>CM043115.1:72533072-72807161 GCA_023701765.1 Hylyphantes graminicola | reverse complement strand
TCTGCGTATTAAATAAATCGTTGGAAACTATCCCTAATCTAGCGGCACAATGTATGTTACATGCTATACAACAAGCTGAATTAAAAAAACATTTGGGGCAGAATGTATCTAATCACTAGAATATTTGGAAGGGTGCTCTAATTATTTGTATACATGAAATGTCGATTTTTTTGAGCTATCGAGATTAAGAAGAAATGATGCGTATAAGAGGAGTTAAGGTTGATCACTCTACTTTACAGAGATGGGTTATTAAGTTTTTTCCTATTGCAGTCAAGCAAAAGCAAACGGCCAGTTGGTGGTAGTTGGAGAATGGTGCGATCAATAGAGCACTTTTTCAAGATCATACCATTCAAATATTTCAAAAACCCATATACCTGAATATTAGAGTTGAACAAGTTTTCATAGGTTTATCAAACAACGGATGAACCTATGCATGGGTTGAAGTGTTTTAAGGGGTCACAGGAGTCATAGGTAAATGTGCAAAGAAGATACTACTTAGCATAGTTTGATCTGTCTTGTAATTTTTTAATACTCAATAAATGAGTATAATTTTTTTATATGTAATTCTACAGATTTATTTATTATAAAACAAGTTTTTACAAAATTTTATGAAACTTCTAGCCAAAAACTAAAATAAAATGATATAAGACATGAGGTACTGAACACACTGTGATTAGGCTTGCGCGGCAAATGGTGAGGCTCAAAATGAAAAAATGTACCAAGATAATGAACTTGATGTTGTACAAATCTGTACAAATAGGACTCGATACCTAAATTTCAGTCTCAATTTTAATTAGAAATTATTTTAAGAACTTTTGTCTAAAAAAATTAATAAAAATTTAAAAATTTGATTTTAAATTTTTTTTTAAAAAATCAATTTAAATTAAAATTGAGCTGAGAAGAATTTTAGGTATAACTCTTTGTTTGTACATATTTGTACAATAAAAGTCATTTTCTTGGTCAGTCTTCAATTTTGGACCTCCCAATTTGCGCGCACGCCCGCAAGGCCTAATCACAATGTGTTCAAATCGCATATGTTTTATATCATTTATTTTAGCTTTGGCAAAGTTTCATAAATTTTACAAATTTGTTTTATATTAATTAAATCTTGTAGAATTTACAAATAAAAAAATTATACTTATATATAGAGTAGTTAAAAAATTAAATGAAAGATCAAAATAAACTTTGTTGTTTCCTTCTTTGCACATTTATAAGTGTTCCTATGACCCTTAAAAAGGATCGTTAGGTTAGGCTACTTTCGTCCATCGAACAGTGGTCATTAGACCTTTCTATCTTTGATTTTGGATTCCTTCTAGTTCTAGCCACGAATTGTAGTTGTTAGTGCTTGTGTTTCCATACAAATAGAATCTTAATATGTGGCAATAGCCCGACCCATCAAATTTTATCTTCTCAACCATATCAATTATCTATTTTATCTTGAATATCCAAGTTCAGTGCTTTACGCAATTGTTGAGCACGGCGACAAATTACGTTGCCATCCCTTCTTGTTGCAAAAAGCGTCATCCAATGGTAGTATCTAATGCAATGGTTATTGGGCCTCCGTGGTCACAGACCATCCGGTTATATCTTCTGTAACAATCGATACAATCAGCCCATGACCAGAGCGATGGTCTCATATTGCAATGTAAGCTGATGGGTATTGCCCTGATCTAACGCATGAATTTCAGCTGATGTGAAGGCAAAAATAGCCTCACTAAGGTATTTCATTTTATCACCATACCGTTTGACCAAAAGGGGAGAAATTGGGTTTAGCTTTTTTTTAGATGATGGCCATCATCTAAAAAAGCACTGCTTTACATTAATTCCGTTTTAATCAGCTCTACTAAACGCGACCACCCAGCGTTGCATGAAATAGGACCGGCATAGAGATACTAGAGCAAAGGCTGCCGAACCTTAATTTAAGTTTTTTCCTTAAGCATGTGTCAACGAAACAATTTTTGGCATTTGACCCATCTCTTGTTTCTAGTATGGATCTAAGACTTCTGTACTGGCCAACTATTGGAAAAATTCTGATAAATGTACAGAGTTATTGCTTTTCTTGTTGAGCAACATGATTCAAAGTTGTGTAGAGATAATCTCGCATAAAAAGGCGCTATAGGCGCCCTTAGCTAGGGCAACCGTGTAAGACAATGATAGAGGGTCTAATAAGCAACTTTGTCTCTATCCTGGCTGTTTTTCAAAACCTTTTTTCTATTAGCCGTACATACCTGTTGCTTAAATCATCACCTACAAAATCTTTTTTTAGAATCATTCTAGCAACTAGTGTAGGTTCATAAGTGATTATTGACTTTTGTTACCAGAAAAGGTTTTTTTAATGAGTGAAGAGAGCGGGAAATAATCCACGATCACTCTGATTAAAAGAACTAGGGCCACACAACCTCTATTACAATAGAACCGATCTAGATTGGCATAAAAGGCAAAAATGATAGGTCAGCTGTGGAATAAAAAAAGTTCCCACTAGTGGTAATTTTGGCCGTTAGTCATCCTATAGTATTGGATCTTTTTGGGACATTGTGTAACAATTAAACATTCTGAGTCTAATTGCATGACAAACATTGGCATAAGGCGGCCAATCTTCTATTAAAAATGTTGCTAACTTTAAAATTTTTCAATTGCAAACCCCTTTTTGAATCCATATTTCAATCTCTGATCTATGGTTAATACGAAATACCAAATTTTTGTTAGTTTTTAAGCATTATTCGAGGAGTTAGAGACGTGCAAAGTTTAGGTGGGTCCCATATGTTAAATGAGTTGCACATAAAAAAACTATCCGATCTATAAATAATTAGGATAATGAAACGAACTTTTATGATAAGAAATTATAATAACCCAAAAAAATGCATTTACTATTTGGGTAATTTTAAAGCAATTTTTATATTTTAAATACTTTTATAGCAATTTTTTAAAAAATACTATGACTGGAAACCCTTAATTATTTTTAAAGCAATCTAAATTTAAGACCAGAAGCTTAGCGAAATCCCAATTTTTAAAATTTTTTATTCAATAATTTGCTGAGTAAATCACAAATACTTTTTAATTACCTTTAGGGGACTGTGTATAAGATTACGTGTGTAATGATAAATAAAGACGCTTTTGCATGCATTTGCCTGCTCTGTATTTTAGAAAATGGCCCCAACACGGTCCCACAAGTGATTCGATTAATAACTCGTCAAAATATACATCCAATTGTAACAAAAAACTTAGTATTTAAGGGTTATCAAGAGTGCTTATCATTTTAGGTTTATTAAAATTGGGTGTGCTATTGGAAATTTCAAAGATCCGTCATATTTTTAATATGAAGACGGCCCCTTATCAAATTTTTGTATCGTTGCAATTAACTCAGAATGCTATTGTACACAATCTCAAAAAGGTCCGATTCTATAGGGTGTACTAACGGATGAAATAACTCTAGTGGGGGTACTTTTTTATTTCCCAGCTGTTACTGTGGAGCGTAATGAAAAATTTACGCGTTACTTCGGCTACACATGCACTATCAAAACTTTAAATTGTTCCCACGGATTGGCATTACTAATCATGTCAAGCATTTAGTTCACCGGCTTCTAATCAGGTATTGATCTAATCTTGCATACAGTACACCGTCAGCGGCACACCAACAATTTGCCAACAGATAATAGGGTGCACTAATCCAGGAATACAGTGGACCCTCCCAGTATCAGGCAGCAGCACACCAACCAATTTGCCAACAGATAAATCAGTGCACTAATCCTGAATACAGTGGACCCTCAAGTATACAGGCGCAGCCACCACCAACAATTTTCCAACGATAATCAGCACACATATGCCCGAGACGTAAAGGTGCACTTACCAGCAGAAATATGCCATCATTAAACTTCGTATGATCCCATGGCTTCCACGCTATTATTTTAAAATCCAAGCGCGCCTGGACTCTTTCGCTGTCTCGTCCAAAACCATAATATGCGTTTAAAAAATTAAGGTGTTTATTAATGATTTAATTAAAATTGACATAATATCATGTTATATTTAATTTCTTGAACGTGGGCGAATTCTACATTCCTTCAAACGCATTTTATATTCACAAAGCCGTTCCGGCGGCGTTAGTGTTTAATGCATTGACATCTGAGCTGCTGGGTCCGCCCTTACTAAAATTCTGAGGTTATTTTAAGGTATTTATTTAGGTTTCTCTTCATAGGTATTTGGAGGTATTTTAGAAGGTATTTGATTGAGGTTATTTTCAGCTACTAAATGGTGCAGGAAAAAAAACCTCTGATGTCATTAGAAAAAACCTCTGTTGAAGGTATCTCACAAATACATAGAGGTATTAATTAGAAAACCTTCAACAAGAGGTTTTTTTTTTAATACATCAGAGGTTTTTTTTCCTGCACCATTTTGTAGCTGAAAATAACCTCAATCCAATACCTCGAAAATACCTAAAATATACCTCTGATGAAAACCTCGAGTTTTCTAAAATACTTTTATTTAAGGTATTTTTAAATAACCAAAAAGGTTTTCCAAAGTGCTTACAATGAGGTATTTTTAAAACTCAACCCTAAAGGTTTTCTTAAAATACCTTGCAATTGTTGAGGGTAAATGTTATGTCGTGCCCATGGAAATTGCAGTGCCCGAGGACGTTAGTCGCCTTTTAATACAAGTAAATACACAGATACGCCATAGAGACACGTTACACTATAGGAACAAGACAAACAATATATGATTTTACTTACCGGGGATTTGAACCGAGGACTATCAAGCTGGGATTAGACGCTCTAACCACTACACCATACTGGGATGGTTTCGTATATTAGTGTGTAGGCATTTAGGTGCACATGTTTTGAAATAAAGTATACGGACCTGTACTCACGAAAGCTTACTAAAATATAAAGAAGAAATATTTTACCATTAAAATATGTAATACATTTTAAAGATTTTAAGTAGTTATGATAAACAACCATTTTTAGTGTCTTATCGTTAGTGCTGACATCTATGTTTATTAATATTACTGATTTTACAATTTTGAGCTTTAATTATAACTAATTAATATGTTAAGAAACTATACTTTTTTATTATGTGATTGGACATTCTTTTGTATTTTTTGTAAGTGTTCGTAGGTTACATGTCATCGAGAGGTATTTTTTTTTGTCGTTATTTAAAACAGAGCCCAACGTTTTCCCATTAACGTTAATGAATTGTAAATTTTTTATAAAACTTTGTGCTTCAAACTTTTCTTCTATACTTTCTAAGGAACTTTTTGAAAAGATTGTTTTTAGAACCAATATATAAATAGCTTAAACATTTATAAATATATCTTAATAAGAGTATTTGATTGTATCTTATTAAAAAGTTTTTAATTCTCATGCAATATGTTTGATAGCATCCTATTAAATTTTGAGTCATATATTTGGTTCCTACTTAAAATGAATAGATAAAGGACCAAGAGCCAAGAATCATTCTGTCATTTAAAAATAATGAAAAGAAAATGGGGATACTTTATCTTTTAATACATTAGAACCACAAAATATTGCATAGTTGCTTTTAAAGTCTATTGTTCTTGTTTACTTAAATTAGCAGTAAGACATCTTATAAACTTTCACTCTATTGCATTATTAGAGTTGTAAGTATGGATATCAGGGCCATAAAACTATGTAACATATTATTTGTATGCATGTGAAATAACTTTTAAAGAAGACAATTAATTTGCATTCACATAACGATTTCTACCAAAAATTATGTTTTTAAAAAACCTATAGTTTAAAAATCATTATTTTATTTCATAAAAAAAATCTTCGCAATGACTTCGTAATAGTTTTAAAAAATAGTACGTGCTTCAATCCCATGCTTTCCTACATTATTTATGCAACAAGTGTAAAAAGTAACAGTTTTCAAAAACTAGTAGATTACCTCGCTCGTGAAAATAATGACACGTGTTTTAACAAGTTTACTTTTCGCACGTGTATCTTACAATATTTTTTATAATTGTGTGGAACAACAAAATCTTGGCTAAAAAACACAATTTCACGCGCATTACTATCTTTAAAAAAAGCAGATCGATAAATATCTGGATTTGATTAATATTATGGAAATAGAAAACTTTTAGCTTGAAATGTTGGCATCTTATGAAAATAGTGAAACAAAAGCTTTTTATTCACTGCTTATATTGGGGACACAAAAGTACTTTTTTTCACTGTTTCAAAAGTCTCACTTTTTGCCCCGGTCTGCTATTGAAATGTTATATGTAAAAGTAGGATTTTTTTTCCGCAATTATAAATACATTTTTCAGAATAACTTAAATTAAATCCTCAAAGTACCGGTAGTATTAAGAGGTATTCCTCTTGAATACCTTAAATACCTTAAGTATTTATTACCAGGAAACCTCGCTAAAGTATATGAATACCATAATCAGATTCCCCGAGGTTTACAAGTTTTAAAAATAAACCTCAAAATACCGTGTATTCAGGAGGTATTCATCCTATATACCTTAAATACCCTAAGGATTCTTAGAAACCTCTGTAACCTATCTGAATACCAAATGATTCCGAGGTATATAGGTTTTAAACAATAAAACCTCAAAATACCTGAGTATTCAGGAGGTATCATTTAAATACCTTAAAATACCATAGGTATTTTATTAGAACCTATATAAACTATATGATACCAAATGATTCCGATGTATATAGGTTTTAAAAAATAAAACCTAAAAATACCTGTAGTATTCAGGAGGATAGTTTTATCTGCATAACCTTAAAATACCATAGGTTTTTACAGTGGTGGGAAATCTGATTTATGAACTGGACAGTTTTTTTAACAGTATTTCTTTATTAAATGCATTTTTATATCGATTAAATTTTATATACTATACAGGCTTTGAATTATAAACTATACACGCAAATAAAATTTTAATTATAAATTCGAAAACAATTTATTTTGTTGACATTTTAGTTTTAGCATAGGAAATTGATTTATGAACTTTTGCAATCTCAATCTCAATTAATAATTGCTAAAACTATTTTTTTTGTCACTAATGCTTCCTTGATTTGTGTTTTTCATAGACAACTACAAAACTTTGGTTAAAGTTTTGGTCAAGCAATTTGCAGTTTTTTATGATTAAGTCCCTCTACTTCCATAACTGATGCACACTAACATTTACAAACCATAACTCCATTTTTATTGAGTAAATTATTTCAAACCAATTGATCTCAGACATTATTCTTGGGGTTTAAGTCAAGATGGCTTATTGGCATTATGAATCTAAATGAACAACCAATTAGTTCATTAAACAGTCTTTAATTTCGTTTGAAATGTGGATACTTGCATTATTCATGCATAAAAAATCTAATCATAAAGCATAGTTTTTGCAACGCAAAAAAGGAATTAAAAGTATTTTCTAGAATAATCCTGCAATAAAGTGATGTTTGTCAACAATTCAGAAACAAAACCTTCGTTTTCTTCAATCATAAGGATATCGGGGCCCAAACCATTCACAAACTTCCACCACTAACATTTCTGCTGAAGACAATAAAGATCTTGGTTATTTCCGGAAGATCCCTTTCAAATAACATTTTAAAACCATCACGTCCATCCAAATTGGATCTTTTTTTTTCATCAGCAAATGTCGCTTTTTTCCCATTTACTCTTCCCCCTCCACCCCCACACCAATCCATTTTCATTGTTAGTTACGGACTTATATTTTTAATAACCTGTACTTATGGTGAAGAGTAAGCTTTTGGACCTGCCTTCATTTTGGAACATTTCAAGTTCCGACGACGATATCAATATTTGTCCTTCTCTTCTGGGAGTTACAGTGAAGTGATTGTTCATAACAAATTCTCCCTGTAATGCATCAAATGCTGACACAAAGATGCTAACTTTTTTGGGATACCAGTCCCAATAATCCTGCTTTTGTCCCTCGTCCCACGAGGGTTACAAACCTGTTTTTAATGATGGTTTTTGCCGAAGTCAGAATGATTCTTCAAATATTTATGAATTTATATTTATCTGTTCTTTTAATTAATATGCTAATTTCTCTCTACAGATTTGTTACAATATTATATAAGGGTCATTTTTTACCCTTTTTTGGTTTCAGTGCAGTCCCGCCAAGCTTTCCCCTATTTAGTAAAAATTGGAATAAAACAGATAAATTTCAACCAATTTTAGGCATTAATCATATTTATAAACACTGATAGTAAGCTCCCCCACCCTGAAGTTTAAATGAAGAACTAGTTAAAATATTTGGTACCTGGGGTTCAAAATAAATTTGAGTTCATAAATCAATTTCCATCATTTGACATGCTTAAAAACTAAAAATAGATATATTTTTTATATAATATCATTTTTTGAAAAAAATTATGTGTGAAATTCCTTTATTGTGCTCTGAATATCCAACACACAAAATTTTTGAATTGTTAGCACTTAAATACAAAGCGATATCTGGTGAAAAGAATGTTAGTTCATAAATCAATTTCCACCACTGTATTAGAATCCTCGCGAAACTTGTAAAATACCTAAAACTCCAGAGGTTTCTCTAGGTATTTGAAAATAAAAACCTTAAAAATACCCTTCGCGTCAGGTATTATTCCAAGAGGTATTATTACTGAAAACCTCAAAAATACCTTTTAATACCATGAATACCTAGTTTAAACCTCCAAAAAAACCTCTAAAATACCTTAAATTTTTAGTAACGAGGCGAGCTCGAATCCCGTTCAGGCATGGATGTTTGTGTTTGCCGCAGTATATGCGGAGTACGTGCTCGTAAAATCTGTTTGGTTCCGAAAGTCCTGTGGGCGGTCATTGCGCAGTTTCCCATGGGTACAGGTCCCTGGAGAAAATTTCCCTCCCCTTCAGGGACATGTCTAAATTGCGGAGGTGTGCGACAGATGGCAACATCTGTCATATGTGTTTGTGTGTGTCTTGTGTTGTCCTACTTGACGATGGTTTATAAGCGGGTCCTGGCGACCAAGCACACCAAGCCTGAAAATATATGGTCTACCAACCAACCAACCAACTATTCATAAACCTAAGGGGTTTCTGATCGGTGTTACTTTGACTTGACTGTCTACACTCAGTTTGCGCTCGATGTTAAACGCTATGACTACTAAAGCCTCTGTATATGTTCCCGCAGATTTCTACAAAGCTCAAAAACCTTAAAAGCTGACAATATTTAATAATAATAATAATAATAGCAGCATACCCAGGTAGTTAAGAGACTATTCCAGCACAATCTGTGCTTTCATACCACTGTTGAGCAAGTATTGTATAAGTTATATTACTTAACAGACAACCTTGGAAAAGCAGCTTCATACTACTCAACGTCAGAATATTAGAATATTCCAAATATTTGAGTTTTTCTCATCAAAAAGACACCATTTCTTACCGAATATGCAAAGTAGACGCCTCCTTGAAGTTAGCATATATTTTAAAGATATCTATCAACCATATATTGTTTACACAAAACATAAAAATAAATACAAATTTATAAAATCAAATTTTAAAAAGATCATATTATTAGAATAATGATAAAAGGCGTTCCAAAAAATTAGAATATTTGTCCATTTACGTGATTGGTCCACGTGGTGTTGAAATTTCATATAACTAGCGACGTATTAGAAGTAGTGACAGTACTGTTCCATGTTGAAAACAAAAATTTCCGTTGTTGTTGCTTAGAATGGGCCGAAAAAAAGATATCCCTATTCTTACTAAGAATATAATTTTAACGTTACGGAATGAGGGGCTGACTCAACAGAAAATAGCCAGGAAGGTGAATTGCTCTCAAGGAACTGTGAGTAAAATTCTTCAGGACTACTATAGGAACAATAAATTTAAATATACTCGCGAAAAATGTGGTGCCAAACGAATAACAACCAAGAGGCAAGAGAGATGTCTGAAAAGGATTACTGAAAAACATCGATTCAGGTCAGTGAATTTTATAAATAGGAAGTGGCGAGAATCAGGAGTTGATACCTCAGTCAGCACTACACGACGTCGAATACTTGAAATCGGCTTTCGATCACGTGTACCAAAGAAAAGCCATTCCTTAGTGCCAGACAAAAAAGGGCACGTTTGTTGTGGTGCCGAAAAAGGCTGCTTTGGGGCACCCAAGATTGGGGCAAAGTACTTTTCAGTGATGAATCAGTATTTTGCGTGTCTGTCGGTCCACAAGGTCACCGTGTTTGGCGTTTTTCTCGAGAGGCTTTTCAGCAACAGTGCTTAAAAACGCACAGTTAAGTTCAGCACATCAATAATGGTTTGGGGGTGTTTCAGTGCCAATGGCTTAGGAAAGCTTTGTGTATTGAAAGGCACTGTTAATTCCGAAGTGTACAAGTCCGTTCTTGACAAATATATGATCCCTGCCTCTGAAGATCTATTTGAAGGGGAATTTGTCTTCCAACAAGACAGCGCATCATGTCACACATCGAAAGCCACCTTGTCTTGGCTGAAAGATAATGAAGTACAACTACTTCCTTGGCCCGTGAATTCACCTGATTTAAATCCTATAGAAAATATATGGGGCTTAATGAAGAAAAAACTGAAAATATTGGCTCCAAAGGACCAGAACGAACTCACAAAATTCGTTAACCGTGCTTGGTATGATATCAGCCAAGATCATTGTAAAAAATTAGTTGAAAGTATGCCGGATCGACTGCCGCCTCGGTGGCTGAACGGTTAGCGTGCTGGCCTTTGGAGCTGCTGAGGTCGGGTTCGAATCCCGGTCAGGCATGGATATTTGTATATGTCAATAAATGTTGTTATTTGTCTATGTGTTTGTGTCGTCCTTTCTTTGTGTGTCTTCTGTGACTGTCCCTCTGGCGAGTTGAGTAATGGGCCGAAGAGCCTACACTCCCCCTTCTAGAGGGCGCATTTACATTACATTACATTACATTACATGCCGGATCGACTGCGTGATGTGATAAAAGCTAGGGGCGATGCAACCAAATACTGATTAGTTGCAAATAAAACTTGTAAGAGCAATTTATTTTATTTGTTTACGCATTATTCTAATTTTGTGAACTACCATTAGGATGTATTCTATTTTTGTGATTTTTTTATATTTTGATTTTAAAAGTAAATTTGCAAAATCAAGCCAATTGTTTTATGTTATTTTCATTAACAAATCTTATAAAATGTAATAAAACAAAAAGAATTTGTGAAACTTTAGTTGTGTATAAAAATAAATGCAACTTTCAAAGTTTTGAAATGTTTTATTCTCATTATTCTAATATTCTGACGTTGGGTAGTATATGAGCTCTTCACCTGAAATGGAGGGGAAAAAAAATATCACTTGTATTGTTTGACTTTATTGCTACGGAGTGGTGTTATGAACTACCAGCGGGGGACCGAGCTCTGCTCGGAGAAAACAGGTATCGAAGCTAACTCGAAGATTTAAATTTTCAATTGCGATTTATCAAAACAATACATGCCATTTGAAAATTTGTTCATTTCGCTAACTTTGTTTAGTTTCTTTAAAATGAACAGCTATGATATAATGGGCAGTCTCGATTCGGAGATTGGCATTTCGTTGAAAAGCAACGAAAATGTCGAAATGTGGAAAACATTCCATTTCATACTTCATTCAACTCGATAGGTATAGCAACCATACGTTAAATTTTCAAGATCGCCAAAAATCGCCAATGAACAGAATTATGAATATAATATCATCGTTGTATGTACTAATTAGTTAAATAATTTTGAAAAGTTGAGATTTTTATGGTAATGAACATATTACTAACTTCTTTAACGATAATAAATTTTGCCTTTTTCATAAACTTTAAATTTAGTATAATATATTTTCGAATAAATGTTCACTTTTTTAAAAGTTTCATTCTATCAGACAAAATTTCTTGCAAATGATCGAATTTCAAAAGTTTTTTTTTTCGTAAAAAACTTTTATTTCCTTTCATAGAACAAAAAATGATGCACAACGTTCCAATTTTTCTTGTGTTTAAATCTCTTATAGACTGCTCAAAAGTTTTTATTTTAATTAATTTAATTATTTTTAATTTCTCTAGTAATTTTAATTTCTGTTTTCATAGCTGAAATTGAAATCATAACTGAAAAGTGAAAAATGGACATAGGTATTTTGGTCTCTCCATTAACATTTATAGATCGATGAAATCGCTGGAAGAATTGGAGCCAAGTAAAGGCGCCAAATTAGAAAAGAAGCCAAATAGTTGTCCTCTGAGCGGTTGCAACGGCCGCGCTTTCTTAACATTCAGTAGTACATCCATTAATATGCATCCATTTCTGAAGGGTAATGGCAACACAATTAAATAACATTTTCAATTTTATATATTTTCGTTGAAAGTTTTATTTAATTTTTTAGCAGATGGCATCAGGAAAGTAGCCATTATGGCGAACTAATGAAGTTTGAAAATATCCTATCTGTAACTCCGAACTGCTTGACCGTAACGCTTCAAAACCGGTGCCAATCGATTTGTCGTGGCCAGAAACCCCAGACCCCCAAGTTTTACCGGAGTTTATTAATTCTGGGGCGATTTTCGACTTGGCACTAATTCCTCGTATTATAGTATAAGATTAACACTGCATTTTGATCATAAAAAGTTAAGAGAAATCCCGCTCTAGAGTTAACCATAGGTAAATAAAAAATAAAACTTACCAATGAAGAAAATTAATGAATTCTACCGAACAACATTTCACATTGAAACATTCGCTTTCCAGTATATCTCTTGCAAGAAACGAAGATCAAGTTAAATGAGCAACTTAGTTCGCGAAATCTTGAACTGAAATGACCTAAAACAATGAAATTTGAGTATTTTTAATTGTTGTTACATGAATGTTCATTTTCAACAATGAGGTATATTTTTGAATATTATAAAAAAAATCTTATAAAACACCATTGTTATAATGTAGTAAAAAAAAGCAAGAATGAGTAATATAGGAGAATATCCAACTTTTAATGTGCTATTAGAATGTTCGATATAGATTTCAACCTAACGCTTAAAAAATGCAAGCATGAAGAGTTTTGAGCCAATCCATTTAACCCTTTCAGTCCCAGTGATGCCATTTGGCATCATCACTTTCAATACTTTTTTCAAAATTTTTTTTGTCCCGTTATGACATCCAAACACAAATTCGATTCTTCATACTTTGTTCTATCAGACAATATTTTACATTAATCTCAGTGGAAGTCAGAACTACTATTTTTTTATTTAGAAAATGGTCAACAAGCGCTTCTCCTGATTTTTGATAAGTTCACTTCAGTTCCACATATTTAAAACACAATTTAAACTATTTCGATTAAAATAATTACTAAAATTGTTTTACTAATATGGTCAGATACCTTAAAATATATAACTCGAAGTGTTTTTTAGGTAATATATATATTTTTATTTTGTTGTTTTCCACAGTTAAAGGATTTTGGCATTGTTTCAAAAAACATATAAAAAATTTTAATGAATTTTTTTTTCTTATGGAATTCGTATATTTGACCTAAAATAAGCTTATTTTGTGAATATCAGATGTTTCTGTAGTGTAGTAAATTTTTGGGCGTTTTTTTCATATTTTCATATTTATTAACAACAGCAAACATTATTTAATTTGGGGAACATGAACGATAACCAATTAACCACATAATCATCATCCATAGCTTATCAGATTATCTTAGACTTGTACACAGGGCCTGCTCTTCCATAAGGCCTGTTAGGCCCGAGCCTAGGGCCCCCAAATTTTAGGGCCCCCTAAATTTCAGTTTCTATTATGCCAAATGCTGTAAATCCCCAAAATATCAGTAAACTAAAAAAAATCCAGATACTTCACTTTGTTTTTTGCTCAATTTTAAGTGAGTAATTGACCTAACGTTATTTTTTTTATCGATGTTTGTAAGGAATCTTATAAAATTGTAGCACAAATTTTACATATGGGTCCTATAGCACCTAGTCTGAGATTTCCTAGAGCAGGCCCTGCTTGTACATCAACCTAGCTGAGTCTCTTGGATTTTGTAAATCGACAATTTTTGTATTGGTATCGTTTAACTATACGTTATTTTAAAAATTTAAATTAACTTCAATTTATGCGGGGGGAAAATTATCGCTGACGCTTTTTTTTATTAGCTTTTACTAGCTGCCATAATGGGGCGTATTTCATGTCGTTGGTGGCAAAAAGTTCGAGCGGTATAATTTTTAACTCTTTCAGTCCCAGTGATGCCATTTGGCATCATCACTTTCAATATTTTTTTCAAAATTTTTTATGTCCCGTTATGACATCCAAACACACATTATTCGATTCTTCATACTTTGCTCTATTAGACAATATTTTACATTAATCTCAGTGGAAGTCAGAACTTCTATTTTTTTTATTTAGAAAATGGTCAACAAGCGTTTCTCCTGATTTTTGATAAGTTCACTTCAGTTCCACATATTTAAAACACAATTTAAACTATTTCGGTTAAAATAATTACTAAAATTGTTTTACTAATATGGTCAGATACCTTAAAATATATAACTCGAAGTGTTTTTAGGTAATATATATTTTTTTATTTGTTGTTTTCCACAGTTAAAGAATTTTGGCATTGTTTTCAAAAAACATATAAAAAATTTTAATGAATTTTTTTTTCTTATGGAATTCGTAAATTTGACCTAAAATAAGCTTATTTTGTGAATATCAGATGTTTCTGTAGTGTAGTAAATTTTTGGGACTGAAAGGGTTAATCTTGGTACTTCTGGCTGCGTACGATGTCGTCCTTAACGGTTTGCGTTGGGTGCCTATTCAGGTGTGGCTCGTCATCTGACTGTGGTTCTAAAATACGACGCCCGTCGCCAATAGCCCTCGTGTAGCTCTAGTGCGACGATAATTCAAACCAAACCAAACTTGGTACTTCTGGAATTGCGTTTATTTGGAACGCAATACAATATATTCGTGGCCCGGGCAAGGTTGTTGAAAACCCGGGTTTTTTTTCATGAAAATCCAAACCCACTTGGGTTTTGGGGGTTTTTCAGAGTTTTAGGGTTTTTTCGGATTTTAGGTTTTTTTCAGGTTTTATGGGGTTTTTCAGTACTTTGGTTGTGTTTTTAAGGATTTTGTTGTTAATTTATTGAAGTTTTAATTATTTATCTATACTGTGACAATTTTTTTACAACTAACAGAACATTTTGAGAGAGATAATCAGGAATGATGTAATTTAAATTAAAGCGAATAAAAAAACTAATAATTGCAATAAAGAAGTTAGATAAATGTTCATCTAAATTTATAAATGTATTGGCTAGAACTAAGTATTGTTTGTTTGTGTATGGCTAAAATTATAAAATCCGGAATATTATAACCAGTGGCGTAGCTAGGTAACCAAGGGCCCTGGGCAAATTAAAAAATGGGGCCCCACTGCTGTGTAAGCTGATTAGGTTTTATCAAATAAAAATATGAAATATACAGATACTTTAAAAATGCCAAGCTACTTAAGCTCTTTTTGTGCACTGCTGGGCAGGTAATAAAAATAGTAAACAGTAACAACATAAATTACAATTGATACTTAGTGTAGGTTTGGCTACTAAAACGGAATAGAGAAGATTCAAGGGCTTATTATATAAAGGTCGGGCCTAACTGTCTAAATAACAATTATATTTACAATTTTTTCTTAGCTTCAGTTTTCCCAAAAGTGATTTGATCAATAACTCTTTGTTTAAATCCAGGCTTGATGCGGTTTTGTTTTCAATTGCACTTAGCAATAAATGTCGGATTCGAGTTTGGCCCATATTTAATATAATTATAATTATTTCTTAAATATTTTTTTATTATTTTTAATACGATAAATGACCGTTCAACTGCTTCAGAAGTGACAGGAATTGTAAGAAATAATAACATTGCTGTAAATACTTCCGTTAGGTAGCATTCTAGCACTAAATATTTGCTCATTATTTCCTTATACATAATTGGTAAACAGTCCATGCCTGAGTTAGTTGAGGCAAAACTAGGTGGTAAATATTAATAAATTGTGAAAAACTATGGCCTCTTATCAGAATATTTTTCTTCGGAATTCGCCACGCATTTGTAATAAAGTTGCTTCATCAACATGTAATAAAAATTTTGGTGTTAGAAAATCGAATAATAACCGAATGCACTCATACTATTAAAATGTGTACATAATTGAGATATAACTGCGTCAAGTACATTATTGAAAATCTTAATTTTAAATATTTTTTCTCGGTATGAAAATCGGTGATCAGCAGCTAATTCATCAAAATGTTTTTTAACTTTTCTTTTTTCTTGAAAAATGGGTATCAATATCATATTTTCTTGCAGTTTCACTGGCTTGCACTTGAATAATTCGAAATCATTTCTATAAATTTGCAACTTTGCTTCCTTCTCTGCTAAAACGTTACTCGCCTCGCCCAAATTGATGTCGCATTTTTGTTTTAGAAGCATAAATTTATGTCGTTCAAAACACTATGCATGATTCGCAAATGATCGCTATCAAAAGAAATATTTTGGACAGATGTACTTCGAATTTCGAACCGGGTTCCTGTTCGTTGTTGTGAAATGGAATTTCGGCTAAAAGAGTTCGAAAATTTTAATTAAAAAGAAAACTTTTGTAAATTTAAAATTGAACTCAACAATAATGCCTAATCGAGGGCCCCCTGAGCTTGAGGGCCCCGGGGCACTGCCCCGCCTAGCCCCTATGTAGCTACGCCACTGATTATAACGAAAGAAATTTAAATTGAATTTTTTAAAGAAATTATTATTACATTTAATTGTCAAATAATTATAGTCCAGGTTTGGGGGAGGGGGGGGGGGTAGAGGGGGGGTGTATGAATAGAGACTCAAAAAGGGGTTATTGTGTTTACATACAAAAGTCCGGTATCGCTGATTTTTTATATGTTGTGTGAGGACCCCTAGATAGTAATAAATGTGAGTTTTCGTCATCCTCGTTCTATTGCTTTTTCCGCCATCTTGAAAAAACGTTGAAATTTCGCCCATTTCCCAGTTTTTGGCCCATAACTTTTTTCCTGAGCATTTTTAAATATAACTTTTCGGCACCAAGTTGTAGAAAATAAAATTTTCTTCAAAATCAGTAGCAAAAGTGTTTTTCTACGACAAACAGTTAAAGAGCTAAGAAACAACAAAAAGGGTGTAAAATCGAGTGTTTCAAAAAAATATTACGTTCCAACAACTTTCTATCACCGTAACTCACATAAGACTTCATTTTAGCAATAAAGTAGCATTTTACAATTTGTAGGAAATTTAATTTCCTATAATATACGCGTATCAAAAATAAGTTTCTTATAGATTCCATTAAGAAGAGTGAAATGTACAGAAACACAAAAAAGGTCATATTTTCACCCAACAATATAATGTTTTATATTTTAACCTACAGCTTTTTCCCAGTGATTTTTTGGGTATTGTTTTTTTTTTTTTTTTTTTTTTTTTTTTTTTTTTTTTTTTTTTTTTTTTTTTTTTTTTATTTTTTTTGTGTTTTTGTGAATACAAAACTTGTTTAAAAAAACAATAATTTTTACTATAAAATGGTTCTATTTTGTGTTCCGTACGATAAAATGTGACGGAGCTACGTTGTTCGAAAAATGTCGTAAAATCTTGAATTTCGCTTTTTTTTTTTAAAAGAGTTTTTCACCACTTAAAATCCCAATAATTAAAAAAGGAAAGGAAAATCATTGTTTTAGGGGATCATAATTATGAAACTTGTAGATATCATTATTTATTATATTTGTAAAGCCTTAAAAGTAATTTTAGGCTCAATACCAAAGAATTTAGGTACATTAAAAAAATCGAAGATGCGTTTTTTTTTTTCATTTGAATAAATGGACTTGATTTTTTAAAAGATTTCAATTTACATGAGACTGAAGTAAAATTTTCCTTTCAACAAAGAATTTTAATAAAAAATAAAAACAATTATATGTCCTTTTCGTTTAAGGATTATCGTACCAATAGAACTATGGAAAAAATATAGGAAATATGATATAGAAAATTATCAATTTTTTAATGAGTTATTTTAATAAACAATTTATGCTTTAATGTAATACACTTACAAAAAAAAAACCAAACAGTATTCTGAGCGGCATTTATCATGCCTAACAGTTTATATCAGAACTAGCTATATGGAGAATTGAAATGGTAAAATTAAATTTGACAAGCATATAGCTGTCAAGTGAATCAATTACGTTATCAATCGGACTCAGCTGAAGGTGGCATATAAAGAAGACCTTCAGCTGATTCATCTTCATAGATTGAAATTGTGTCTAGATCATTATCATCTTCGTCGACGATGAGTGTCCTATTGTCGCAGGACTGACCACAGCAGTGCTTACAAAGGTAAGAGCAATGCAATCCAGATTTTCTGCAACTGCATACAGCCAAACAACTTTTGATGTATTTACATTTAATTGTTTTCAATAAAACTCCTTTTTCGTCATAATAGGCATTAAACCTCTACTCCATTTCATCCATCCGTAATTGAACGTATTTTTTTAATTCCTCTCCAGGCCATAACTTGATGGTAAGTCCTCAATGAATGAAATTGCACTGCGTCGGAGGTTGGTGGTAGCTTAGCTAAATTGAGCCTTGTGGTGCTGGAAAGAAATTTTAAAAAGTGAAGAGTTGTGAGAGACTGATCTTTGTCTCCACCATATAAGGAAACTAAAATTTGTTCTCCTGTCCTTGAAATTTCTGCCACTTCTAACAAATATGGATTCTTTTGGAAAAGATTGCATAATTTGCCTTTTCCATATCCAAAAAAGTTGGAAGTCGTGTCACATCCGCTAATGGCATGACGCAGTAGAAGATATGTAGTCGAACCATGCAGAAATGACGAGGAAGAGTAGACAATGTCGGTTGAATTACTTTTCCCTGGTTTTTTAAAGAGGATATTTTTGGCAACAGGGGGAGCACCAGTTATTAATAACAGTAGATCATTATCTTCACCCACAATCAAAACAGCCTCATATTGGGATGCTATTGACTTGGCAGTCTTGATGATTAGAACGTCAGCATCCTCGTCTGCTTGTTTTGGAATAATGTCTGAAGCCTCAGTTCGTCTCTAAGTTGAGTTACGAACCGTCTTTTGTTTTGTTCATTGGGATAAAAGCTTCTACTGTGTATTGTATTTACAGTTGTTCGGTCAAATATCACATCAGCTGAGATATTCATCTTGCACCTCTTTAATTTCGGCGCTCTTAGTACTCAGCATTTACTAGCTTGAAAAGTTTACTCTGTAAAGTTTGGAATGTAACTAGAAGTATATAATGAAAATAGATGACAACGATTTCTAGCAGTCACACAATAACACTTTACCTCCGGGCGTCGACTGACCCGTAGACTAAAAATCTTCTAGACCAGCAACTTAATCTGATGCCTAGCTCTTCTAAACGTGTCGAATGCAACTAAAACACTATTAAAGGTTGATTTGTTGATTGGTATAATTGTACTTTCAATTGTAAGGCTACTGTTTCTTCGTAATGTTCTCTGTTAAAAAAAAGTTACCCACTAGTGATTATTTCAACCGTTAGTCATCCTTTTACATCGGACCTTTTTGACTATGTGAACAAATAACATTTTGAGTTAATTGCATGACACAAAATTTGCATAAGGGTCCGTCTTAATATTAAAAATGTTACGAACTTTAAAATTTTCAATAGCAACACCCAATTTTAATTACTTAGAAATGTGAAAAACCCTCGAAAAACCCCTAAATCTAAGTTTTTGTTACATTTGGATGAATATTTGACGAGTTATTCAATCGAATCACTTGTGGATCTTTGGGGGACCATGTCTAAAATGACAAGCGTAGTCAGTCTGTAGGTTTATTAATGGAGAAAAAGAAGCACAAGGTCAAATATCTTGAGGATGGGCCTACGAGGGATATAAAAGTCAATGAGTAGCTGTATATATTCAAAAATAAAGTCGAAAATAAGTTGTAGTAAAAAATAGATCCCTATCGTCACTTGATAAGGGTTCCAAATTACGAGATGTCATTGGCTCTGTTAAATCTCCTAAAGGTGACTGCAAATAGGCAGCCAGAAACCATTACATTAGTTCCCTTAGACACAAAGGGGGCGCGCTAGTTTCTATGTCAATTTCAATGTAGAAATTCTCCAATGAGAGTTTGAAACTTAGAGTGTTCTTAGTCTATGGGTCAGTCGACGCCCGGAGGTAAAGTGTTAAGACAAAAAAAGTATCTTACCTTTTCATGAACTCGATATATGTTAGCAGTCAAAAACTTGAAAAGTTATATATTTCTGACATACCATAGACAAAACTCAACATATTTGAGTTCGGTTGTCTGTAGGCAATCAAATTTACTTTATCTTTCCTTGGAAATAATCTTGACAAATTCCATTCCTGATCACTATTTTCTCGAAAAAGGATTTTCGTTACCATAGTTATTGTTATGGTTGCTATAGTAAATCTAAATGAAAGTATACAGCTATCCATTCGACAACTCTGTGTCTTTAGCAAAACATGAAATGGCTTCTGCTTATGTTTTTCCAAAAATGTACCTAAATTCTTTGGTATTCAACCTAAAATTACTTTTAAGGCCTTACAAACATAATAAATGATGATATCTACAAGTTTCATAATAATTATGATCCCCTAAAACAATGATTTCTTTTTTGATTATTGGGATTTTAAGTGGTGAAAAACTCTTTTAGCGAAATTCAAGATTTTACGCCATTTTTCGAACAGCGTAGCTCCGTCACATTTTATCGTATGGAACACAAAATAGAACCATTTTATAGTAAAAATTATTTTAAACAAGTTTTGTATTCACAAAAAGACTAAAAAATAAACTGGGAAAGAGCTGTAGGTTAAAAAATAAAACATTGTATTGTTGGGTGAAAATATGACCTTTTTTTGTGTTTCTGTACATTTCACTCTTCTTAATGGAATCTATAAGAAACTTATTTTTGATACGCGTAATATTATAGGAAATTAAATTTCCTACAATTTGTAAAATACTACTTTATTGTTAAAATGAAGTCTTATGTGAGTTACGGTGATAGAAAGTCGTTGGAACGTAATATTTTTTCGAAACACTCGATTTTACACCCTTTTTGCTGTTTCTTAGCTCTTTAACTGTTTGTCGTTGAGAAACACTTTTGCTACTGATTTTGAAGAAAATTTTATTTTCTACAACTTGGTGTCGAAAAGTTACATTTAAAAATGCTCAGGAAAAAAGTTATGGGCCAAAACCTGGAAAATGGGGGAAATTTCGAACGTTTTTTCAAGATGGCGGAAAAAGCAATAGAACGAGGATGACGAAAACTCACATTTATTACTACCTAGAGGTCTCACACAACATATAAAAAAATCAGCGATACCGGACCTTTTGTATGGTAAAACTAATTTATTCACTGGACTATTAGTATACATTTAAATTTGTAGATGCATTTTAAATATTAAAGGTACAAAAATGTAAAAGTATACTAAGAATAGGTAATACCTAAATATTAATTAAAAATGCTATATGTAATACATATTTTTTGGTTGTGTAAAAAGTTTTTACATTTTCAGTTAAGGAATTTTTTAAGTTCAATTGCCTACTTGGGTTTTTTAAGGGGTTTTTTCAAGTGTTTTTTTTTTTTGTTGAAAAAACCCACCCTGGTTTTTTTCTGGTAGGGTAAAATCATAACAACCCTGGGCCCGGGTGACCTAGTGGTTAAGACAGCTGACCATTACGGTAACAGTCTGCGGACTGTACCTATGCGGGCTCGATTCCTGCATTCGCCCTGGGTGTAATTTCTCTCTGTACGTCAGTAAAAATTCTTTCTGTGTCTGTCTTACTTGGCGTAGGTTTATAAGCGGGTCTCTGATCAAGCACATAAGCAGGAAATACATGTAAAGACCAACCAGCAATATTTTCTAACCTTACTATAAAAGGTGTAACGGCGTATAAACTTTTCTTTCAGTTCAGTTTAGTTTGAATTATCGTCGCACTAGAGCTACACGAGGGCTATTGGCGACTTTTCTTTCAGTAGAACTAAAGCTTTTCTATCTCTGTGTTCGTGCGAATCACGTTAAATTTTTGTCCCACGATTTCATTTAAGGGGTCACAGGAGTCTTAAAAATGTGCAAAGAAGATACTACATAGCATAGTTTGATCTCTCCTGTAATTTTTTAACTACTCAATAAATGAGTATAATTTTTTTTATATGTAATTCTACAAGATTTATTTAATATAAAACAAGTTTTAAAATGTATGAAACTTTATCCAAAACTAAAATAAATGATATTAAACATGAAGGTACAGCTGTGGAAATAAAAAAGTACCCACTTGAGGTTATTTCATCCGTTAGTCACCCTATAGAATCGGACCTTTTTGAGATTGTGTACAATTGACATTCTGATTTAATTGCACGATACAAAATTTGCATAAGGGGCCGTCTTCATATTAAAAATATTACGAACTTTGAAATTTCCAATGGCAACACCCAATTTTAATAACTTAGAAATGTTAAGCACTCTTGAAAACCCTTAAATCCAAGTTTTTGTTACATTTGGATGAATATTTGACGAGTTATTTAATCGAATCACTTGTGGACCTTTTGGGGACCATCTCTAAAATGACAAGCAAGCATGCATGCAAGGTTGTCTTTATTTATCAATCACACGTAATCTTATACACAGTCCCCTAAAGGGTAATTAAAAAGTATTTTGTGATTTACTCAGCAAATTATGAATAAAATTTTTTAAAAAATTGGGATTTCGCTTAAACTTCCTGTCTTAAATTTATTTCTTTAAAAATATTAAGGGGTTTCTATTCATATTTAAAAAAAATTAATATAATAATTATTTAAAAATATAAAAATTGTTTTAAAATACCTCAATATTGAATGCATTTTGTTTGGGTTATTATGATTTCTTTTCAGTGAAAAAATTCGTTTCATTATCTTAATTATTTATAGATTGGGCTAGTTTTTTATGTGCAACTCATTTAACATTATGGGACCTAAACTTTGCACGTCTCTAACTCCCCTAATAATGCTTAAAAACTAACAAAATTTGGCATTTCGTATTAACATAGGTCATAGATTTGAAATATGGACTCAAAAAGGGGTGTTACTATTGGAAATTTTAAAGTTAGTAACATTTTTAATATGAAGATGGCCCCTTATGCAAATTTTGTTTCATGCAATTAACTCAGAATGTTAATTGTTCAAAATGTCAAAAAGGTCCGATTCTATAGGATGACTAACTGCCAAAATAACCTCAAGTGGGTACTTTTTTATTTCCACAGCTGTACTTGAACACACTGTGATTAGGCTTGCGCGGCAAATTGTGAGGTCAAAATTGAAAAAATGACCAAGAAAATGACTTTATATTGTACAAATATGTACAGACTAGGACTTATACCTAAATTCTCAGCTCAATTTTAATTAGAAATTATTTTAAGAACTTTTTTCTAAAAAAAATTATTAAAAAATTAAAAATTTTGATTTTAAATTTTTTTAAAAATAATTTCTAATTGAAATTGAGCTGAGAATTTAGGTATAAGTCCTAGTCTGTACATATTTGTACAATATAAAGTCCTTTTCTTATTCATTTTTTCAATTTTGACCTCACAATTTGCCGCGCAAGCCTAATCACAGTGTGTTCAAGTACCTTCATGTTTAATATCATTTATTTTAGTTTTGGCTAAAGTTTCATACATTTTAAAACTTGTTTTATATTAAATAAATCTTGTAGAATTACATATAAAAAAATTATACTTATACATTCAGTAGTTCAAAAAATGACATGAAAGATCAAACTTTTGCTTTGTAGTATCTTCTTTGCACATTTTTAAGACTCCTTAGACCCCTTAATTTCTCCGCACGAGGCAAAATATTATCTAAACTGAAATTTTCCAACAGCATTGACGTTTGGGTTATGCTTTGCATAGTTGAAATTTAATTGAATTAAAACCATTAAAGTGTAATAAATAGCAGGGGAGAATTAATTATCGGAGTAATTAGTTCATTGTTTATGTTTAATATTTTTAGTGTTTTCAGTTTATAATTTCGACTTATTTGTTATGTGGCCTTTTCTAGAAGTACATACTTTTTTATAATAGGTAGTAAGTTAACGGTGTTTTCACGCTAGATTCAAATATTTAATAATACACAAACTTTTTTAACAACTAACTTTTACATATTATGCAAAATTAACTCACTCTAAATTCGAAAACACTCTGGAAAAAAAAACAAAAAATATGTATTTCTAGTATCGGGATTTCGACGTTGCTGTCGGGATTTTGGCCTTGGCCAGTAACTATGGCACAAAGTGTAGTTCATTCTAAAAATACGATCATGAAATTTCGGACTTTAAAATTGTCTATTTTTGGAGAAGTTTCGAATCATTTGGAGGGGAAAAACAGGATTTTCAATCTAATAGAAAAGCAGCTTCCGAAAAGCGGCCTCAAAGAAATTTAAATCATTCTCCTCCTTCTTTGAAAACTCAAAATGTGCTCAAGAACTTTCCCAATATGAAGAGTCCACATCCTTCATAGTTTTGACCCGGCGGCGCAAAGGTTAGGGAGCTAGCCTCTGGGTTCGGGCTCTAATCCCGAAAAGGCATGGATGTTTGTGCTTGTCGAGTATATGCGGAGTACGTGCTCTTTAAATCTGCTGGGTCCGAAAGTCCTGTAGATTTAAAGAAATCACGCTCTATGTTTTAACCGCAAGTAAATAATAAAATTTACCAATGAAGAACATTGTGAATTCCACCAAACAACAGTTTGTATCTTAAAAAGGATATGTATTTCTTACAAGACAGAAGACCCAAGTTCAACGAGCAAATTAGTTAGTGAAATCTTGAATTTAAATGACTTAAACAGCGGAATTTGTGTATATTCAATTATTAGATAGCATTGTTACAAAAAAAGTGCATTTTCAACAATGAGGTGTATTTCCTATATCACAAAATTTTCTTTTATGAGATCATTGTTATTATGTATAAAAATTAATAAATAAAATGACCAACTTCTTTTTTTATATGTTTGAGATATATTTTAAAAACATTTTTAAAACTTGTTTAATAACTCTTTGTAAAGTCTTTGGGCAAGGCTTAAGGCATGGCCCGGGTAACTATCTGAACGCTGTGTTCCCAGGTGAAGTAAAGTATAAAAGTAGTAAAGGTCACACAATAAAATAAAACGAAGAAAAACAATTTAAATGAATCACTATTTTTATTAATAGGTCATGTGGGGTAGAGACAGTACATGGGGTTATCACAATATAAACACTAAATAATGCGTGATGTGAAGCTACAGAAATTCAATATGGATTCTCTTGATGATGATATCAAAGCTCTCATGAGTCCATACTTTTCGCTAGAGCGTTCTTTCTTAAGTAAACTTGTTACGTTATTTTTCTTCTGAAATCAGAAAAATTATATATTTTGAAAGAGCGTGAACAGTTTTTCTCATCACCCAAGGGGTACTGTTCATAGATGCGTTACCCTCTATTTTTTAAAAGGCTGGGTGCCCCAAGAGGCCTATTTCCTTTTCAATGCAAAAAAAAAAAAAAAATCATATTGTCCAAATTTGAATATGTAGCCATCGTAGATGATTTAGACTATCGTTTTGACTTTCTCTAAAAGCAAAACAGACAATCGAAAAGAACGGACCCACACCAGAAGAATAGAAAATGCATCAGAAGAAAAACACACAAGAAATCACCTACAAATATTTCGTGAATGAAGAATTATTTAAATGTGTAATATATGATTGCACTAGCAGTATGGTCCCGCCTTACTGGGAACCCGTTAACTTCGTATAGCTTCCTTTTAGAGGCATGCTTACTTGTGAAAATACACTCAAAACCAAAACAAAATTAAATTCGTGTTGGCCCACTTAAAAAATGCAAAAAAAAAAACTAATAGAGAATGAAGCAGCCTTAGGGCGAGTGAATATATCTCAACCAGTCAAACTAATAGAGGATGGCGTCAAGCCCCCGTTTCGGCCCGGTCCATGTATTTTCAGGCCCTGTTATGATCCCGCAATTCCACGTGGATGACGTTTTTTTGAAACTAATTATATTAATTAAAAATCACAATCAAATATGAAAAAACTAAGCCTCAGGTGCACACGTAGGTATTAAAAGGAATCTATATTAAAAATTTCGAATTTTTTAGAGCTGTCTAAATAGGTCTTTTGCGATCCACAGACATACACACAGACAGACAGACAGACCGACAGACAGACTCTTTCTTTTATTATTATAGAAGAGATTAATATTTTCCGTTAGATGGTTTATAGCCTGGTCAAAGAAAGGTAGAGTAGACTAACCAGTTAATGAACGCTTAAGCATAATTTGTTTTAAGAAAATTCATACATTTTAAGAAAATATAGCTTGTGGGTTTATGACAATGTGAACACATCTGTCATTATATGTAAATTCTACAACAAAAAAGAGGTGACTTTATATTGCATTGCTTTGGGTCTTTATGGGTAAAAATAAAAAATGGTACAAAAGCCAAGTGAATGAACAGTACTTTTACCAGTGAAGGAACACAAAAATGTCCAGTCAATAAACATGTTGGATTTTAATTAATAAACTTGACCAGGACAACCAAACAGATGTCAGATAGCTTACCACTAGATGAGAGGAAGTCAGTGTTGCCAATCCATCAAGTGGAATGATTTTTAATCCTTACTTTTTAAATGTATTTACTAACTGTTCATTTACTGGGGCCAGTGTAACGTACTGGTTAATGATGGAAAAATTGGTAGCGTTTTTCTGGTTTATTACGATAAATTAAGTTACAGCTATTAAATATGTACAGAATTGAATGTTATTTCTTCATGAGTTCGGGAGCAGATTCGGCACACCACGAACGCGTGCCGCGTTCGAAAGTCAAGTCCTCTCAAAACTAAAGCCCTCGATGCTCTCTGACTTAAGTAGCGACACTGTTTTCCCCGGCGCTTTTTGCCGCTTCGTATTTCGATTGGACGTAAAGGGTCACGTGAGAAAGATGCCACATTTTGGTGCTTCGGGGAATGAGGATTCAGTCGGCGGGGTGTTTAGAATGGAGATTTATTTCGGAATTGCGGTCTTGTGAGCGTCATCATTTTTTGTTTTAGCGAAAAATATGTTTAGACAATTTTTTACCAAGCTAGTTTTAGACAGATGAAAAATTATTTCACACGAAAATGCCGACTCTTTGTGCTTTTGGACGAGCAAACAGTTAAAAAAAGGATTTAAATTATATCGCTATTTCAAAAAAATATGCTGTGATATTGATTTTAATAAAGATTAAATTTATTTTTTGAAACTGTAAATGTACATGGCAACTTCTAAAAAGTGAAGAAAATGCCCTCTATTATTTATGTGGATTATTGGAAATATTATCTTAAGTAGAAGTAAACTTTGTTCTATTTGCACAAATAATTTATCTAATGATAACTGTGTAACGTCAACACGATCATTTTCAAAACATAAAGAATTTTTAAAAAAGATTTTTTATCACTTAGTTTATGTTTCTGAAGAAGTATATATACAGCATTTTACTTCATTTAGAAAATCTTTTCAGATCCAATCAAGAGCAAATCCTACATGCAAAATTGAATTTAAAAACATTACAAAATCTTCTAATAATATCTGTAATGGAGCATTTCAAAGATTTCCCTCAATGTTGCGAATTTATCACTAAAATTGTAAATGTTTTTGTAAATCATAGAGTGCACTTTTTAATCAAAAAGAAAAATAAAGCTTTGAAACAATTTTTTTTTTAAATGTTATAGCAAGAGCATTGGCATGAGAGTTGCCGCATCAGAGATAATGTGATTGATATATTTTGCTTGCTAATAACTTTATTATTATTTATGAAATGTACACTTTAATTACTGTTATTAAACAAAATATGACATTTTTCGTAATTTCTGTGGCTTTATTGAGATAATTTAATATTGCATGCGCCCTAAATATGTGTTACAGGAGAATGTCTGTTTAGAAATTTATAATTAATATTAGAATGTGGCTTTAATTTGAATTTAGTTTTAAAGACATACAAGTAAAAATGTATGTATTTTAAACAGGATTTTAGCGGACCTCCCACAACCCCCCCCAAAACTAGTCGTTTTTTATATAAGTATACAATATTAATTTTCCATGGTTAAAATAATTTTTTTTGTTTAAAAAATTCATTATACATGTTAAAAATTTATTACTCCGAATTAAAGAAATGCAGTTAATGCTAAATTTACAAGCAAATCTATCATTTTGGCTGCTAAACTCGGACCCATTTAAGAATCGAAGGTTTAAAATTTTAACTTCCTAATAATAAATAAAAAATCAGTCAAAGTCCTTTTTTGCTTTGAAAGAATGAAGTTGTATGAATTTAATTCGTTAAAGATATATTTAATAGTCTTTAAACAATTTGTAAAGAAAAGAAAGAGAGCGAAGTACTAGGAGAAAAACGAAGCGAAGTCCGTTCCCCGCACTGGGAGAAAGTAACGTTCGGCACCAAGATGGCGGAAGATTGAGCTTGTCGCTACTTAAGTCAGAGAGAATAGAGGGCTTTACTCAAAACAAGTCCATCCTCCCACAGGAAGTCAACCCCCCACATCCGTTGTCCCCCACTGAGACACCACAAGGGGTCGCGGGGTCATCTCTGACATTCCTGCAAGAGACTTTGACTTCACCACGGTACACCAGTTCATTCACTGGTCAGTCTACCTTATTCGGAAAAAATATATAAGTATGAGGCCAGTGGCGTAGCTACATAGGGGCTAGGTGGGGCAGTGCCCCGGGGCCCTCAAGCTCCAGGGGCCCCCTCGAATTAGGCATTGTTGAGTCCGAATTTACATTTAGAAAATTTTAAAAAAATATTTAAAATTAAGATTTCCGTAAGAACGTACTGGACACAGTATTATCTCAATTACATACACGTTTTATTTATATGAGTTCAGTCTGTCATATATTCGATTTTCTAACACCAACATTTTTATTACATGTTGATGAAGCAACTTTGTTACAAAAGTGTGACGAATTCCAAAGAAAATTTTCAGATATAATATTCTCTAGTTTTTCACCTAGCGAATTACCACCTACTTAATTTACCACCTAGTTTTACCTCAACTCACTCAAGCATGGACTGTTCCCCAATAATGTAAGGAAATAATGAGCAAATATGGAGTGCTAGAATGAGGCAAAGTTGCTTAGTGGTAGTGCTTTGCATTACCACACCACAGGTCCGGGGTTCGAATCCCGGATTAGGCGAGGTTGACTCATCCTTTCATCCCTTGAGTGGGTCGATAAAATGGGTACCAAGCATGCTTGGGAACTAAACACTGGGGGTTCTGCGTGAGGCTAGGTTCTGCGTATGCCTAGCAACCCAGATTAAGTCACGATAGCTTAAATGGGCACGGCAGGCCTTGGCTCAGTAATGGGCTGTTGCGCTGGTTGTGTTGGAGTTTAGTTTTTTAGGAGTGCTAGAATGCGACCTAACGGAAGTATTTATAGCAATGTTATTATTCTTTACAGTTCCTGTCACTTCTGCAGCAGCTGAAAGGTCATTCAGTAAATTAAAAATAATAAAGCTTTATTTAAAAATAATATGGGCCAAGCTCGACTCCGACATTTATCACTAATAGCAATTGGAAAAAAAACCTCATCAAACCTGATTTAAACTAAGTCATTGATACTTTTGCGAACAATAAAGCTAGGAAAAAATTGTAAATATAATTGTTTTTTAATAAGTTGGTAGGCTCGACCTTTATATAAGAAACCCTTGAACCTTCTATATTTCGTTTTATTAGCTAAACCTACACTAAGTACCTATTAATTGTTGTAATCTATGTTATTGTTACTGTTTAATATTTTATTACCTGCCCTGCACTGCACAAAAAAGAGGATAAGTAGCTTAGCATTTTTAAAGTATTTGTATATTTCATATTTTTATTTAGTCAAACCTAATCAATTTACTTAGTAGTGAGGTAAGGGCTGGAGAGCCCAGTCGGTTAGGCACTCGCCTAGCATGCAAAAGGTTCGGGCCCAGGCATCGCCTAAATAACTGCCGATCTATAAATGGCCCTTGCAGCCAAAAATGCCCGACTTATAATACCTCGTTTAAGGGAGCGCACGTTAAATATCTTTCTAAGTCCTAACGCTGCGTACGATGTCGCCCTTAACGGTTGCGTTGGGTGCCTATTTAGGTGTCGGCTCTTCACTCGACTGTGGTTCTAAAATACGAAGCCCGTCAAAAACAACAATCGAGTGGCTCTAGTGCGACGATAATTCAAACCTAACCTAACAGCAGTGAGGCCCCATTGTGTGATTTGCCCCAGGGCCCTTGGTTACCTAGCTACGCCACTGTATGAGGCCATCGAAAATGATAGAGTTATCGTTTTTACTTTCTCAAGAGCCAATTGTGAAGAATGGAACCACGAAGGACCCGAAGAAAGGAAAGCAAGGTGGAATTGGTTCTTCCTGAAATATATTTATATGAGAAAAATATTAAGGAAGTCACCTACAAAGTTTTTGTGCATAAAAATTAATTTAATTTTATAATATATGATTGCCAGTGATCAATATCTTCTGCTGTAAGTGATTTAAAGCCTGGTACGGCAAGTTTTTACACAAACTACCTTTAAAGAGTGTACTATAATAATAAAATTGGTAATTATTATTTGCCATGAACTTTTCTTTATCATAAGAAAATAAAATTCTACATTATAAAATAAAAGTTTGGTGCTCCATATTTTGAAAAACCAATAACATATTTCAGAAATTCGTAGTTAGTACTCCAAAAATTATTTACAAAAGTAAGGATACGTTTATCAAGTTTTAGGATAGTTAAACGATTCCATATTTTGAATTGGATTATACTAGACCACATGCCGCCCCGGTGGCGAAATCGTTAGGACTCTAGCCTTTGGAGCTGCTGTGGTCGGGTTCGAGTTTCGGTCAGGCAATGGATGTTTGTAGCCGTCAATAAATGCTGTTATTTGTCTATGTGTTATTCATTTCTTTGTGACTGTAAAAATCCTTTCTGTGTCTGTCCCACTTGACGAAAACTTATAAGCGGAAGCGGTTCTCTGAACAAGCACACAAGCTGGAATATATATGTACCATACCATACTAGACCACATTGTTATACAAGATTCATATTTCGAAACTGTTTAAAGCAATTTTTCTGGTGTTGTTCACGTCTAAATAGGGTAAGGTTAGGTTAGGTTTGAATTATCGTCGCACTAGAGATACTCGAGGAGGGCTATTGGCGACGGGCGTCGTATTTTAGAACCACAGTCAAGTGACGAGCCGACACCTGAATAGGCACCCAACACAACCGTTAAGGGCGACATCGTACGCAGCGTTAGGACTTTGAAGGATATTTAACGTGCACTTCCTTACACGGGGTATTATTCGTCGGACATTTTTGGCTGATGCACTGGCCGTTTATAGGTCGGCAGCTTTTTTTGGCGATGCCCGGACCCGAACCTGGAACCTTTCGCATGCTAGGCGAGTGCCTAACCGACTGGGCTCCCCAGCCCCTAAATAGGGTAAGGTTGAATTATATATTGTCGAACTAGAGCTACACGGAGGTCTCTTTGACGCGGGGCGGGGCCCCATAATTTAGAACCACGACAGTCAAGTGACGTGCCGATACCCGAGTGGACACCCAAGGCACCTTTTAGAATCAACATCATATCCAGCATTGGAACTTTGAAGCATATTTAACTTGCACTCTCACATATTCTTCAGACTGTTTGGCTACACGGGCTGTTTATAGGTCAGTATGTATTTAGGCAACGTTCGGGCCCGAACCTGTGACCTTTTGCATGCAAGGCCAACCATCATCGCCATACCGACAAGGCTCCCGAGTCCCTCACATCTAAATACTAAATCTTGCATGTATTTTAAAAAAAAGGAAGGTGATTGTTTCAAAACACTGTTGTTTTTAATGACAAAATGCAATATTTCAATAGTTTTATCTATGAATTTATTTTATTAAAAGTTTCTCTCTACAGAACATTATATTCTCTTTATTTTTTTACATATAATAGGACAAGGCACAAAGTTAATGTCTTCTATACGAAAACACTGCACCGACGCTATGTAAAATATTTTAAATAAACTGTTAAATAAGGATTATTAGAAAATATAATATATTAAAAGGAATTTGAAAGATAGCTGTAGGAAAATATAAAAACAAGGGGGAATGGGAGCCAAATCAAAGGATTTTCTTTATAAATATTTTTCTATGATATATACTACTTTTGAAATTGGTTAAAATATTTGAAGACTTAAGTGCAAAACAAGTTAAATCACTTTTTGGAAAAAATTGAGTTGGTTAGCTTTTCATACAGATTATATACATATTGAGGATTATGAGTGATTATAATCGTATGTATATATACAGACGATTTAACTTTTTTAGTGCACATCAAAATGTCGGTGAATCCCTTCCTACAATACCTGTATGAAAAGCTAGCCAGCTTAATTTCTTCCAAAAAGTGATTTAACTGGTTTTGCACTTGAGCTCTTCTTTTTGTTGTAAAATAATTTATTTAACCCTTTCAGACCCAAAAATTTACTGCACTACAGAAACTTCCGATATTCACAAAATAAGCTTATTTGAGGTCAAATATATGAGTTCCATAAGGAAAAAAAATTCATTTTAATTTTTTATATGGTTTTTGAAATAATGCCAAAATTTTTTAACTGTGGAAAACAACAAAATAAAAATATTTATATTACCTAAAAACACTTCAAGTTAGATATTTTAAGGTATCTGATTATATTATTTAAAAAAATTTAGTAATTATTTTAACCGAAATAGTTTAAATTGTGTTTTAAATATGTGGAACTGAAGTGAACTTATCAAAAATCAGGTGAAACCAGAGACATAACATAGAGTGGACTGCGCATTGGCAAACCTAAAGTGTCCTAAACATCTAACTTACACAGTCACATGACTGTGTCGCGTTTGGCTCGCATCTATGGCGAGTTTACCATTTGGCGAGTTTTTCCACAACGACCTGAACACAGAGGCCGACAATCTAATGTTATGATAAAGAAGCTTGGAAAGGAGCAAGGATGAATCGCTAATATTTTAAGATCCTCTGATGATTATTTCTTTGATTTTGTGCGTCTATTTAAGATTACTTGAACAATCGAATGTGGACTCTTTATTAAAAATTAATTTGAAAGAACATTAGTAGGTTTATGTAGAGTGTTGCTGTAATATAAGTTGGTATTGACATGGTGAATATTTTCTGCCGTCTCTATAACTTTCGTTCTAACGGTCCGATTTTTTAAAAAAAAATCAAATATATATATATTTTTTGAAATATTGCTTCTTCCTTTATTTAAAAAAAATCAAATATATATATATTTTGAAATATTGCTTCTTCCTTTATTTCATCTGGAATAAATCAACTTTCTAAAACACATCAACATATTCCAAATTAAACAAATGCTCTACTTTTTAAATATAAATAACTCAAAAACTACGATTGCAAAAACAGGTTTCGTTTTAACCAAATTGTAAAAAAAATATTCTACTTCTAAGCTGTCAATGTTCAGATCATTAATTTAATTGACTTGGCCAAAAATATTTATTATAATTAGAGTTCTAACAGCGTTGATTTAATCATGAATGATTCTTCAGTATAAAAGAGCTTTTAGAATAAATTCCCTCGATAGAAATTATAGTTTATGACGAACACACAATTACTAAAAGTATGCAGAACTAAATAAATTAAAACGTTACTGAATTAAGAGTACAACATTCACGATTGTTAACGTGCTCAGAGATTAAAAGAATGTAATTAAATATTTATTATTTAAGCCAAAAGAGAAAAATTCCAACAATGCTCAAAAAATCGTCTGCAAAAACATTAAAAAAAATTCAAGCTGCCGTGATTGGTAGAAACCCACGTGACTGATGGTAGTCTCCACTTCGGTTTGCTAGCTGATATTCAGGTCTTGCGACAATTTGGAATAGTTCGTAACGAAATGGTAGCGTTAAGTTGCCATATGTAGCAACCTTTCCCATCTTGGCGATTTATGATGTTTAGGACACAATGCTAATCTGCAAGGGATAGCGGTTTTTTAGAAAAAACTGGTTTTCCATTTTAAATCGGTTTTTCCCTAAAAAACCGGTTTTCGGTTCCGTAGGGCCTCATACAAAAAAAAAAACCGGTTTTCAATCAAAACCGGGACCACCGGTTTTTTGAAAACCGGTTTTGGTTTTCCATCCCTAAGCTGCTTTACTATGAATGCGCAGTCCACTCTATGTTATGTCTCTGGGTGAAACGCTTGTTGGCTGTTTTCTGAATAAAAAAAAATAGTAGTTCTGACTCCTATTGAGATTAATGTAAAATATTGTCTAATATAACAAAGTGTGAAGAATTGGATTATGTGTGTTTTTATGTCATAACGGGACACAAACATTTTGAAAAAAATATTGAAAGTGATGACGCCAAATGGCATCACTGGGACTGAATGGGTTAAAATTACAAAAATATTCAAACTCATTTCAAAAAGTCGGATTATAGAGCCATTTAAACCAGCTGCATTTATCACAAAAAAAAAACTATACAAATATTTTATAAAGCCAGAGTAATGTGGCTACGAAACCTTTTTCTTCTCTCCAGTAGATTAACACAGACACTTTTGGTTTGGAGACGCACTGCCATTCCCCCTTAATACAGGGTGAGGCAAACAAAAGTGACTCCGGTCTAGAGATAATACGACAGAAATGTTGCCAACTCTAAAACCAATACAAAAACAGGTTTGCTAACTGAAGCTACTGATCACTTCAATATTAAGCCCAAACAAATGCTTGGCGACTTATTTGCCGGCAACTACGTTACGGTTTTAGAAGTTAATTGAAATGAAATACAAGCAAGGTTTGCAGAGCTGATCAAGAAAAGTTCCCACTAGTGATTATTTTGGTCGTTATTTATCCTAGAGAATCGGACCTTTTTGTTAATACAAAACATTCTAAATTGATTGCAAGACACAAAATTTGCATTATGGGACGTCTTCATACAATACGAACTAAGATCTGAACTCGCCACTAGTCTATAAGTAGCTCTAATGTTAAGGGAATCCGATCTAACCAATGCAAAAACCGGTTTCAGGCGGCTTCAAGAGTTTTTCTCGCCAAGCATTTCAACGTATTCCTATCTCTAGACCGGAGCCACTTTTGTTTGCTTCACCCAGTAAAAGCAGTTTTACACAGAGCAATTCAATAAAACATGGAGGGAAATAGGATTCAATTTTGCAAAAGGAATTTATGAAGTAAATTTAATGCAGTTTTGATGCAGATGAATAAACAGCACAATCAAAAATGCATCACTCATAAAAAAAAAGTGACCTATTAGGAAAATTAGGGATTTTTGAATTGAAAATACTAAAATGTCCGTAAGAGAATGTGCATTTAATTGCATTTAAAAAGCGAAGCCAAACTTCAGAAGATTATTCTAAAAAATTAACTCTTTGCTGATCTGTCACTCCTCAGCATTTGATGCGATGTTTGAAGAAACTCACTGTGACTAAAACCACAATGTAAAATCTTACTTCTCTTACTCAAAAAAAAAAACATACACAAAAAAATTATAATAGGGCCATGTATCAAAGTGGATAGAAAAAAAATATTAAGTTACACATAATATTTTTGTTACTTATGAATACATAGAACTTTTATTGACTAGTTTAAAAACACTTCAGAATACAATCATTAACCCAGATAGCTTTTTGTGGAGGTTAACCAGGGTTTTTTTTTTACACAATATTCAGACTCTTGATTTCTTTTACTAAAAAGAAAATCTAAATAAAAATTAAAAATAGACTTTTATCTCATATCCTAAAGTGTTCTTGAATATAGGACTATTCTAAGTCCCATATTCCCCACCTTTTGAAGTTTAAATATAAGTTATAACAAACAACATTTGTTGAAATATACTCAGGCAAATTCGAATGCACTTTAAAAATGAAATTTTTCAAAACTGTAGGCTGGATACTAATAAATTAAAACAATTAGGTTTTATACTTCACCTTAGAAAAAAAAACAGTCCTTAATTAATATAACTAAACTGTTTTAAACTAGAAATTGAACAAACTAAATTGTGTAGCGATAGTCATTCATTCAATCGAGCATTATCTAAAATACAAATTTATTCACAAATAACTTCCATTTGTATTAAATTGGGGAATAAGAGCTAATTTTTAAAAAAATGGATACAATGTTGGTAAAGTCTGTCAACACTTTTTTTTAAGGATGTTCAAAGTGATTTAAAAACCCATTAAGTTTTTATAGTACTTTATACAAATTAATGGTCTAATTTAGCAGTACTATAATAACACAAAACATTGGAATGCATTAAATTTTGTTGAAAATGTTTGTAGAATAAATGTTTAGCTTGAAGCAGTAAATAAACGTAACTATAGATAACCCATTGTGTTTATGGATTTGAATAAATAAAGAAGAAATACAGAAAGTAACATTTCAAGAATAGCAAAGTACAATAATAAACTTTAAAAAAATAATCAAAAGTTGATATTATCTATTTTGCTTGTTATCTTTAATATTTAAATATATATTTTGATAAACATGCATACCAAGGGTCTCAACACTTTTAACCATGTAGATTAATTAGAAAGTCTGGGTAAATATTGAAAAAATAATTATACAAAGACTAAAAATTTTCGCAAATGAACATTTATAACATATAACCGTATTTACAGGGATTGGAAAGTTACTTTTAAAAAGTAACTCTGTTACAGTTACAGTTACTTGAGTAAAAAAGTAACTCTGTTACAGTTACAGTTACTAAATATAAAAAGTAACGCGTTACAGTTACTTTTACAAAAAGTAACGAATCACAGTTACTTTTTCAAATTCCAAGTTATAAGAAAAATTGAAATTTAGCCATTATCTTAAAAAATCGGGGGGGGGGGGGGGTATAAAAGTTAAGGGCATATTAATTAACTAAAATTGCTCTTTAATTATAATTAATTATATGAAAGGACACATTAATTATTATTAATTACAATTAATTTTTAAAATAGATTAATTCATTCATTAAAATATTTTCAAATTTTATTCCTCCTAATGATTTAAAACTATTAACTTAAACGCAACTATAAACAATTAAACGCTGTTTAATTAATTTTAATTTATTATATTAGGATTAAAAATGTTATTCCTCCTAATGATTTAAAACTATTTAACTTAAACGCAACTATAAACAATTAAACGCTGTTTAATTAATTTTAATTTATTATATTAGCGAACCAAAAATTTGGCGAGTCTTGAGGAAATCTAAGGAGGCCTATTTAAATAAATGTTAATTAATAAATATAAGCCTAACAATATATTAGTCACTGCAAATAACATTACAAAATGATAACTATAAACAAAATAAATTAATAACATAAAACAACAATAAAAATTAATAACATAAAACAACAATAAAAATTAATAACATAAACGATGGCAAATCATCACTTACATTTTATTATTTGAAGACTTTCGTAATTCACGGTACGTAATTCTGTTTTGCAAAATTAAGTAATTTGGTTATTAGAGAGTAACCAAAATTTATTTGTGAATCAAAATATCATAGATTTGATGCAAAAAGACAAAGAAATTAAATTACAAATACAGGGCAGGGGTTTTAAACATCAAGTGCGAGAAAGAATGAGACTGTATTATATAGCGAGTTAGATCTTTACTTTCGTGAAGAAGCTACGGACCACGCACTGTGCTTCACGTGTCACGCTCACTATGAGTTTGTCAACAGCAGAATGGGGCGGGGGGGGGGTCAAGGAATAGATAAGGAGCAGAGGGGTCCATCAAGATCAGCGGGTACATTCCTCTACACGAAACCGGAAATGAGTCTCCCTTGCTCGACAAGAAACAGTTTTCGTTCATTTTACGAGTCAACTAAAATGTGATAACCGGACATCCTTTAATGAGATTTATTGTGTAAAAAAATTACTATTTTTAGAACATTGAAGTTTTATAAGTATTTTTTTTATTCAATAAGCTCAAATGTACTGAATTTTTTATATTAATTAATAAAAAATACAAAATATTTTTATTTCATATTTAATTAATCATTTACTATGTAGACGAAATACGAAATTTAATTACTCAATAATATATAAATTCAAAAGCTACTAGCCATTAACACTGATATAAAAACTTCTAAAAAAGCGTAATTTTAGTACATTTTCATTCTACATAGTACATTTTCATTCTACATAATCTCCCGAGCAGCATGGAGAAGAAAAAGTGGCTGATTTTACTGATCCTCGTAATTTACTGATTTCTCGATCGTGAAATACAAACTTTTAGTGGTAGGAAGATTCAAAATCAAAAATCACTGTCTCGGTAGATATTTACTTCCTGCAATAACCAGACCCTTTACAGCTTAAAGTAACAAGATTTTCTTATCTCATAGGTCATAAATTCCTCTTCACCAGATGTGTATATAAGTAGCAAACCTCGGAACGGGTAATTCGACACCAGTTCGGGGAAAAGAGTTCGGCACTCTCCACCATCGCCCCGCTCGAGAGGGGAAGGGGGTAATTTCTCCCCCGACCCCTGACCTTCCTTCTGTCGACTCCTAGTAGGGATGGGAAACCGAAACCGGTTTTTTGAAAAACCGGTTTTTTGCCCTCGGTTTTGACCGAAAAACCGGTTTTTTAATGAGGCCGGTCTAAACCGGAAACCGGTTTTCTGTCGAGAAAACCGTCTAAAAACCGGAAACCGGTTTTTTCTCAAAAACCGCCATCGACGTTTTTTTTTATAATAATTATTTTTTTTTTCAAATTGGAGTTTTGCTCTTGTTTGATCAATCGTTTTTGAAGTCTTCATCTTTTATAAACTTCGGTTTTCACATTTCTATTCAAGCTTTCCTCTTAACAGAATAAAAGTAAAAAGTTTCAGATTCTGTCCTTACATGTTCCGTGGTGTTCCATTCGATCTCTTTAATCAGGTCTCACTCTTTTTACTTTTTTATCAAATAATTGAAACTTTCGGCAACGGCAGTATTATGATGTTGTCAAAACCGTTACGAAAATTGTATTTCTACACTAATGGGGTCCTGATTCTGAAAAAGTAGTTTTTAAACATTGGTTCGTCTGTTTATCCCACTTTACAGTTTGAACTAAAAGAGCTACGGACTTCAAGTTTGGTTCACGACTTCCTATACCTATCAGACGTCATAATAAATTTCAAGGAAATTGCATATGCGTAGGAGAAGCTGCCGTAGAACTTTTTTGGTTTTAAAGGTATTGCCGAAAATCTAAAAGCGATACATTTCAAGTTTGGTACATATGTATTCCCAGTACTTATTGGCTATCAAAATAAGTTTTATGAATGAATTGCGCATGTGCAATGGGTAGCTGTCACAGGACTTTTTTGGTTTTAACGGTATTGCAGAAAAACTGAAAGAGGATACCGACTTTAATTTGATACACGTGTTCCCAGTATCTGTCGGACGTCAAAATAGGTTTTCACGAAAGCTACATCTGCGCAATAAGAAGCTGCCATAGAGATGTTTTTTTATTTTGTAAGTTTTGAAAATACCTTTTTATCTTAAGTGTTTCGGTAGGGTAGGGTAGGTACATCTATATTCCGGCTTGTGTGCTTGATCAGAGACCCGCTTATAAGCCTTCGTCGAGTAAGCCAAACGCAAAAAGAGTTTTTAATGTCACACAGAAAGGAAGTACACCCAGGGTGAAGGCGGGAATCGAACCCGCACCCGTTACAGTGTGCAGACCGCTGGCCCCTGCGATGCTAACCACTCGGAAATCCGTGCCCATCTTAAGTGCTTCTGATATGAAGTTAAATTTTATATTCAATTCCTGTTTTTTTTATTTAAAAATATAGTAGATTAATCTTTGATTTGGTTTTTCGATTACTCTCCGGCAATTTTTGTAATATTGCAGTTGCTTTTCTGCTTTCCTAAAGTTCCAGATTTCTGATGAATATTTCTACTTTCCTCATAAAGTTGCTGTGTTATCCATTCTATTTCAATGATTTATCGTATACGCAGAGCTTCTGCTTTGTGTTAATGTGTAACAGTTTCAAGGTTCGAATCCCGAATTTTGCATGGTTCCAGGTTCACATACTATACGTTTCATCTTCATCCCCTAAATAGGTCAATAAAATGAGAACCAAACATGCTTATAAGAACTAAACTAGCAGAGTAGTACGTAAGAGGTTGACTTCTTAACCAGAGCAATATTAAGCTAAGAGGGGCACAGCAGGTTTTGTCTAGCTTCCTCTTTTCTTCCGTGATTAAACATTTACACAGTAAATGGTAAGCAAGGACCAACAGTCGAAGAAAACCAACAGTGACAATCGACAATCCCGATCACAGTGGGCAACACTGCAAAGTGAGCGCCAATGCTAGAAACACATCCCATTCCAATATTCTACATCCCCAAAAATGTTTTAATGGACCATGCATGCCTCAATATTTTAATGAAATTTTCTGAAATTTGAGGATAACGCGCATCCATACTGTTATCCGCAAATTTCAGATAATTTCATTAAAATAATGAGGCATACATCGCTTAAAAATTAAACTAAATTTTAATTTAATTTAACTCAATGGGAAAACGTTCATTTAAATTTAAAAAATTAAATAAGAGGTATTCTAGCATCTTTGTTAATTCAGGTTTTTTTTTTCTACGTAAACATGCTGTTTAACCCTTTCAGTCCCAAAAATTTACTACACTACAGAAACATCTGATATTCAGAAAATAAGCTTATTTTAGGTCAAATATACAAATTCCATAATGGAAAAAATCCATTTAAATTTTTATATGGTTTTTGAAACAATGCCAAAATTCTTTAACTGTGGAAAACAACAAAATAAAAAATATATATATTACCTGAAAACACTTCGAGTTATATATTTTAAGGTATCTGACCATATTATTAAAAAAAAAATTAGTAATTATTTTAACCGAAATAGTTTAAATTGTGTTTTAAATATGTGGAACTGAAGTGAACTTATAAAAAATCAGGAGAAACGCTTGTTGACTATTTTCTAAATAAAAAAAATAGTAGTTCTGACCTCTATTGAGATTAAAGTAAAATTTTGTCTGATAGAACAAAGTGTGAAGAATCGAATGATGTGTGTTTGGATGTCATAGCGGGACGTAAACATTTTGAAAAAAATATTGAAAGTGATGATGCCAAATGGCATCACTGGGACTGAAAGGGTTAAAAAGTTTTTTTTTAGAAAAATTTCGAGATTTTGAATAATCGAATGCATTAAAAAATCTATTACCTTCTTCAATTAAACAGCCCGAACACTTCATTATTAATGGTCAATGGACCCCTGATATAAGATACTTTTTTAAAATACTTTTTGTCCGTCATCTGTCATCCGTCTTTTTGTCCTTCCACTCATGCATCAAAATCATAATTGGTTCATAATTCTTTTAACAATAGCATCACAAATTGAAACTTTTAATTAATATCTTTATGTGTTGTATAACTAAATGAATTTTCGAACTTTGAATACCCTACCCCCAAGAAGTATACCTCAATACTCCCGCACTAAATTTCCTCAAAAATCGTTAGAAAAAAAATATAAAAAGAAATAAAGTTACAAGTAATCTGTTTCGCAATTCCAAAATAGGCAGATGCAGGGCAGATGTTTATGGCTATAATCTATAATAAATTAAAAAGTGTTGCCTATTTCCTATGGGCAGAAAAGGAGCCAAGACTACAATGAATACAATTGTGTATAGGTCTTTTTTATCGTTAGATATAAATTTGTGTTTTGATTCTTTCTGAGAGCGGAATTAAATTTATTACTAAGACAACTATTTTTATCGATCACGATGAATATGTTTGGTCTTCGATATGAAACAGGCGTGTCAGGCGCCAATGGCCTTGTGAAGTGATTCAGTTATCATACAAAGGTTTTGCTTATCGTGAGAACTGGAGCCAATTTAATTTTGTTCGATGTGATTCACCTAATATCTTCTTCTGAACTAAATATTACTCAATCTAATCTAAAATTGAAAAAGAAATAAATCGTTAGTTTAAGTTTAAAGCAGTACCCTGTACGCTGTACGCCTTTTCCCATCTGACGGAAAATTATTTAATTTTGCTAGTTTAAACTATTTATTTGTAGGTATTTTAAATGAAAAAAAGTTGCCTCTTTTCTTTACACCCCTGACCCGGCTTAAAGACCATCTGTGCAACTTACGTATAAAGCAAGTTTAAGAATGTGTCTTCATTTTGTACATTGAATGGAGGTAGAAACTATAAAGGAATGTTTCCTAAAACAGAGTAATGATCGTTTAAGAACAAAGTCGGTCGAAGACGTAGCGACGGTTTTCTTCTGAAGCGAATAATTCTTTCAACACTCTTACCAAGCCCCCATAAATTTTGAAGTTCGTATAAACATATGTTCTTCGAATCGGAATTCCGTTCGCTTGGGTTTCTCACAAATATGTAGGGGCCTCTAAAGGGGCACTCTCATTTGAGTTGCAGACGATATCTTTAGTCTCGTCCAGTTTAAATTTTAACTTTTTGTTTTTACATTAGCTTTTGGTATTTTTCATTAATATTTTTCAACTTTCGTATTTTTTGTATAGCTTATATTTAATTGTTCGTAGTTTTTTTAGTTTGGTGATTTTAGTTTTTTTTAGTATATATCTCTTTCTTTTTTATTTTTGTATTGTTTTCGCGTTACGTGTTTCGTTAAACCTATAATATTATCTAATACAAGTACAGGGTTCAGGTAGAAAGTATGTGTTCCAATAACACAATAAATAAAAAATAATGTAATTAAAATTAATTATATTAAATGTAATTAATATAATTTATTTTTTTGATATAATTTAATAAACATGATTAAAACGCAGACATAATTTAAATCGCTGCAAAAAAATGAAAATATTACTTCGACATATGCAATGAAAGATATCCAATGAAACTAAAATACCAAACAATGTTTTTTATTCTGAAAAAGTTTCCGATTAAGTAATAAAAAGTAGAAAAAAGGAAAAACATTTAAAATGTAAACAGCCAAGTACAGCCTTAGGCGCCAAATTAAACGAATGATTGAAAATGATTTTTGTTGTTTTGTCTGTGCATGGAAAAAGTGGCGAGGATCATTTGTTGATCCAATAGGCTCATCGTGTTTGTTATGCGGCCATTTTACTCATTTCAAAGTGTGACAAAATAAAAAAGCCTGGCACCAAAGTGTAGTCAGCCGGACTAAATGTTGCACGGCCGCACAGACGGCAAACGGTTGGAATTAAATAATAAAGAAAAAATGAAAGGAAATAGAGATTGAATAATTCAAAGCTTAATAAAAATACTCAAAACGTTATAAGAAAAACCGAAATAAGAAAGCAAAAAGGAACATTATAATCTTAAATATTAAGAAAGTAGGAAATAGGAAGAAAACCCGGAATTTAGTTTCCAACAAAAACACTTAAAACTGGCTTTGAACTGGTTTTTTTAAATTCGAAAGTAAAGTAAAAAAAAAAATACCTCAATAGAAGAACAAATAATTATTTGAATATTAATCAAACAAATCAGAATTATTCTGTAATGTTTACAGCTATAGTTTCATTTAAAACAGTTTTTATTTTTATTTAATACTTTAAAATTAAAGTTGAAAAGTAAACAAAATTCTTGTCTAGAAACACGAAATCTAAGCTGCACATGCAATGTTTCTTAGAATGTCTTCTCTTCTTCTTTCTTCATCACCCACATATTCACATAAGAAGTATCTTTCTCTGGCGGGAAAAGGTGAAGGTCATTATAGAGAGGCCAACTGAAGGATGCATGCACGGCATGGGATTTTTAAAATATATTTTTTTAAAAATAAGGAAATATAGATGGAATAATGCTAAGATTAATAAAAAAAAATCAAAACAATATTAGAAAAGCTGAAATAAGAAAGCAAAAAGGAACATCATAATTTTAAATATTATAGAAGTAAGAATTGAGAAGACACCCTGGAACTTAGTTTCCATCAAAAAACACTTTGTAAAGAAGTCTCAGAACACAAGAAACCGGAATGGAAAATACGATATTATTAATTATTTATATACATATAAATAACAAATAATGATATGAATATTAATGAATCATCAATATTATTTTGTTAATTAATAATTAGTTAATGTTAATTACGTTATCATTAACTAATTATGGTCAATTAGGTAATTATTAATATTAATTATGCTTAAGTTTGTTGTTAATTAGTTAATTTTTGCTTTTTTCAATTAATTAATAAAAAAAATTAAAAAACTGGAACCGGTTTTTCAGAAAACCGGTTTTTTGCCATTGCAAAACCGGTTTCATAGAAAACCGGTTTTATAAAACCGGTTTTTTAGGGTCGGTAAAACCGGATCGGTTTTACCGGCGTTGTATAAAACCGGTTTTTGGAAAACCGGTTTTTTTCTAAAAAACCGCCATCCCTAACTCCTAGACTCTAGTGGTTGGATTAAAAAAAATCGTCTTCTGGGAATGCGAAATGTTCCCTTCCTAGGAGTGAAATTTCAAAATTGGCAGCAGACGGTCTTCAGAAAGTAACGGAAAAGTAACGGAATTTTCCGTTACTTCGTTACCGCTAAAAGTAACTAAGTTACAGTTACAGTTACTTTCTGAAAAATGTAACGGCGTTACTCATCGTTACCTAAAAAAAGTAACTGTTACAAGTAACGGCGTTACAAGTAACGCGTTACTCCAACCCTGCGTATTTATAATTTTTCAAGAAAATTAAGGGATCCTTTAATAAGAAAAAATTTGCAACAAAAAAAATTGATTTTTGATTTTATATCTAACTTAACATTTATTTCATATACAACTTGAAATTAATATTAATCATGTATTATGAATACTTTTTTTTTAAAAAAGTAAAGGTGTCTGTTTCTGGCTTCTTTCTTAAAACATTTAGCAATAGAAGTGCATACAAAAATCTTTAGGCAAATGTTTAACTGACTCTGGGCTCCCCAGCCCCCCTTTAAAATTAGAACAATCCTTTGTAGTTATGAGACCCCTGATCTATGTATTTGTATTTACAGAACAACAGACCTGCCAACACGCCAGATTTAACAAGACAATAACGGATATTTAACATCTTTCTTGCTCCCGTGAAAATGACGGGGTGATGTCACTGGCTTTTCCTAAAAATTCCATTTTTCAACAAAAAATTTCAAGTTGAAAACACATGACAAAACAAAAAAAATGAATGCAAATATTGTTCATACACATATTTTTATACAAATTTCAGGGATAAAGAAATGACACTTTTACGAACATTTTCTTGAAAATTATTGGATCATTAAGGGGTAAACCAATATCCAGATTTCTGAGGTAATTGATGGATTTTCAAAAGGGGAAACATTAAACTTTTGTTACATCAATAAAATATGATATTGCTGGATTAAATCCGGAGGGTTTGCAGGTAGGAAACAACATATGATACAATTTGTACACCCAGTTCTTGAGCTAACTATCCGGCAAGTGATTCTCCATTCCGTAGATCCTATACTTGATGAGGCTCGTTGCTTCTCCTGCCTTTGGAATAAAAAGGTGGTCTCTTGCGGTCACGACAGCCCCGTCTTCTTCACTGTGACCTAAGGCAAAGAATAAAATTTATATTCGATAATTCTTAAACCATCGATTTTAGAAAGTAGCAGATATGGATTGTGTGATGAAGCCACATTTCGCTGTTTTCGCAATGCATCACAGGGTACTGGTTCACTAAAAATGCTTTTGCCGAAGAGTTACATGCAATAAAAACTGCATTTTTAATATGCTTCTTTAATGAATATATACCTCACGTCTGCCACAAATTATCAATACATATCCAGCTATAAACTTATGTTAGCAAAACTGGTAAAAAGTTTTAATTAGTTAATATTAAATATATTTTTTATTAGTCGAATTATCTCATGGTGCCATCTGGTGGCGTATGGCATGCCAAGTGCTTGAGCTTGCAAACTGCCTTATGGGATACTGGTTCAAACCTGGCTTCACCATTCCTCCTAGGGGCAGATCTGCTACTTTCTAAATCTATGTCTAAAACTTTTAACAAAGAGTAGGGATTTTTCAGTGCCCCTAAAAAAATCCTGACATAAGGAAGTTCAGACAGAAACTTATCTGGCTTATCTAACAAAGCCTCCAAAAGAAAAGCTATGTCCTTGCCACAAACTTTTAACAAAATTTAGGAGGATTTTTGGTGCCCATAGAATTTTGTAGAGCTACACAGGGTGCCTGTAAAAGAATGTCCGAGTTTCAAATGGTAATAGTATCAGCTGTAATTGTTTGACAGTTGTGGTTGAAGGTGACGAATAAAGAATAACTCCAACAGTTTCAGATAAGTGCATGCGCTTGTACCGCTACATCGTTTTCACAATTGCACAGGCTATTGCTTATCCATTACCCCGGACTTGTTGCAGACAGTATAGGAAGAATTGTCATTTTCGTTTGGATGTGTGTGGTATCACTAAAAGCCCACACATTGAGCACTTAAATAAAAAAACTAGGTTAGTTTGCTTTTAATTTAATGTATGATTTGTTACATTCATCAAATAAACTCCTGTAATATACCATTAAAACTCGGACATTCTTTTACAGACAAACGGTATATGTGCTTGATTCAAAGAATGCCAGGCCTAGTTAACGACTTCCTAATAAAAATGTTTTAAAAAATTCATTTAAATTATACAAAGCTAAACTTTATATTTTAAAGGCCTTTTGTAAAAAGCTACTTTTTTCAAATATGTTTTTATAGGCTTTTAGAAGGTTGATAAACTATTTACAGGGATTTCTCAAGGCACATGGAAACACCGTAAAGACTATGTGCAGTCGAAAATTGTGTAAGTAAACTTTGAGCACTAAAATATTTCGAGCTTATCGAAATATTTTTCCAACTTTCCTATGACTGTCAAATAAACATTGAAATTTTAAATTGGAAAAAATATAAAATATTCCAAAATACTAATTAATATTTAATACAAATATAAGATACAATTTATTATGTTTACCCCCATAAAAATAAATAAAAATACAAAGAGAAAAAAAGAGTACTGTTCTTTTCAGTATTAATCATAATAATTAAAACTTACAATTAACAAATGAAAAAAAAACCCACAGGACTTGTTTGTTTACTCTAAGCTGGATTTTTATTTAAAGTGACTTCACAATGACTAAATTTTTTAGCATTACCTACTTTAGTTTAAAGGAAGTGGAAGTATTCAGAATTCATATTATTTTATTTTCAGGTGCAAGAGATTACAAGAATCAGCGCAAATCCTACAAATTACTCCTTTTCTCTAAATTGCCATTTTACAAATACAGTATAACTTCACTTCTTGCCAACCTAAGTTGGGTAAATAGAAATATGCTATGGAGAAGATCCTTCTGCGAATGTAAAGAGATCCATAAATTATTAGTGAATCCATCCAGAAAACATGTTTAAAACATTAATTTTGTTTCAGGTCTAACAGATTTGAATATTATTTGAGAACATTTGGCAATTTTATCAGAATGAAAAGTGTATTTTGGTTTAATTGTATTCAGATCATTTCGTATGTAAATATTACCTTACAAGAGTTTCCAACTAACAGACCAACCACGCTTTTCCACCTGCCTTTTTACTGTTTGTTTTTACCCAAGTTAGGTTGGCACAGAGTGTTGGTTCTAGAGTCATTCAAAAGACTAATGTTTATGACGTTATAAATGAGTAACTTTATAAAAAAAGGTTGAATACTAAGAGTGGCAAATCCTGTAAAATGCATGTTATGTATAACTGTATTTCAATAAAACCCAATGAGAACACAATAAACGACTTACCATATGCAAAAGTAATCCATTCTGGACATTTTCTTTTGCTGGTTATTTTTACAATTGAAGAGAGAGGCCGGGTGGCAACTATGTGAGCATAACCCTTTTTCAATCGATTTGTTCGCAGTATGTACAAATGACTATCTGTTACTATGAGGTGGCTATAAAGGAAAATAATCGTCATAAAAATTTTGGAACATAGGCTTTTGTTGTTTCATTTTGGTTGAAGTGGCTTGGAGGTAGAATTATGTTAAATTGTTTACAAGACAAGCTAAACTTAAGTAAAAGTTTTTCAAGAAAAATTTTATATACTAGAACTATTGCTAACTGTTATTGCTGCATTTTATATCAAGTTAAAAAGTAAATTAAATAGAATAAATTTTTAAAAATAATGATTCTTTATAGATTCATTAGAGAACAGTAAACCATTGAATTTCTTATTATTTAAATATTTGTTTTAAAAAAAGTAACTATTGTAAAAAAAAATTCTCCGTAAACTAAGTACATAACAATGATATTCAAAATGACAAACTGACAATTAATTTCCTTATTATTTCATACTTATAACTTATAACAAAGTAAAGCTTTATGAAAATTGTAAATTTTCTTAGGGAAATTAAATATAATATACTAGCAATAAGCAACCATGTCCTTTGGACATGACAAGCAATATTTAAAATTAGGGGACGTACATAAATTACGTCACGCTCAGAGGGGGGAGGGAGGGGTATGCACCAACGTGACGGATCGTGGCATGGAGGGGGGTAGGGGTAATCACTTGCGTGACGCAACGATTCAAAATTTTCAAGTTTTACTAGGAAAATCTGTTTTACACAAAATAAAGTTTTTGAGAAAAAAATTTGAAATCTTTTTTTTATAAAAATACTTTATTTCAGGGAAGTTGGGGAGATTATTTTATGCAACAACGTCCGCATGATTAGTCTCTTATATTTTACAGACCTTTTCGTAACGACACTTCGTAACACGCAAAATTGCGACACTATCTTGACTAATTAGAGGACTGTCAGCTACCTGGACGCACAGAATAAGACAAAGAATTAGACTGTTTCAATTACTTTCAGACCCCCTTTTTTAGAAGACATTAGCAAATGGCTAGTTAGACCTCGGACAACGGAAATGTAAATACAATTTAGCTATATTCCTATTAATAAATTATTTAACCAAGATAAATTTAACATTTTTACAAAAGGTTTTTTTTAATCATAAAATATGCATTTTTTTGAATTTTCAAAGACAAAGAGAAATATTAAAATTAACTCTTCTTTAAAGGGGGGGGGGGGTGCAACAACGTGACGTAATTTTAGGGGGAGGGGTTCGATCAAACGTGACGCAGCGTGACATAGGGGGAGGGAGGGCTCAAAAAAGTCAACATTTTGCGTGACATAATTTATGTACGTCCCCTTAGCTTAATATTTTTTCATTAATAACAAATTGTTATGTTACAATTCTTATAACGTTTACAAAATATTAAAAAAAAAAGTTTTCATATAGCCAGTTTTGCTTTAAAGAACAATTGCAAATGATTAATTTATGCAATCTAACATTCTTGAAAATTGTATTATGATGAAATGTTTTTAACTTAACACTTTATCCTTCATTTTACTCTTATCTGAATGATTTCTTTTGGTTAGAATACTGGCCGAATCCATGAAATGAAACATCAAACCCTTCTTTATTGGAGGGTTTGCGAAAGCACCCAATGAAACCCTGCAATTCTGGTTCTGCTACGGCGAAAATCCTCAAGAGGGAAAAATTGTGGAGTTTGCTGTTCATTCCATGGATTCGATGGCTCATTTAAACACCCTTGTAGAGTAATAAAAAAACTGTTATAAATAGAGAACTTTACCCTGGATATCTGGTTTCTATGTCTCTAATTTCTTCACAAACAAAGGTTCCGATGACATTGGGCTTCTTGAGCCACACTTGAATATTCACTTCTTCAAATGAGGGGTCTTCGTCCGATTCCATATATCTATCAGGATCTAGAAACATTTCAAAATGAACTCTCTGAGGTATACCAACTATAAACTGAGACTATAACTTGTTAATAATAAATATATATTCTTTATCAGTCGAATTACCTCATGGTGCCATCTGGTGGCGTATGGCATGCCATGTGCTAGGGCTTGTGAACTGCCTTATGGTATACTTGTTTCACAAGTGGCTTCACCTTTCCCCCTAGGGCCAGATCTGCTACTTTCTAAAACTATGTCTCATTGCAACTGCATAGCGCTTCTTACTTATTAAATCAATAGGGAAAAAAAGCCTTGTTTTTTAAAATTCAATGCCATGCGTCTATCCTTCAATTGCCGTAGCAACTATACTTACAGTTTCTTATCTCACCTTCAATAATTGACCGTAGTATGAAGTACACGAGGACATCGTACATTCTTGCGAAGATAAATCCCTATTTATTTTTACACAAATGCTTATCTTTAGATAACCATTTCAGTCCCAGTGATGCCATTTGGCGTCATCACTTTCAAAAAAAAATTTCAAAATGTTTATGTCCCGTTATGACATCCAAACACACATCATTCGATTCTTCACACTTTGTTCCATTCGACAATATTTTACATTAATCTCAATAGAAGTTAGAACTACTATTTTTTTTTATTCAGAAAATAGCCAACAAGAGTTTCACCTGATTTTTGATAAGTTCACTTCAGTTCCACATATTTAAAACACAATTTAAACTATTTCGGTTAAAATAATTACTAAATTTTTTTTAATAATATGGTCAGATACCTTAAAATATATAACTGGAAATGTTTTTAGGTAATATATATATTTTTTATATTGTTGTTTTCCACAGTTAAAATTTTTTGGCATTATTTCAAAAACCATATAAAAAATAAAAATGATTTTTTCCTATGGAACTCGTATATTTGACCTAAAATAAGCTTATTTTGTGAATATCAGAAGTTTCTGTAGTGTAGTAAATTTTTGGGACTGAAAGGGTTAAAAATTAAAATACGGATAAGTCATTTAAAGTTATCTGCTACAGAAAAGTATATTTCTAAAAAAAATTAACGAAATGTAATTTTCAGTTAAAAAATAGAATTTTAATCTTGAGCCAGTAAAAACAAGTTTACACTTCGGCCAATTTGCCTACCCCTCATAGGGCTAAGAATAATTTTTAATTAACTTAAAAACTCAAGTTTCCTTCCATTTTTTCAGTCAATTGAAAACAATTATTTGTTTGGAAATGGCTACAAAATATAAAATGTATTAAGACCTAGAAGCACAGTCTATTTTATTGGAAGGGAGGGGAGAGCTGAGCCTACCTTTTAACTTTAATTTATAAAACAATTGTTTTAGAAAAGAAACACATTAACATTAAATAGTTACATTACATTTTTACATTAAATAGTTTATATACATTAAATAGTTTTTTGGAAATTTGCTATTATTTGTGTCAATTTCGTGCCTGGTATGGTCACAAAAGAAAAGTTTATAGCAAAAATGAAAAATAATTAATATGTTTAATGAATGTCAAATTTTTTAAGGTATTCAATTTTTTTTTTTTTTTTTTTTTTTTTTTTTTTTTTTGAAAGATGAGAAAGGTATTTTTTGTATATATTTTTAATCCTATAAAATTTGTTTTAATCCTAGAAAAATTAAAGACTAAAAATGAGAATTTTTTTTAAAAAGTAATTTTTAAATGACAAAGAAATAAATTCTTTTATGGATACAAAAAAAAGCATTTCATAGTAGTAGAATAATTCATTAAACATATTAGCACCTAAGCATATGTCAACTTTTTTAAACTTAAAATATTTTTAAAACACTAAATAAAAACAGGTTAGATTAAAATCAATTTTCAAATACCTTCATCATCACCAATGCTAAAAACAGGAGCTATTCCTCTGTATCGTTTACCAAGTTTATCACTGCTACTGACATGCCTAGAAGCAAACCGATATTTTGAGCTTTTTTTACAGCCAAATCTTTTTTAGTAAATTCACACAAATTACATTCATACACATATTACATTCATATTTTGCCACATAAATGTATTACAATTAAATTTTAGCCACATGTATGTAATTGCTTGCGATTTGAGAGAACTATTGATGTTGTATGTCACGTTAAGATTTAAAATGATTAACCGTCCTCTTTTTAAATCGTTTTAGAAAAAAGATGCAAGGACAAATAATTTTTTCAATAAAAAAAAAGGATTAAAAATTTCCAGAACAGGATTGTTTGAATTTCTGAAACACAAAAACTCTGTAAATACCATAGAGTTAGAATAAGAACTAGAGGGCGAAAACGAAGAGCGAGACTGAGTTCAACATTAGGTCACGTGACGCCGGACCTTGGAGGAGAAAACCGAAACTTTTTTTCTATAGCCCACTGCTGGGAACTCGTCGTCTGCTCAAGCGAAATGCACTAAAAATGGTACATTATTGCTGTGCATATGGTTGTAAAGAAAAAATTTTTAAAGGGGGACCTTTTACATTTAATTGGTAAGATTTTTATAAACTTTCATCATTGAAATAGAAATAAATTAATAAATAAAATCAAAAAGTATATTGCTTTTCAAGGTTTTTAAAATAATATTCGATGTATTATGTTATTAAATACGATTTGCTCTTATCAATTACATGTAAAAATAAAAATATATGCTTTGTTTAATAATTGGTATCAATAAAAAAGTCTTAATTGCGTATTTTTTTGCTTTTCATGACTTTCATTTTTCGGAATTCGCTTGGCGGTCTCTTGGCCATTGGCGTTATTTTGGGAATCGAAACTAATAACAATCTTTGAAATAAGTGTGTGTTAGAATCGGTTTTTAAATTGCAGTTTTTACAATGTTTCCTTATATTTCTTGCATTTACTTTTTATGAAATTTAATTTTTGAGATAAGAATTTATGGTTTAATTATATCTTTTTATTTATTTTGATCTATTTAATTTGGTAGTTTCGATTTACAAAATCAGTATTTAAATGCTATTATTAAATTAAAAAGTTATTTAAGTAACACAATATTTATTTATATATCTTATTTTCAACTATAAAATTATAATGAGAATATATCGTACATTTATTTTCAATTTCGTACAGGTACAGTTTCCTGTTTTGAATATATATTTTTAATATCGATATTTCTGATGTAAAAAATTAGATTTTTTTTTTGGTAATTTACATTTCCAACATCGTTATCTCCAATATCGCTACCTGTATATTTTAATTGCAATTTTTTTCAAGTCATTAATGTAAGGGGTGAACTTTTTTTTCCTGTATCTACTGTTATTTGTATATATATTTTAGTATAATATTTATAAAAGTATTTTGTTTAATTGGTTGTTCTTTTAACGGCTTTGTTTTGGTGAAATTTTTTACATTTATTGTAAATACAATAATACTCTTTTGATTAAATTGAATCGGAATGCTAAGTACTAAAGTAGCTTAGTACATATTTTTTTATAAATGCAATTAATAAATTTATAAGAAAGAACGCAGACATGGGTTTGATTGATTTCTAAATTATGCTCGAAGAATTATTGTTATTATTTTTTTTTCAACTGTTCGCCTTGCATGCGGAAGGTTCCAGGTTTGGATATGAGTATCGTTAAGGCTGCTCATCACCCCCAGACCCGGTCCTCCTTCGACCGGGCTTGCTAATGGAAGTCTATGGGGGAAAAATGGTTTTTGTTCCAAAAAAAAGCAAAAAAATTATAGGAATATTTTGATACGGTTTTTTTTTAATTCATAAAAATCCAATAAAGTAGTGCTTTATAAGGTTATTTTTTTAAAAACGTTACTTGCCTTTTTTTAATAGAAAAAAATTTAGATTAAAAAAAAGGAAATAATTTTTAAAAAAATAACCTTATACAGCACTACTTTATTGGATTTTTATGAATTTAAAAAAAACCACATCAAAATATTCCTATAATTTCTTTGCTTTTTTTCTAAACAAAAACCATTTTTCCCCCATAGACTTACCATTAGCAAGCCCGGTCGAAGGAGGACCGGGTCTGGGGGTGATGAGCAGCCTTAAAATAACTGCCGACCTATAGCTCATTTAAATGGAATATTTTTCTTTATAGCAATTAGTTCTTTTTTATTAATTTTGTTTCGATTAAAAAATATGAACTTATTAAACACAAAATTTTAAAATAAAATGGCACGATCAAAATTTGAAAGGGGGTACGAAAATCTTCATCAACCATTCCATTTTATTATTCTTTCATATATGCATAAAAAAAATGTTAAATTAATGCGTAAAACACCGTGTAAATTTAAATTTATTTTAAACTAAAGTGCTAATATTGCTTTTTTACTTGCGCGATAGCCAAACCCATTAAAAATAATCATAGATCCCTAAATTATATTTGTAAGTTTTCTTAACTCACATGTTTCTAAGGACCTATTTTTATATAAATGTAGAAGAAAAAAGGAAAACAACTGTCACAAACAAGTGTTTAAAAAAAAAAACGCCACAGACGTAAAAGAACAACGATTTTTACCAAGAGCGCCAAAAAGGGAGAAATTTTACCAGAGCGGCAATCCTATCTGGCTGTTGACTTTGGATCAACGCCAAAATTCCCAGTCCTAAAGCACGTGACTCGGTCGAACGGTTTTAATGGTAGGATCAAGCTGTGAATGGGAGATTTCTACTGACACGCTCTCTACTTATTCTAACTCTATGGTAAATACCTAATTGCCTAATAAAGTTTAATTTTCATTTTAATACACTTAAAAACTTCACTCCTTGCTAACTTGGCTAAAAACAAAGAGTAAAAAGACAGAGGGAAAAGCGTGATCGGTCAATTAGTTGAAAACTCTTATACAGTAATATTTACATACGAAATTACCTGAATACAATTTAACCAAAATACACTTTTCTTCTGATAAAAATTGCCAAATTTTCTCATATAATATTCAAATCTGTTAGACCTTAAATGAAATTAATGTTTTAAACATGTTTTCTGGATGGATTCACAAATAATTTATGGAACTCTTTGCATGCATGGAAGGATCTTCTCCATAGCATGTTTCTATTTACCCAACTTAGATAGGCAAGGAGTATAGAAAAGAAGTATTAATAAGAATTCTTTTATTAAAAATTTACAACATAAAATAACAATTTTAGAAAATGCATAAGTATTGAAAATATCTGTACCTGGCTTCTTCAGTTTGAGGATTTGTTATGTACTCTACAAGCTTCTCTTTTACTATATTTGAACGGCATTTCACAGCAGTTGCCAACTGAAATAAAAAATATACATATTTAATAACGTTGGATGAAACTAAGACACATTTTTTAAAATTAAACTATGCAACATCTGAATTTTCCTTACATTAAAATTAAAGTAATGTATTATCACAATAATAAAATTTTAAAAAAAATACATGTACATAATGTTTAAGCTGTAATACTCATGATGATAAGTGTTGTTTGTTTAAATAGAACTAATTAGCTTCTAGATTATGTTTAATACATTCAAATTCTTTCATAAAGTCGAATAACTGTGGTCACTTTATCCTCTTAAGACCCTAGCAAAATTCTAAATGCACATTCTTAATCTAAACATACTTTTTATATTGTTAAGTTATCACGCAATTTGTGCCGCCGGTGACGATATGTGACGTCCAATATTAGGATCGGCGTTTAAGCCGTGACGTCACGGGCAGTCTCGGAGTTAACAACAGCTCCGCAGATGCCGGGTCACGTGACCACGTTGTTTTGACTTCGTGGCGTGTGGGAGTTTGAACACTCTGTCTCTCTTTTTGCTCTGACGGGTATTTGAAGTTCACAATGAACTTTATTATTTATTTAAACTAAACTCGCTCAATCTTAAACGTTCTTCATTATTTTATTTCTTCAAATTAAGTAAGACTGTTTTGTTTATTTCTACTGTTTGTCTCCAATACGTTTTAAGAAGATTTTTAATTAAAGTTTTATTCAACTCAATCTGTCTATTAAAGTTATTCTTCATCTACTGCATATAAGAGAGCCACATGTCAGAAAGAGGATATTAATGGGTTATGGGCCCAGTTGCCCTTAGAAGAATAACCCGATTTCAGTAGAATATAAGCAGTTTTTGAAATGTAAACAGTGTGAAGATTTAATAGAAATTTGAAGTTAAGTTTATTTTTGGAAACTTAGTATTTTGAAAGCGTTTTGAAGAATGTTATTTTGAAATTAAGTTATAATAGAACAGAGTGTTTATGAATGAATAAATAGGCATAAAGAAGCTTTTTAAAAGCGTTTTGAGCGAGAATATTTGAAAAATTTCGGAATTTTAAAATCTTTTAAAGAATTTTTCGTTTGTTGTTTACTTAAACTTAAAAATGGCTGAAAATACGGGCAATAATATAATTGAGAAATTAAATCGTAATAACTATGGCACTTGGGTGGAGGATATTAAAGTTTTACTAATGGAGAAAAATGCTTATCGCATTGTGTCCGGTCAAGAACCCAAACCCGCCGCTGATGCTAAAGAAGCTAAAGACTTTCAACTAAGATCAGACCGTGCCTATACTATAATATATTTGAATATAGAACGTGAATATCGGATTTTGATAACGGGTAGTGATGAAGATCCTAAGAAAGCCTGGGACACTTTGGAAAAACACTTCCGTCCGGAATCTCGAGCGAGAGCCATGGGTCTGACTGACGAATTCTTTAGTTGTAGAATCAGTGACGGTGAACCGATTGGGTTGTATGCCGCTAGGTTACGGAATATTATCATCCAACTAGTTGACGTGGACCTGAAACTTGATGAGTGGTTGAAAAGTTTTCAACTTATAGGTTATCTTCCTGCTAAATACAATAGTATAGTCCAGACTATATATCGGTGGAAAGATGCCGATTTTGTATTTGATAAAGTACTGGATGAACTACTAGCTGAAGAATCTAGATTAAAGCAAGCACATGGAGATCAACAACTAGTTGCATTGCAGAGTACAAAAGAAGTTTTTAACCCCGCTGCACGTAAGCCAAATAAGTTTAACAAGAACAATAAAAATTCAAAAATCAAGTGTTTTAAGTGTGGAAAAATTGGTCATAAAGCCGCGGAATGCCGTACGAAGTTTCAGAAGAATTTTAATAAAGAGCAAAGTTTCGTTGTTGAAGCAAATTTTAATGAGAACGTCGACTCAAAGGCGTGGATAGTGGATACAGCTGCCAGTGCACATTTTTGTGGGAATAAAGAGTTATTTTCAGAACTGCATCCAGTGAGCAATGCAAATATGTTTGTGGCTGTGGAAGGCGTGTCTTGTCCTATCGAGGGTGTTGGAAAGATTAAGCTACAATTTAAAGATGAAGTAGTTAATCTAAATAATGTAATGTTTTCATCAAAGCTAAGGCGCAATTTGATGGCGGGCCCGTTGATAGACAAGGCAGGTGGACGTTTCGTCGGTGAAAAGGGAAGAATGAAAATCTTCGGTAAAGGAGGAAAACCAGTTTTCACCGCCAATAAGAAAAACGGTCTTTATTTCTGTTACCCCACATATCCCGATAAATTGGAAGGATTTGCCACATCACAAAAATCGGAAAGCGCAAAGCCAGCAACAGCAACAACGAAAGAAAACCTAATGGATTGGCACAAAAAGTTCAGCCACATAAACACAAAGTATATCCTGAATTCAAAGGAGAGCGTCGTGGGAATGCCCGAGTTTAAAGACAACTTCATAAATTGCGAGTCTTGCAAATTAGGGAAGACAAGACGAAAATCTTTCAAACCAATTGGAAAGATAAGATCGCAGAAGCCTTTGGAACTTTTGCACATGGATTTGTGTGGACCTCTTCAAACACAGTCAGTTGAAGGTCATCGATATTTTCGACGTCCAATATTAGGATCGGCGTTTAAGCCGTGACGTCACGGGCAGTCTCGGAGTTAACAACAGCTCCGCAGATGCCGGGTCACGTGACCACGTTGTTTTGACTTCGTGGCGTGTGGGAGTTTGAACACTCAGTCTCTCTTTTTGCTCTTCCGACCGCGGTGACCGGTATTTGAAGTTCACAATGAACTTTATTATTTATTTAAACTAAACTCGCTCAATCTTAAACGTTCTTCATTATTTTATTTCTTCAAATTAAGTAAGACTGTTTTGTTTATTTCTACTGTTTGTCTCCAATACGTTTTAAGAAGATTTTTAATTAAAGTTTTATTCAACTCAATCTGTCTATTAAAGTTATTCTTCATCTACTGCATATAAGAGAGCCACATGTCAGAAAGAGGCTATTACATCATACAAATATATGCTAAAAAGTATGGTTTGCAAAGAGATGAAGAAGGGCATGAGGGGTATCTCCAAAAGTAATGCACTGGAAATTAAGGTCTTATCACTTATTTTTAGTTAATAGATAATTTAAACATTGCTTTTAATGAAAAATGCCTTTAAAAGTTAACAACTAAAAGAACTTTTTTTTCAAAGTTTGAAAAAAAATTGAATAATTCTTTTAAGAAATCTAATAACGTAATTGACATTCGTTCAACTTCATTTTTTATCGAAATAAAAGACTGATGCTTGTTATCAAAGGCTGAAAACTAATATTTGGATTGTCTTCTAACGGACCAGTTCAATTTCGGAACTAATTAACTTGTTTGTGGGAAGGTTTTAAAAAATTTCCTGAAATGTCTTCTAATGGACCAGGTCAATTTCGGAACTAATTAACATGTTAATTGCTTGTGGGAAGGTTTTAAAAAATGTCCCCAAATGTCTTCTAACGGACCAGGTCAATTTTGGAACTAATTAACATGTTAATTGCTTGTGGGTAGGTTTTAAAAAATTTCCCCAAATGCCAGGTCGCCAGAGGTTAAAAGCGCTAAGACTGAACATTGTGTTAATGAACCTTATGAACAAAAAGGCTTTAAGCGAGAATAACATAGCAGCGTTTTTACCTGATCGAATATAGAAATTTCCTTTTCATGGTGGCTGTCTCCGTTAACGGGAGTTTCAGAAGCACACAAGAGGCAACTCTTTGGGCAATGGGAGGCCAGGATTACATTGAGATCATTGAACGGAATGATTCGATGCAAGGCTGCAAAAAAATTTCATGCATGTTTAACTCTTTATTGATCGTAGCGCACATTGATGATAATAAATAAAATGCAGCAAGTTATATTAGAACAAAATATTTTGTTTTGAAACCTCACAGAATAAAACAGGTTAGGTTAGGTTTGAATTGTCGGCACACCAGAGCTACACGAGGGCTATTGGCCACGGGCGTCCTATTTTAGAACCACAGTCGAGTGACGAGCCCGCACCTGAGTAGGCACCCAAAGCAACCGTTAAAGGCGACATCGTACGCAGCGTTAGGACTTTGAAGGATATTTAGCATGCATTCCCCCACAAGAAGCACACGAGGCAAACTTCTAATTATTTGTCGGACATTTTTGGCTGCATGGGCCGTTTATAAGTCGGCAGCTATTTTGGAACCTAGGACCTTTCGCATGCTAGGCGAGTGCCTAAACGACTGGGCTCCCCAGTCCCCCAGAATAAAACAGGAAAAACTTTAACATGAACAAACTTCGTTATGAAATAAATTTGATAAGGTTTGTTCCGTATCTCTCATAATAAAAGCTGATGACTTTTAAATACCAAATTCAAGGGGGAGAAAATTGAAGAAATAAAATTTTGAAAGACATTTAGTTAATTCAGATAATATTTTTAAAAAATTAAGATATATTATAAATTTTTCATTTGTGTTATTAATAATCTTTGTAAAGCAAATTTTAGGAATGAATACATTTTAGGAATTAATTCTCATAACTTTTTAAAAATACTCTGGTCTATTCTTTGTTTCTTTCTGTTAGCCTCTTGTGACCTCAGCAAAATTTGACAAATAAACGTTCCATAAACATATTTTTTGATGAACTAAATATTTAAAAGTATGTTTTGTAAGAAGTTTAAAAAAAATTACATTAAATATTTGCCGAGCTAACTTTAGAAGATGTTTAGTTAGGTCTTGACCACTGAAAACTCAATGGTTTTTGTGTGCTAGAAATGCATAAACTTGGTTATTTACTTTTTCAATTACGAGTATTTTACCACCATAATTTATGCAAAATGATTTGAAAATTTACTGCAGCAGAAACTTTTTTCAATGCCTCTGAAATGATGCCTGAACATTCGACCATGCCAATTTCTAAGCAGATTATTAAGAATGATACCTGCAACGCTAAAAAGGGATTATCAGAACACCTCCTATCAAACCATTTCACTTGTAAAGTGCCTAAGGAGATACCAACAAACAACATCTTAACAACCTACAGTATGCCCAGACTCAGAGGCGCCGACTTATAAAAAATATTGGGGGGGGGGGCAAACCAGGGTTCTTGTCTCGGCAAACTTTCTAAATTTTAGATGAAAAATAGTGAGTTTTAAAATATTTTCAAGCATTTAAGAGTCATATGCTGAACATTCATAAGAACCACAAAATCTCGACACTCCGAGGAACTCAACAAGCATGACACATTTTTTTTGTCTTCGAAAAACGATATAAAACATAAACACACACTGTATTTTCGTAAACAGCTAAATTAATTTACAGTAATACGAATAAAATACAGTCATATATGAGTCCACTAAACACTAAACTCGGAACACTGAAGGCGAAACTAACTACGTTGGAAGTGAAAAGCACAAGCTAAGATCGCCACCAGCAATTCACAGGAAACTAATCCCGTGAGGTACGGCAACAGAAAGATGAAATTACTGGTAACGGCAGCGACGTAGACTGACAAAAAAAAAATAGAATAGCGAAAACACTAAGGTTCGATAAAATTATATTAATAATATCCCAGTAATCATCGTCAAACAATGGAAATAAAAAAAATATATAAACCAACTTATAATTTTGTTATTTTACAATGCATAATATAAAAGTAATAATTTTCTTAAATCATTGGGGATCTCTTCTCCCCCAAACAAATTTTTGAGGAGCTTGGGCCCTCTCAGGCCCTATGGAGTCGGTGCCTATGCCCTGACTACTTACCAGCATACCCTCCCTGGGCCAAGCTAACATACTGCTGATGTTTCTGCAGGAAACTTGCCACCACCATGTGAACGTACAGATCTTCCTCCTCCCTGCCACTGCCCATGAAGCAAATGTGTTCTCCGGCAGCCACTGAACCGACCACCCCAGCCTGCTTCTTGGCTGCAAACAGGGCTTCCACTGCTGTACCAAAAGCGGCTGGCTCACGTAGCATCTGAAGATATTATGTACAATAATGAGTTAAAGAGCGGCTCAGTGGCTGAGATTAAACATGCCCGCCTCCAATGTAAATAAAATTGCAAATAAAAAATTGTTAATAATAAGACCCTATGAAGCAGCTTAGTGGCTTACGTGTTCGTCTTGTATCTCTCAGGTTGTTAAAGTTAAATATTGGATTAATAAATCTTTGTATGCACTTGTGACTTAATAAAGGCAATAAGGAGCACACCAAATTATTCGAAAGAATAATATAGTTGAACCACCTCAATGCATACTCGCTGAACATGAAAATATGAACAGAAAGCATTTCCCCTCCTACAGCTAAAAGAACTCTTAATGCGAAATCATTTCAGCCGAAATTCCCCTTAACTCAAACAAAAAAATTCAGAATTAGTATAATTTTTCTCTAAGTGATTCAAAGTTTAAAGAACATATGAAACCAAACATTAAAAAAAACATTTATTTTCTACTTTTAAGAAAATTACAAGATCTCCAGTGATTCGAGACTTTTAAAGGGGTTTGTTTAGTTAACGGGGTTTAACTGTACTTTTACTCTTTTCAAGGTATTTAACCTATTAAGACCCGAGCAAATTCTTACAGGTAAATCTAAACATACTTTTCATACAAATATATGCTAAAATGTAATTCAAGTAGTAATACTTTTAAAAGTTATGTTTAATAGTTACTTAAGGACAAGCCTTAAAATCTAAAAATACACATTTTTGTGCTAGAATTGCAACAAAAAAGGCCGTATAACTTATTTGTTGTTAACAGATTATTTTAACATTGTTTTTAATGCAAAATACCTTTAACAATAACTACTAAAAGAACTTTTTGAAGAGTTTGAAAAAAAATGTAACTATTTTAATAATAATAATAATTTATTGATGCAATGAAAACGTTTTACAAAATAAAAAAGCACCTTGATGAGCAGCTAAGGCTTTACAGAGGTATGTAAATGTACTAAAACAAAAACAAAAATTGAAAAAAAAAGATTTTTTTTGTAAGATCTCTAATATCGTATTGATCCTTGTTCAAATTTATTTTTTTATAGAAATAAATGACTGATACCTGTAATCAAAGGCTAAAAACTGATTTTGGATCTTCTTCTATCGAACCAGGTCAGTTTTGAAACTAATTAACATGCTAATTGTTTGTGGGAGGTAAACAATACTTTCAGACCTAATACAGATAAGTTAACTTACTAAGCTAGCATCTAAATGGAAGGCGGTTGACAAATGACCACTGTTGTATTGATTTGCTGGACGACAATCTACCACAAAATATTTGATATTTCTGTCGGCCTAAAAATTGAGAAAATATTTTAATTTCCTTTTTAAAAGCTATTTGATTAAATTTTATACAACTGCTTTTTATGGTAAAAATATCAATAATCTTCCACCAACTTGACTTTTATTGCTAATTTTTTTGGGCAATATTTGTACTTTTTTATGGGAAATAAAAAAGTGTATTTTTCATAAAATTAAGACGCATTTTTTAACCAAAAATAAGATATTTTATGCATTTTACACTTGTAACACTTAAAAATGAAATGTTAACAAAATGTTATTTTAAATTGGTTCTTCAATGTATTCATTTCACTGATTAATAATTAAAATTGTGGTTGGCTATAAAATAATATGTAGAAGGTTAATAATTGTCATCCTAATGTTCAAGAAACACAACTGACAGGTAAAAGTTTAAGGCCTATCATAATTATATTTAGGTCACACAGCAAGAACAGTAAAAAGTAATAAACTTATTTAGTAGGGTTTTTTCATCAACACTTTTTAGTCCATTTCAATAAAAATGCACAACTGAAAAAGTAGTAGCTTTTAGCTATAATTTTGTTATTTCATATAGATCAAAACTAAGTATGTACACATAAATATTATTGCTTAACAAGGCAGAATGGCACAGCATTTAGTTCGATATTAAACATCATTTTTTTAATCTTTGGAAATTTAATGATTCCTTATTAATTAGTAAATTTATTTGAATTTTAAAGAATTTATTTGGGCTTAAAAGTGACCAAAATTCTTCTCAAACTTTTATACATTTTTTTTTCAAAAGACATTACAAACCATTATTGATATAAATAACTGAGATTTTTTGAAGGAATTATAGAAAGATATAAAGGTCACCTTTACACAGCTACGTGATACCAAATCAGAAACAGAAACTGGCAAACATAAAGCTTGGGACAAGAAAGCTCCATCATCCGCAACTGCAACGCTTTCAAACACAAGAAAATGATATTCCTGCAATAGTAAAGGTATTACAAAAACAAGGACACACATGGATAAGAAATATTCAAGTACATACTTCTAAATGTTACTTATATGCTTTTTTTTTAAACTGTTTTAATGCACAAAAAAATACATTATATAGAGGATTTTTTATGCTTTAATTTATTTTTATGCATAGCAATTATGAGCACTGTAACCAATCTAATACTTTTTTGCTGTTATTAGTTATTTAAAAAACATATATATTAAGACATCAAAGAAATATACAGAAACTGTATCTTCTGGGCACTTTAATTATTTTAAGAAATATGCCAACTAAAGCCACATGACGGAATATTTTAACAATTTTTTTAAATTCTATCCGTGAAAAAACAACAGGAATAAAATCACAGCTTCATAACTTTTGTAAGTAGCAAGAAATAGTAATATAGGGATAAATAAGTAAATAATAAAATATATATGCCTGCTGCCAATAATATTGCAAGTAAAACCCTCTGACACATCAAGTAAACTATAAAAATGTAATTTTGTTCAACCTTTGCAAAAGAAGGGGGCGTACAAGTGATGTAATGGGATGCCACAGTACAAAAATCTTCAACATCGTCAGCTTCGAGAGCACTAGGCATCAGACAAAGTTCATCTGGAAAAGGTTTGCAAGAGCATAAAAAATATATACGAGATAAAGAATAATGACTAAAAGGATTTCAATATAGAGTATAATCCGGTTATAGCGTCATTCAAAGAGCAGGGGCGTTTACGACAATCACAAAACAAGTTGGTTTGTTACAGAATCTGTCACTTACATCGCTTCCACACAATATTTACGCTCAACAGGAAACACACTAACAGCACCTCAGAAAGAAATTCGTCAGACAGGGCCTTCAGCTAGTTCTAATTCAGTCTTTTATAAGCCAAATTTAATATTTGTCTTTCATCTTCTTTTGAAGATTTGATAATTAATCTTTATCGTTTGCTTTTTTTTTCTTATTGAAGTTTGAAGAATAATGATGTATTTTTTAAATAAATATCTTTTTGAAGCCTCAAGTTTACATTTTGAAAAATAAATGAGTAAATGTCGCATTAAAAATAAAAGTGAAACTTTGCATATATTTTATGCAAATTTAGAATTTCTTATGCATCTTTCTTTATTCATATATAATGAACCTTAAAAATAACTTTGTTGTGCTATTACAACAATCCAAATTGAATTACATCACAAAAATAAATATTTTTTCAAGAATTTTATTTTTATTTTTAATAAAGTTTCTTGGACGTTTGATGTCATGGCAACAGTGAAAATATTGAATAAAAATGGAATTTTCATGCTATTTCAATGTAGATTAAATTTTAAATGAACTTCCAATTTATATTTTTTAATGAAATTTGAAACGTAGCCTTAACTGATTTTTGCTTCAAAATGACGTATCCCACTTGTTTGTGAGACCTGCGGTTCGTTCTGTGAAAGTGGGTGACAGACAGACGGACTGAACGATTATAAAACCTTCCACTTTTTACATTATAAACGTAGTGTGGAAGCTAAAAGGTTGAATAAATTAAGTGTAGTAAATCATGTGGAAAAAAATATGCAATACAAATACATATTCATATAATCAATTTAAAGTTATAAAATGACATCTATTTAATAACTTTAAACCCTATGTGCTATAGTAGTTCCATTTCTCCTTCTCCAGTCAATTTATTTAGGCAGGAAATAAATTTCAAATTTGGCGACTTTTCACATCATTTGGCAAATAAAATAAATTTTAACAGTGATAATGCATATCTTTGTCAATCTTTTCCTTTAAGAAAACATTTTGGATACCATATATTTTTGGCATTATAACCAAGGAGTTAATTAACAATTCTCATTATAACATTGAGGTAAGAAAAAACATGTACAGTTATTAATTATAAACAAATATATTTGAGAACTAACAAATTTTATCTTTAAAAAATATAATTACTGAATTCATTTAAAAATGCAGTTATTCTATTATTTGACACTAAAATTGAATTCAGAATCAAAAATCGGTATGATTTATTTAAAATATAAACCTTTAACAACATGTTACAATTTTTTCAGAAAAAATGCATTTTTGCAAAACAATGAATTTTTCCCCCTTAGTGACACATTACAAACAAAATTTCACACCAAAAATCAAAAAATATGTCTTTTACGTATGCTTATTTGAAATATAAGCACTTTTGAGACCATAAAAACCTGCTTAAAAGGATCAAAGAGTTTCTAAAGACATTGAATGATGTATAATTGCAATATAAAACAGTCATCACATAAAACTTGTAATTAACCGTAAGGATTAAAAAAAAGATGACTATGGTGGAACTTAAGTTTAAAAAGTAATATCAAAAACTTTTCTAAGCTTTCATTGTATAAAAAGAATGAGTTAAAAGTACTTTGCAAAAACATATTCCTTACCAATTATAGACTGCTTGTCAGCATCTTTCATTTCAAGAAGCTGCTCCCTGTGCAAATAAAAACATGCACTTTTAGAAACATGGTAAACTCTATGCTAAATACAACGATGGAACAAAATATTACTATACCTCACCACAGTTTAAGTATGCAGTATACAAATGTTCTACGGGAAAAAGGGTAAATAGTTCTAATTTCCGAGTGCATGAATTGAATAAAAAAAGGTTTTTCACATTCAATAAATCACTTTATTCGTTATTTCAAGACGTATTTTTATTATTTTTGCTTCAGTTAGAGTGTAATATTAATTATTTTTTCCTTCGATTTTGACGTAACAGGGCGGAGGTATCGCGTAGAAGTGACCAATCAGAGAAGCAAAATTCCGTTTGTTTAAGCGCGATTCCTCCACGTAGAACATTTTAATGCTGCAAACTTAAGGTGTGTTGTGGTGCAGACATATTACAAAACTCATGAAGGTAAAAGACAAAAACATTGATATAACATAGTGCAAAAAAATATTTATACGTAGATTATGTGTTACGAAATAAAGAGATATATCTGTATCTCACAATACAATATCTATACATATAAAGGAGAAGTCCTAAATGAGTTACAAATCAATCCCCAGCCCAAAACTATGAAGTACAGATCCCAAATTTTAGGAGATCATTCTTTTTGTACTGAAAGTGCATTTATAATGCTCTAGACTGGGAAGTTTTAATAGTAGCCAGTGGCTACCAGAGTGCAAAAAAAATGGTAGCCACATTTGCATTTTTAGTAGCCAGTTTTAAATTTAAGTATATATGACAAAAAGAAAGTGCTATTTTCCACAAAACAAAATTTTTTAAAGACATTTTTTTATACGAAAAGATTGACAGTAAAAAAAAAAAGGATCGTACCAAATATGTAAGTATGTGATTGGCCATTATTGAAAGGAGAAAATTATTTTATGTACAGCTGTGGAAATAAAAAAGTACCCACTTGAGGTTATTTCATCCGTAAGTCGCCTTATAAAATCGAACCTTTTTGAGATTGTGAACAATTAACATTCTGAGTTAATTGCACGCCACAAAATTTGCATAAGGGACCGTCTTTATATTAAAAATGCTATGAAATTTGAAATTTCCAATAGCAACACCCAATTTTAATAACTTAGAAATGTTAAGTTCTCTTGAAAACCCTTAAATCTAAGTTTTTGTTATATTTCATTGAATATTTGACGAGTTATTCAATCGAATCACTTGTGGACATTTTGGGGACCATCTCTAAAATGAAAAGCAAGCATGCATGCAAGGCCGTTTTTATTTATCAATTACACACGTAATCTTATACACAGTCCCCTAATAGGTAATTGAAAAGTATTTTGTGATTTACTCAGCAAATTATGAATTAAAAAATTTAAAAATTGGGATTTCGCTTAAACTTAATGTCTTAAATATATTTCTTTAAAAATATTAAGGAGTTTCTATTCATATTTTTTTAAAAAATTAATATAATAATTATTTAAAAATATAAAAATTGTTTTAAATACCGTCAAAGCGGGTAACTTTGGCCACGGAGGGTAACTTTGGCCACGCGTCGGAAAAAGATTTGTTTCTTAATTTCTCTTCATAAAATGATCTAATCTTAAATTGTTTGACTTTTTTGGAAAGGTGGAAACATCTCCTTTTATTTCATGTAAAAAAATTCTCATTCTAATTCTGGCAATACTACAAATGCTGTTTTCATTCTTACGAGCATAAACTGACAAAAATCTATCTCTTCCAACTTTCGTCTGGAACACTGAAAAAAATTATGAAAATATTTAAATAAAACACTCTATTCGATTCTTTTATTTAAGGGGAAGAATATTACACCATTTGTTTTATTCTAAATTGAATACTTTTTATGCTGTATTTAAATATTGGTAATTGGGAAGCTTTTGCCGATGAATGCGGGTAACTTTGGCCACAGATGTAAGTATTTATTTATGGAACTTTGCACTTTAAAAATGTAAGTAAAAGTGTATTCTGTTTAACTATTTTTTAAAAATTCTTACTTTTATGATTACTCATTCTTTAGATATTTTTTTTTTAAAAAATCAAACGATTTTAAACATTAAAAAGATAAAGATAGAATGCAAGAAACGTATACCACTCAAAATCGTAAATGTCGAAAGGTAAACATTTTCAGATTCCTAATTATGAATATATTGTTTTCCCCCCTTTATAATAAAATCGTTTGCTTTTCATAAATATATTTGTTATTACACCTTGCTTCAAAAAAAGTTCTTTTTACCTTATTAAAATAGAAGTTTATTTTTCTTTTAAGCTACAAACAATACTAGTATTCAATGTGTAATGCCATTACACGATGCACTGCAATGTAAATGTTAAGGTATATATATTTTTAATAACTATATGTCTTATAACTTTGTTATTTTAAGTTAAAAGTTTTAATATTGCTATTTAATTCGTTAATACAGCCTTTAAGGATGTTAAAAAGTATGTTTCTTATGTATTTCATGGGTGGCCAAAGTTACCCGCCCGGCTCCTAACAGTGTAGTAATTTTTTAAATTAATACCAATTTTTTATTAATTTATAAAATTTAACAAAAATGCTTGAAAATTATTCCTAAAAGTACAATACTTAGAATGCATAATGATTTCAAAGTGTTTAAATCGCTTTTGTAGTTAAATTTTTTGTCTTTTGTAGAAAAAACTATGATTTTGGCCAAAGTTACCCGCACTGACGGTACCCCAATATGGAATGTATTTTATTTGGGTTATTATAAAATCTTTTCAGCAAAAAATTCGTTTCCTTATCTTAATTATTTATAGATTGGGATAGTTTTTTATGTGCAACTCATTTAACATTATGGGACCTAAACTTTGCACGTCTCTAATTCCTCTAATAATGCTTAAAAACTAACAAAATTTGGCATCTCGTATTAACATAGGTCTAAATTTGAAATATGGACTCAAAAAGGGGTGTTACTATTGGAAATTTTAAAGTTAGTAACATTTTTAATATGAGGATGGACCCTCATGCAAATTTTGTGTCATGCAATTAACTCAGAATGTTAATTGTTCACAATGTCAAAAAGATCCGATTCTATAAGATGACTAACGGCCAAAATAATCACTAGTGGGTACTTTTTTATTTCCGAAGCTGTACAGCTGTGGATACAGCTGTGGAAAGGATATTTAAAACAATTTTTATATTTTTAAGTAATTATTATATTAATTTTTTTAAAAAACATGAATAGAAACCCCTTTATATTTTTAAAGAAATAAATTTAAGACAAGAAGTTTAAGCGAAATCCAAATTTTTAAAAAATTTTATTCATAATTTGCTGAGTAAATCACAAAATACCTTTTAATTACCCTTTAGGAGACTGTGTATAAGATTACGTGTGTAATTGATAAATGAAGACGGCTTTGCATGCATGCTTGCTTGTCATTTTAGAGATGGTCCCCAAAAGGTCCACAAGTGATTCGATTGAATAACTCGTCAAATATTCATCCAAATGTAACAAAAACTTAGATTTAAGGGTTTTCAAGAGTGCTTAACATTTCTAAGTTATTAAAATTGGGTGTTGCCATTGGAAATTTCAAAGATCGTAATATTTTTAATATGAAGACGGCCCCTTATGCAAATTTTGTATCGTGCAATTAACTCAGAATGTTAATTGTACACAATCTCAAAAAGGTCCAATTCTATAGGGCGACTTACGGATGAAATAACCTCAAGTGGGTGCTTTTTATTTCCACAGCTGTACATACGGTTCTACTACAAGTTCATTCTAAAAATTAGTCTTTCTTCCCGACAGAATCGAATTGGAGCGTTTGATTATTATTATTTTAGAAATGCAGCTTCAGTATTAATTCTTTGTAAACAAAAAGGGAAAAATTATGATCGCCATGACTGGGGTTTTGATTTTTAGGTAGCCACTTTCGATGTAATAGTTGCCAGTTTGCGACTGGCGACCGCTAATCTAGAGCTTTATGCATTTAAGAAACCATTTTGATATTCGAACTGAAACCAAGTGAAATAAATTAAAGTTTGGGTGTAAATTTAATTCCATGTTTATACATTGATCATACTTAATTTACTTTAAAAAATAAATACACAATTTTATTCTCTGTACAAGGTTAGTTTGAATTATTGTCACACTCATGAGGGCTATTGGCAACATTATGCTATGCATTAACCCATAACATTCAAAGATCAGTAACCGATTTTCTTGAAACAAAGAAAACACCTTGTCGCTTAAATAAAAAAAAATGATAATCTTTATAAAGATCTGATTAAACGGAGTCCGGCTAAGGGGGTTCAGTACCCCAAAATCGGTGAAAAAATCAAAACAAAAATTATTGGCTTAAAATACTATTACAACCTTTATTAATATTGTCACAAAGTATCAAGACGATTGGAAAAATATTTTTGACATTAAAAGCCATTTTAATTCCATGGCTTTGTAAGAAAATGGGTTAACAATAAAAACTTTAAACGCGTTTTTCTCAGAACTTGATTTTTTGAACTTCGATGTACCTTTTCTCAAAAACTATGCTATTTCTATAAAACTATGCTCAAAAACTATTATGTAATAGGGTAGACTGACCAGTGAATGAACAGGCCCCAGTGAATGAACAGTTGGTAAATACATTTAAAAAAATAAGAATTGAAAATAATTCCACTGGATGAATTGGCAACACAGACTTCCTCCCATCTAGTAGGAAGCTATTTGACATATGATTGGTTGTCCTGGTCACATGACCTTTTTTTAAAAAAATGCTGACAATGTTGTTATCTGTGCATCAACTTGTTTCTCTGTTAAAGTAATAAGGCAAGTTTTCTGCCATCACCTCTTTTGATTGTAATTAATGCTTCTTATTAGTTTTTTTCACTAATTCTATTAAGGTTACATTGAATATGCATATTTAAGCAATGATTCTGATTGTTTCAAGCATTGTAACATGAGTAGATTGTAAGTACAAGGGTGTTCAATAACTGGCTAGGCAAATTGTGATAAAGCCAATGAATGTACACATGTTCATTAACTGGGATTTGTCTGTGTTGCAGAAAATCAAAGCAAAATAGCATTTTTCTAACTTCTTTAGTCATTTTATACAATAAAACTCACGTGAATAAATAAAAAACACCTCCTAACCAGTGACTGAACACACATGTTCATTCACGGGTAGCAACACTTTAGGCTAGTTTTCCCAGTGAATGAACAATTTGTGATTATGATTTTGTAATGTCTAGCATAGCTTATATTTTTAAGGAAGTTATTTTATTGTAATTTATGTATGAATATAACGAATATGTTGCAAACTGTTTTTATCCATGGCTGATTGAAAATGGTATCAAATTTCCCATTTTATTCTTTCTGGATGGTCACAAGTATCACATTAGCCTGGAATTGAGCAAATTTTACTCAGAGAAACGAATCATCCTCTTCAGTTTTCTAACAAATGCGACTAACATACTTCAGCCTTGTGATGTAGGAGTTTTCCGCCCATTAAAAGTATGATTGAGAGCTTGTGTCGACGTTGGATACAGAAATATGGTGGTTCAAAAACGATAAGTAAATTTAATTTTACCCCAATTTTCAAAGAAGCTTTCGATGCATCAGTTGATGCCATCAAAATTCAGGAAGCTTTCAAGAAAAGTGGCATTTCCCCATTTAATGTAGAAAATGTATAGACTTCAACAAATGTATGCAGCACAGACACCAAGAGTTGAAGAGTAAGAAAGATCATGAAGAAAGAGCATGCTCTGAAAAAGAAGCGAGCTATTTCTTCAAACACTTGAGTCTGAACTTCCTCCAGACATGTTGAAGTCTTTTAATGAAACTTTCAATGCTGTGTCCAACATGTCAAACATCCGAGAACCTGCACTTTTTTCAATATGGACAAAATATGTACCGAAAAAAGAAAATCATACGGTTGCGCTAAATCCTATTGAAGTCGAAGCGAGGAACAATAATAAATTATCATTTTGTATTATTTGAATTTAATTTGTTTTATGCACAAGTAACATAAACTTTTTAAAATAATAAATTAATCAATAACTAACTAAATCGGTGTATTTTTTAAAGAATTTCTTTTTGCATTTTACATTAGAAAAATTGTAAGAATAGAGCAGAGGGAATAAGAAGATAGTCACTCGCGCGAAAATTTATTTGTAAGGTGGGGAAAATATAAAGTTTACTAAATTTGTGTAAAAGAAAAATACAAAAAAGCACCAGCTTCAGCACCTACTACACCAAAAAAAGCATAGTTAAAGAGACCAATTGAAGAAATGGCCTAGTTCTGACGCACGGAAATCTCTTTTAACATCATAACTTTATCAAAACAAAAAAAATATTTTAAGTTTCTCTATAATTTGATATGAATAGTCCCTGTTCATTGACTGGACATTTTTGTGTTTATTCACTGGCAAGAACTGTTCATTCACTTGGCTTTTGTACCACTTTTTATTTGGACCCCCAAAAGACCCGAAGCAATGTAATATTATTTCACCTCCTTTTTTTTGTAGAATTTATACATAATGACAGATGTGTTCACATTGTCATACACTCAGAATTTACATGTACTGAAAATGTATGAATTTTCTTAAAACTAATTGTCCTTAAACGTTCATTCACTGGTTAGTCTACCCTACCTAGTATAGATTAATCTGAGGTTATAAATTTTACTAAAACTAAAGCGAAAAAAATTTTATGGGGCAAAAAAGTGAAAAATTTCATGATTTTTTGGGTACTTTAAAACTTATTTTATTTTAAAAAATCTAACAGTAATTTACAAAAAAACTTTTAACCTCATATTAATGTATAAGGTTGGTATAATACAAAATTTTAAGATGATCTGATCAGTAATTATTGTGAAAAGGTACATTGCAATTGGCCAATTTAACATTACCGATATACAACATACTGAACCCCCTTATGAAATCTACTGTACAAAATACTTTTTCAATAAGAAATATACTTACTTAGCATTAACAACAATGACTAGGGCAAGATAAAACACTAGAAAGGCATCTCCGGCCTGAAAATAAATGTCCCACATATTTTGTATGACTTTTAAGGAACACGTGGAAGCAAAGAGGCTGCAAAACTGAAATGAAATTTGTATTATAATCACATGGTGGCATTAAATTAATAATTGTATTATTTAAGAGGACTCCCTTGGAATTCCACATTTTTAAAATCGTAATGTTATACCTATGGAAAACATTCGCAAGTCAATTACCGCCACAATTATAATAAAAGGTTACTAGTTTTTGGTATCATTGTTAAAGAAGGAAAGGAGTAGATTTCGTAACATTAATTTGTTTTGTGAAAATCACTAGTATTTTTAATAATTTTTTGAAGTAAAAAATGGAGCACGCATTAAGTTCTGACTTCAAAAAATTACTTAAAATACTAAATATGTTATTTTCACAAATCAAATTAGTTCTACGAAATCGACTCCTTTCGTTCTTTACAATGATACAAGAAACTAGTCACCTTTTAATAAAAATGGTGGCGGTAATTGACTTGCGAATATTCTCCATAGGAATAACATTACGTTTTTCAAGAAGTGAAATTCCCAAGGGAGTCCTCTTAAGTACTTTCTAAAGATTTCTATAAACAATTTATTCCAGGGTGGTAACAAAATCCTTAAAAAAAAGTTCCCTTATATTTCCATGATTTCCCTGATAATTTCAAAAAAAAATTCCCGATTCTACAATTACTTTTTAGTTCAGTTTGAATTATCGTCATACTAAAGCTACACGAGGCTATTGCAGACGGGCGTCATTATTTAGAACCACAGTCAGGTGACGAACCGACACCTGAGTAGGCAACCAAGGCAACAGTTTGACATCATATGCAGCGTTGGGACTTTGGAGCATATTTGACTGTTTGATAATAATTGACAGTTTTTTGCCTCTGGAAGAGAGTCGTTTACTTTTGTAGCTCTGGTTCAGGCCAATCGGACCAACCAGAATATTTTCTTTTTATCAAGAAGTGTCTGCTAGTATAGTGATAGCAAGAACAACCTAAACCTATTATTTCAATATTCCGAAATGGAAAAATTCCCTGATATTTAGCAAAATTTTAAATGATTAATTTGAATGATTTTTGATTCCCTGAGAATTCCCTCATATTTTCAGGCTTAAAAAGTTCCCTGAGAATTTACTGATTTTCAGGTTCTGTTACCACCTTGTATTAGTTTAAAATTTTAATGCTGCCAACTTAGCACTTAAAAAAAAAGTAGAATCTTTGCTAATGAAATATATAAATATAAATCAATACCCATTTTGCTGCATAGCACTCGGGTGTAATTTTTTTCGTGTCAAGAAATGAGCACAGTTCAGGTTCGTGATACAGTAGGAGAAGACGTAAAAGGTGGAACGGACTAGACTGTTTGGCACAATTTCTAAAAATAAGGAACATATTTATAAGAACATTTGAAAGAATACATTTAAGAATTTACTGAGAGTTTATTCCTTTAAAAGCTGAGAATCAAAACTTCAAAGATGCGTAATAAAATAAAATGAACAACTCATTTTTTTATTTCATGCAAAAAAAAATTAAATTAAAAAGTATAGCTTAAATATAACAAGATAATGATATGAACTGTTAGATGTAGTTACTTTGAAGCAAAGAAAAAGCTTTGCAAAAATAAAATATTAACTTTACTTTTGGACACAACATCGGATTCTTATCTATAGTTTTTATTTTTAATTTGAACATTTTGATGTTACTAGCTTTTCTTAAATAAATTATCATGAAAACATTTAAATAGTATATTGTATTTCGTGTTTTAAAAAAAAATGATCAGGTTTCTTAATTGCACACAACATTTGCAAGTACTTTAACATGCGCTAATAGAAACCTGCATTACATACTCTAAATAAGCATCCTGACAAGAAACTTTTCTTTGTTATATATAAAAGTGCACAAACACAAAACAAAATTTTTTCACAAATCAAAAAGGCCTACTTTGGAATAAACTTTTGGTGAATAGTACAGAAGAAGGAATAAAGCTTTGCTTTCGGCAGGCGCAGTGCAACCAGTGGTTCCAACAGGTAAACCCAATTGATGTCATATTCGTAGCCAGACTGGTGCCGGTACCTTGTGATGATTGACTCGATGTCACACAGAACGGATACTTTGTCCTCTTCATCATTGCCAAACCGGTCTGAAAAATATTCAGTTTAGTTTAGTTTGAATTATCGTCGCACTAGAGCTACAGGAGGGCTATTGGCGATGGCTGTCATATTTTAGAACCACAGTCAAGTGACAAGCCGACACCTGAATAGGCACCCAACTCAACTGTTATGTTCGACATCGTACGCAGCGTTAGGACTTTGAAGGATATTTAAAGTGCACTCCCTCACACAGGGTATTTGTTGGACATTTTTGGCTGCTCAGGCCGTTTAGAGGTAGGCGGTTATTTTGGTGATGCCCGGACCCGAACCTGTGACCTTTCGCATGCTAGGCGAGTGCCTAACTGACTGGGCTACCCAGCTCTCCTGAAAAATATTTAAAAAGGTAGGTTTGTGATAATAAATGCCATTTAAGCAAAAAATATATAATTAATATTAGAAATAAGTTTACAAAAAAATCATGTTGGAATTTAATTACACTTTCACATGCAGAGTTGGACAACAGTTTAAACTAATTTTTTTCTTTAATGCAATTAATATGTTTAAATGTTTGCTAGTTTAACCGTGAAATTTTATCTCTGGACATAAATGAATGGTCCTTTCATATTTGGCCCATTTGTTTCTGTTTGTCGCTGTTGCATGCAATGTCTAGCAATTTTTTTCTGTTGGTCCCTAAATTGACTAAGCATGATATTCAACAAAGACAAATAGTAACAGGTAAGCCAAGATTTTTTTTTCTGACAGTCTGTTACTAAACAATGCTTCAGATAATAAGAGTTTTACTGTAAATACTTTTTTAGGCAAATCTTTTTGTAAGTATAATTAAAATAGGTTCCACTGATTTATAAGAATTTAAACATACCAACTAGGTTTTGACAATCCTTTCGAATAACTGGTTGTTCGGGTAAATCAAATATTTCATCCCATGATTCTTCGATTTCACTTAATGAGAGGCATTTCTGCAATAAAAAACCACCAATAAACACTAAGTTAAAATAAAGCAAGTTGGTTTGATACAGAATCTGTCACTTACACCGCTTCCACAAAACATTTAAGCTCAACATGAAACAAACCAACAACACCTCAGAAAGAAATTTGCCAAACGGGGCATTTAGCTAGTTCTAATTCAAACTTTTATAAGCCAAAATTAATAATTTTCTTTAATCTTCTTTTGCAGATTTTATAATTAATCTTTATCGTTTGCTAATTTTTTTGAAGTTCGAAGAATAATGGTCTATTATTTTTAAATAAATACCTTTTTGCAGCCGCAAGTTTATAATTCAAAAAAATAAATTAGTAAAATTGTTGCTTTAAAATTAAAAGCAAAACTTTGCATATTTTTTTATGCAAATTTAGAATTTTTTATGCATTTTTCTTCATTCATATATATATATAGAACCTTCAAAATAACTTTATTGTGCTATTACAACAATCCAAATTGAATTATTACACAAAAATAAATATTTTTTCAAGAAAATTTAATTTTTATTTTAAATAAAGTTACTCTTACGTTTGATGTAATGGCTGAAATATTGAATAAAAATGGAATGTGCATGTTATTTCAATGTAGATTAAATTTTTAGCTATTTAAATTTTAAATAAACGTATAATTTTAATTTTTTAATGAAATTTGGAATGTAGCCTAAACTGATTTTTTACTTCAAAATTACATATTCCACTTGTTTGTGAGACTTGCGGTTCGTTCTGTGAAAGTGGGTGACAGACAGACGGACGGAACGTTTATAAAACCTTCCACTTTTTATGTTATAAACCAGGGGCGGACTGGCCCGGGCGGCTAGTCGGCGATCGCCGAGTGAGCCAAACTGCCAAGTGGGCCAAAAACAATATGATAATATTCGTTTAAGTGGGAAGAAATCTACAAATACTTGAGTGTGTATTAAAACATACAAAATAAGTGAAAACAACTTAATATTTTTGAAATAAATTTAAATTATGTCTAAAGGGCCAAGGGCGTACCACCATTGAGCATAAAAGGGGCCCAAATTTTTTTGAATCGGGCCAAGGGGCCAACTTTGTCTCTGAAACACCCTATCCCTATATATATATTACATATAAAATGGGCCTTAAATTTTTGTTCAAATTAAGCCCAATGTGATTATTATTTGGGCCTATTGGTCCACATTGCCTCTGAGGCTCCCTATACATATTATATATAAAAAAGGGCCTATAAATGCTGTTCAAATCGGTCACTTGGCCTCTGAGGGCCCTATATATATTGTAATAAAAGGGGTCGATATTTTGTTTTCAAATGAGGGCGCAGGGTCCCATTTTTCCCTCTAAGGCCTCGTATATACATTATACATGAAAAGGGCCTGATTTTTTCTTTCAAATTGAGCCCAATATGTGGTCCTAATTGGGCTTACATTGCCTCTGAGCTACATATATTTTATGAAAAGGGCCAACAAATTTTATAGTTCAAATAAAATCTACTAATGGAAAGTCAAAGTTTAAAATGCAAAAGATGCTTAGATTGTGCCTTCAAATTTTTGCATGAACTCAATCTTTATGGGCAGACGAACCCTTCATTGCACAGGGCGTACAAATATACCTTGACTCTTTCATGCACACAAGTTTCATGTGAAAGCTATTTTTCAGTTTTGAAGCTCATAAAAAAATCGTTTTCTTTCGAACATGGGACAAGATCGCCTTGAGGACTTATGGTTTTGTATGTTGAAAGAGATTTTAAGTATGACTATGAAAAAGCTATGGATGACATGGCTTCTAATTCCAATGCTTATCTAGGCTTGATGAATATTTGTAAAATAATTGTATATAGATGTTATAAGGATAATTAAAGATAACATTACTTCTCCTTTAGATTTCATATTGATTTTTTTTACTTTTAATCGAAACAGCTTGATTAATTAATAAACATACGCATCGAAATACTGTATTATGGTATGATGGGCCAAAGTCATGACTGCGCCGCGATCTTAGCCAGTCCGCCCCTGTTATAAACGTAGTGTGGAAGCTAACATATATATGGATGCAAAGGAAATATATTAAGTACCAAAACAATGTCAATTTCTAACTAATCCAATTAAAATCTAGGATTCATTTAAGGCACGTTTACATGAGCCATCAAATCCATGGAATGAAGGGCAAACTCTGCAATTTTTCCCTCTAGGGGATTTTCGCCCAGGCAGAACCGGAATTGCAGGGTTCATTAAGGGGTTTCGCAAACCCTCCGATGAACGAGGGTTTGATGTTTCATACCATGGATTCGGCCACAGACTATCATTTGGGTTAGAAATCCTGCTCGACTCCTTTTTCCCCTAATGGGGATTTTGGCATTCCATGGATTATATGGCTCATGTAAACACACCTTTAAAGGATGTTTTGTTTCACATTTAGTATCAATAGAAATACATTTTTCAAGAGCTTAAAGGGTTGGATTGAAGATCTGAAAATCAGTCACAGCTTTTGACAGCAGGAATAAGTCTATTTGCATTAAAAAATGGCGTAGCATGAGGGTCACCCACAATTTCAAAGTCTTAGTAAAACAAATTTACAGCAGTAAATTTTCAAGGCATATTGCATAAAAAATTATTGTAATCACAAAGAAATGACTAAGCTAGTTTCTGCATTCATTGCCTCAAAAACATATTTTTAAGTTCAAGACTTAACGACAAGACTCAAGTTTAAGACAAGCAAAAATTGAACATAAAATTTCTAAAATTTCTTTGAAAGATCTGTTTAGATAAAGAAGGTAGAAATGTACTGTACGGTAACCTTTGACGAACTATCGGAAATCATGCCAAAAGACCGTATTCATGGCGACTTTCCATAACAGAAACCCAACCGAAATGAGCAAAATAACAGTCAGATAGGGTTGCCAGAAAAATTCATCGTTACGAAGTCGAATCATCAGTTGAAGTCAGACAGTTTGCTAAAAAAAACTATTTATCGCCAAATCTGAAAAATCCGCCAAAAGTTACCGTACAGTAAAGGTGATCCGATAAAGAATATAAGTTGTAGACTTTGCTGGGTTATCAGGTTATAATGGTTTAAAAGGAATTTTCTTGAAAGAAATTTACTGTACGGTAACTATTGGCGAATTTTCCGAAATCGCGCCAAAAGTCTGTATTCTGGCGACTTTTGACGTCATGCCCTCTCTGCAATGATGACGTTTTCTGGCAACCCTATCTGACAGTTATGGGTTTCTGTCGAATTCAGACAGGTTGCCACAAAAAACTATTTATCGCCAAATCTGAAAATCGAGCCAATAGTTACCGTACAGTAAAGGTGATCCGAAAGGGTGTTTAGATAAAGAATATAAGTTGTAGACTTTGCTGGGGGTATCAGGTTATAATGAGAGTTTTGGGCAAAGGTTTACCCTGGCAAACATTTCTGATGTTTTCCAAGGTACAATCAGAAAGTAGAGCTTGTTTTAGATCTGAAACCCTAAAATCCACTGCACGTTAATTAAATAGATCAATAAAATACAAATAAAAAATATCAGGGTGGTTACAAAATCCTAGAAAAAAGTTCCCTGATATTTCCATGATTTCCCTGATACTTTCACAAAAAATTCCTTGATTTTACAATTACCTACAGTAAAACCGACATTCAGTTTGCAATAGACAAATGTTCTACGAGAAAAAGGGTAAATAGTTCTCATTTCCGAGTGCGAGAATCGAATAAAAAAAGGTGTTTCACATTCAATAAACAATTTTATTTGTTATTTCAAGACATAAATTTATTATTTTTATAAGCTTAGCTTCAGTTAGAGTGTAATTTTAATTATTTTTTCCTTCGATTTTTACGTAACAGGGGGCATGAATATCAGGGTCAAAGGAGCAACCAATGAGAGCAGGCAAAATTTCGGCGCCAGCCGTTATGTTTACCCAGTTTCCTCCACGCAGTACATTTCTCTGCTGCAAACTTATGATTGGTTTTACTATAGAAAACATGCAATGCACACAATTCAATGCAGTACAGAAAATTTAATCCAGACAACGCAGGAATTAAGACTTTCCGGATTATGTGTCAATCTACCTAACTTTCCTACAATTCTAAAAATCCGAGTTTAGAGGAATCATTTGATCAAAGAACCATGCTATAACATGATTCGTGAGAGACTGATTCATCCCTCCAAGTTTGGTAGTTCAGGCAAATCAGATAAACCAGAATATTTTTTTAGTGTCTGTTAGTAGTGATCACAAGAACCTAAACCTGCTGTTTGAGCAATCCAAAATGGAAAAAATTCCCTGATATTTTGCAAAATTTTAAAAATTCCATGAGAATTCCCTAATATTATATCCCAGAATTGAAAAGTTCACTGAGAATTCCCCGATAGCCAGGTTCTGTTACCACCCTGAATATAGAACTGAATAAGTACTTAATATGAAGCAAATGCGCTTCTTTTGATTATTAATTTTTAATATTTAGATAAACTTATAAAGGGAGTGTCAGCAGTTTCGAATTTGTTGACACGCATATTTAAAAGAAAATAATAATGACAAAAACTACAATGACCTCAATTAGAACTATGTTGAATTTAACATTCTGATATGCATTAAAGTACTTCATAAATTTATAGTTGGTTGGTTGGTTGGTTGGTTGTTTTGCTGGTTTTCTGCTCCACCGACGGCGTGCTTATACCAGTCATATTCCTTTATGGATCCTGTTGTAGGAAATCAAATAACGTAGTTTGTAGGACGTCAATAGAGTAACTTGTAGGAAATGAGTTGCGTAATCTTGTATAAAAGCTATACCGTAACTTGTAGAGAATCAATAGCGTTATGCTCGTCTGTAAAAGATAAAAAGGGTTTATTATTTTCGATTCAACTGGTTGATAACTTTATATCCCTCACATCTGCCTTGAGTTCTTTAAGAACCTACACAAAGCCTTTATTTTGTTTAGGCCATTGTCCGACCAGTCCATAATCCAACCATAGCTAAGTGGGATGCTACCGAGGAGGTTCCTCATAGTCTCTCGTTGGTCCTCGTAGAGAACACATTCCAGAAGCACGTGCTCAGGGGTTTCCTCGGCTTTCCCACACGAACACGTTGGGGAAGCAGTGAGCTTGAAACGATGTAAAGTCGCGTTTAGGGTGGTTGATTTGGATAGAAGACGGGCAAGTTGCACATCCATTTGCCTATTAGGGGAGAATTTGTGAATAGGATTTAACTTTGGATTGATCCACGGAAGAGATTTAGCATATTTAGTTTGGAGCCATGACTCCACCACGTGGTTGGCATATTTTTTCTTTAGACTATTGATTATGTCTTCTGGGGCAACAAGGCGGCTAATAAAATTTTTGGACACAGCACTCTTTGCTGACCGGTCTGCTTGCTCATTCTCTGGTATTCCCACATGTGCGGGAACCCATACGAATTCACAAGATGTAACTCCTTCAGAGAATTCCTTGATTGTTCTGCCAAGTAATAACGTTGCTGAGTGAGATTTCATATTAACATTCTGGAGAGCTTGAATGTTCGACTTACTGTCAGAAAGAACTATGATCGGTTTGGTCCTATGGGAGAAGTGGTTCAGAGCATGTACAATTGCAAGAGCTTCACACGTATAGATTGAGTTGATATTAGGGACTTGGCCTGAGATAAGTGTCTTCTCACTTAGGCTGATAGCCGCGATAGCTGTTGCGCCAGCGGATTTGGTAGCATCAGTGGCGATGATCAGCGAATCTTTCCAGTGGGTGTTTTTATGCTCTTCGAAAAGAGAGCAAGCAGCAGTTGGGGTTAAATTGGGCCTCTGGAAATCATAAATGTCTGTATGGAAGGAAATATTAGGTGGTAGTTGGGTAAAGTAGTTGCAATTGATAATATTACTGCTCTCGATGTTGTTATCTTCAAGGATGAGGTGTAATCTATCTAGGAGTGACCCTGAGGTATATGGGCCCGGCCCGATGTTGCTGACATTCCGAAAGATTATGGACATAGGGGATGCCTTGTCCAACGCAAAACTCCTGATGCAGAAGATGTCCGTAAGTAGGGAGTGTCGATCGATCATCTTAGTCGACCCAGCAATTGCAAGGAGGACGGGGATGGGCGTCCAGCGGGGGAGGCCCGTTGCGGCCCGAAGAGCAGAATAGTAACATGTTTCGATGGCTTTTTTTTCCGTGAGGGAAGCACGGGTCCAAGATTTGCAGCCGAAATCAAAGATGCTACGGATGGTGCAGTTGAGGATTCTTATGAGGTGGTGGGACCTAGTACCCCAACTCTTTCCCGAGATCATTCGAAGAATTTGTGTGCGTTTGAAAGCTTTCTTTTTGAGCACTAGGAAGTGTGCTCTGAAGGATAAGTTACTGGACAGGTTGATGCCGAGAAACTTGATAGACGAGGACCAGGGAATTGGGTTGTTGTCGTAAGTGAGATTGAACATAGGTCTCACACGCCTTCTGGAGAAATTGATAGCTTCGCATTTGTCCGGCGCTATAACCATCTGCCATTCGTCGCACCAGCGCTTGATACACTGCAGTGCCACTTGTAATTTTCTCTCGACCAAGTCCCAGCTCTTACCCTGCTGGTAAATGATGATGTCATCCGCGAAAACAAGACACTTTACGCCATACGGGAGAATTTTAAAAAGGTCATACATGTACACGAAGAATAGCACAGGAGAGAGCACACAACCTTGCCCAACGCCACGGTAACTGGAGATGGGAGAGGAGAAGGTATCACGCCATTTAACGCGAAGAGTTCGGTTCAGTAGGAAGTTTTGAATCCATAATAGAGGGGTTCCACGGACTCCAATTTGGGATAATTTAAGAACCAGCCCGTCGATCCATACATGATCATATGCGGCTTTTAAATCCAAGGCGATCGCAGCAATGAATTCAGAGTTTTCCCTTGCTTGGTTGATGTCGTGCATGAGGATAGAGTGGTTCGCGTCGCAACCCCGAAAAGGAAGGAACCCGGACTGACGTGGGTGGATTTTGGGACACGCCATAACTAGTGGGAGGATACGTTGTAGGATCATTCTTTCTAGCAGTTTCGCGATCACCGGAGTTAGCGCGATTGGCCTATAAGCCGATGGAGACTCCTTGGGTTTGTTCTTTTTATGGATTGGGATGATTGTAGTTTCCTTCCAGCTGTCAGGGACGGTACCAGTTAGCCAGCTGTGGTTGAAGATAGCGAGTAATTGCACTTTCAGATGGATAGGGAATACTTTGAACATTTTGGCAGGGATGCCATCAGGCCCCGGTGAAGTATTTCGTGAACGATTAATTGCGTTTTCCAGATCAGAGAGGGTGAACGGCATTCCAATGGGATTTTCATTGGGGTCGCTCATGTCCAATGGGATGCCTATACGGATTTTAGGTTTGAGGAGTGTCGTAGCTAAGCAGTTAGCTTGCGCTAGAGGGGATGTGACGCTAAGACCACCTACTTGAAGGAAGTTAAGAGATCTTGTGATGCTGGTGTCGCGTTTGTTGAAAGATTTTAAAATACTATAAATAGAACCAGAGGTACCAGCCTCGTTGCACACCATGTCCCAGTGCTTTTTCTTAAGAGACCTAATAAGGCGATTGAGTTCAGCACTAGTTTTCTTGTATGCGATGTAAGCCGAAGAAGACACATGATTACGTGCCAATTTCAGAAATCTCTGTTTTTTGTCAAGGAGATGAGAGCACTTAGCCGACCACCAGGGACAGCCAAGGTAGGGTGGGCGTTTGATTTTAACTTTGTGTCCCGTGATAGTTGATTTACAGATGTCGATAAGCTCACTCAGATTCATCTCCGTACCACCGCCTGCTACGGCAAGATCCTCAGCAATTTTGGGCCAGTTGTAGCGCAATCTATAACTTTCCGAAATGCCCGGGTTACCGACGGAGATTTGGATAGGGAAATGGTCGCTATCAAAGCCATCGGGAGCAACGAGCGTGGTTGAAACTGAGGCAATATTAGGGGAGCACAAGCTTAAGTCAATTAGTGAAGTGTTACCCCTAGAGGAAATATGAGTCGGCGTGGAGCAGTTCAACAGGATCAGGTCGTTGTCCTGTATCCAGTCGTAAAGGATCTGTGCCCCTTGAGAATCTCTTTCGCTACCCCAACAGGAATGTTGGGAATTAAAATCACCCAGGATAAGGACTTGGGGAGCGGCAGAACGCAAAATCTCCTGCAACCAAGTATTACAGAACTTGCCTTTTGGCGCATAGATGTTGATGATGGATAAATCATTTCCCTTGAAACACGTGTTTACGCCCATGATTTCGTTTTCATGAGACGGTAAGTGGGAGAAGTCCATAAGGGATGCTTTAAACTTATTGTTGATAGCGATTAGAAGGCCACCGCCTGGTTGAGGTCCGACTCTATCGTGTCTAAAAATGGTTTTATTGGGAATAGAGAAGGTACGTGTCGGTTTGAGGAATGTTTCTTGGCATGCCAGGATATCACACGGGGGAAAAGACGGATGAAGGATCCAGTGCCTCTTATTTGTGAGGCTTCTGGAGTTCCACTGGACAACGTTTAGGAAATTGAAAGTGAAGAGGAAAAAATAAAACCAAATTAAATGAAACCGATCCTGGCATGGATGAACGGTTTTAGGCCAAACCGCCCCCCTCATCCCCGGGGTTTGGCACCTCAACACACGGAGTGGAAGATGTATCCATTTGGGATTCATCACGGCTATTAACGTTTAGAAACGGGTGGGACACATGTGTTCCCAGGGCAAAGCAGGGTCTCAGAACGGGCGCGGGACACTTTTGGTACATGGAGGGGGGACGGAAATTTCTCCCCACATGTGGGGTCTCGCGTATCTGTCGTCGGGAAAACAGATAATTGCAGGCTACTAGTAGAAAGGTGAAGGGTTGAATGGGTTCTTTGTTAAGAATGTCGTTTTTCCTGCCACTTGGGTTGGGCACAGCCATGTGTAGTTGCTATGTTCATTTCAAAGGCATTTACTTACTCGGACGCAGCACCCTGGCTTAGTTTATAACTTTTATTTTGTGAAAACAAATCTTTATATAATCTTCCATATTTTACTTCTTAAACTTATTACTTTTTAATGCTTAAACAAAATGCTTATTATTTTATTTTATATTATACTTTTTTTAAACTACTATAATTTTTAATTGATAATTTTCATTTTAAAATGCCCAAGCGAAAGCGCTTTTTAACTCAGTTGGAGATCGATATTTAAATACTATAAATAATTTTTTTCAGGATATATATATGTTTAAAAAATAGGAGGGTTCAGAAATAAAATCGAATAGATATCAGTAAAATAAATAAGTTAATAATTTCTTTCTTAAAAGGGACTTTCAAAGACCTTTATTTGATGCGCAACAATGACATGGTTGATATTTTATTTGGATGCATTGATATCTTTGTCTGACAAATATACATGTTCATAACCTTCAAGATTTAAATCATAATACTTAAACTGTAAGTCATTACTTTTCATTACTATTTTTATTTAACTTTCGACTATTTTAATTAATACTTTTCTTTTTTAATATGCTTAATCTAAAGCGCTATTCAAGCTCAGTCTGCGATCGAAATTTTGGTCTCTTATGTCGGATGTTTCTAAAAGAATAAAATCGGTAGGTTTTAACGAAATTTAGTTGGGAGAAGGCAGCAATCTCCCTGATATCAACACGCCGCTAATTTTTTTTCATTTTTTCTAAAATTGCAATATAAAAATTGAAGTAGTAAGCTAATTATTACCTCTACCTTTGAAAACCATAATAACTAGTATTACTATATACATATTAACTTATAATTAGATACATATTATGTCGTTTTTATCGAATTTTAAAGATTAAAATATTTAAAAACATTAAGAACTTAACAATATTTTGTTTTTAGTGCCTTAGGTGTCTCTAAAGTGTCTCAGGTACACTTTTCTTCATTATTTTATACTTAACTGTCAATAGTAATTGTATTTCCAGTAAATGATGATATGCTAGTCTGGTGCACGTTAACTATTTCGTGGTCCCAAGTTTTGACGATCTTAAACGATGAAATTATTATTTTGCTATTTTGTTTGCTCGCAGCATGACCGTATATTATAAATATAATTATGTATTCGCAAAAATCTTTCGCGGGTTGACCATATTAATGAGCTTTTTATTCTTTTCCAAAACACATTTGTTTAATTTCGGATGTAGGTAATTTATTACTAGTACATTTAGCTCAAATAATTAGTACTAAAAAAACAGCTTAGGATTTCCCCCCTTAAAGATTTTATTTACTGTAAGGTTGCACCCTTTGAAGGAAATGCAGTCTGCTTGGACAATGATAGTCTATTTGACTACTTTGTCAAATGGTTTGGAGTTCTATCAATACAGAAGGAATAATCTATTATCTGTCATTGCAATCCAAGAAAGAAACAGGGTTACTCGAATATGGGATGGGATTTGCAATGCTGCTTCGAACTGTACAAACAAACCCATTCACGTACGGTCTCCCCGAAGTCAGGTGCGACAAGAAAGAGATGAGCACACCCTTCTTCAAGTGATACGCCCTCATTGTGTGCACTGTCATTCTTCGACAAAAGTAACACCACTCCTCGGAGTGACCTGCAACGATGATATTTCCATCCCCTGTTGAAAGAGAGAGCCCCTCCGCAGTGAAACCTCGGTAAAAATATTACCATTTTGTAAAGGTTAAAGGGAGCGCCTTGGGGCGGTGGGTCAGTTTTTGTTTTTTTATTTGGTGACAGAATGTCAGTGGGGCTTGAGACCTTAGTTTTATGGTTAGCTAGAAGAGGTATCGACTTTGTTTCTTTGAGAGTAGAGATTGTAGGCAACCCTTGCTGTTCAATCGTAGCTTTTTGTTTATCTAGAAGAGCTAGGCTTTCTTTAAGGGCGGTGTTTTTAATGGGACCCAAGATATTAGGTAGGGTGTTATTGCTGGTTTGTGGAAGGTTTTCCGGGTTCTGGGCGTCAGAGATTGGATGCTGGTTCTTTTCTAGGTTTCCCAGCACTCGTCCCAACTGGGTGAACAGAATGCCGAGGCACTTTGTGTTTTGTTCTTGTTGTTCGACAATACCTTTTAAGGATGAAGTAATTTGGTTGAGAGTATGGCCAACAGTTTGTTCGATAACTTTGGTTATTTGTTCACGTAGATCCTCAGCCCTAGGCTGGGTAGATTTAATGACCTCCGTGAACGAACGGTTAGTTTTGGAAAGCCTAAAACGCGATCTAGCTTCCGAGATGGACAAATTGTGGTTGTCTTTTAACGCTAGAATTTGGGATTCCTCTAGTCGAGCAGTGCACTTTTCATGATTGGCAGGGTGCCCCTCACCGCAGTTTGAACAGCAGGGCTGTTTATTGCACTGAGGTTGACAACCTACTTCTCCGCAGTTTGCGCAAATTTGGGTTTTGGTGCAAAATCTAGTTACGTGGTCGAAGCGAAAACAACGAGCACATTGACGGGGTTTGTCTAAAAATGGTGAAATTCTGTGGATAGAGTACCACAATTTGATATCGCTTGGTAGCCTAGTTCCTAGAATAGTTACAAGGATAGTTTCAGTTGGTGTGACGCTATCGCCGACCCGCTTAGTAAACCTTCTAATTTCGAATACCGTTAGGTTATTAGACGATTCAATTTCGTCCACGACTTCCAACAACGGGATATTGGTGGGGATATCTCTGAGTGCGAATTTTTTCGTCATGCATTCGCGTTGAATTGTAGCAGAGATAGGGACGCTAAGCAGGCTGCTTAGGTTGCTGATTTGCAGGGCGCATTCTTTATTCGCGGTGGTTACCACGATTTTGTTGTTTCTAGTGAATTTTAGGTTTTCAATATGGTTATGGGCGCTTATTTTTCTGGTGATTTCAGCCTTTAGTTCCTTGGGTTTATTCTTTGGCACTCCTCCCGAACTGGTATCTAGGAAGAGGACGAAGTTGTTACATCCGTTTTCCGAGGCCTTAGAAATGGCTACATTATTATCTAGCTTCCTGAGTATGAGATTTTCGGTATTCATTGTTGATGATGCATAATTTTCCACGTTGAAGGAAGCAGGTCTCAGTAGACCGCCGGCCGCCAGTGCACTTACTGGGGGATCGGGTAGAAATAAAAAAAAAAAAGAAAAGAGCTTCCAGGAGGGAGGTCAGCAGTCCAACTCGGGCTGGCACTCGAACCTAAACGTGAAGCGAAAAAAATACAGGCAGCAGCAGCTACGACAAACTTAAAGTAAACACAGGAACTTGCTGTACTGGGACACCTTTTATGTTAAAATATAAAGCATAAAAGCTTATTAAATTATTATTGGTGATAATCTTTCACAAGAAGAAAAATGGCGGCTGGAGACACGTCGTCAAACTCCCAAACCAAATTTATAGTTTAGAGCTATTAATTAAAGGAAAATAAACAAAACATACCAACTTGTGTCATATTCTTCCTCCGGACTCGCCATGTTGTCAAATGAAGTGAAATCGAAATCACTGGGAAGTAATTAAGGGTTGCTCACTCCACCCTGACGTGTTCATGCTCCGCCTCAATCTCCCAACTCTTCTTTGCCAGAGGCAAAGAGCTGGGAGATGCTAGAGGCAAAGAGCTGGGGTTTGGCTTCTTATTTGGCGGTATGAGATTTTGGCGAGAAAAAGCCCTTCTGGCCGCATGTTTAAATATTTTACTGTTCTGTAAACTTGGGCAAACAAGACTTGTTGTTTGCAATAACGTTTTAAATTTCATTTTTCGGAAGTGTTTTTGGTATTCTTATAGAATAAGAGAGTTTTGAAAAGACAAAGTAGTTATTTATGCAACAACCAAGTATGAAAAGTAACACTTAAGAGGACTCCCTTCGGAATTTCACATCTTGAAAATCGTAATGTTATTCCTATGGAGAATATTCGGTAGCCGATTTCCACCACAATTTTAATAAAAGGTTACTAATTTTTTGTGTCATTGTAAAGAACGGAAGGAGTAGATGGGCTCTTAACAATTTGTTTTGTGAAAATCACACATTTAGTATTTTTAATAATTTTTTGAAAGTAGTAAAAAATGGAGTTTACTTTAAGTTCTAACTTTAGAGTATTATAACTATCTAACGAATAAAGATAGAGCAAATATTCTTCCTTTCGGCCTTAGAATAGACTTTTCCACTTCGAATTAAACTGTTTAAAAAATTTTATTGTGAAAACTTGTATTTTTTAGAAATTTCCAAAGAAAAGTTACACAGAAATGGAAGTACATGTACAGCAACCCTAAATGGCCTAATGATCCTGTTATCTGCCCTCTGCAGGGGGTCAATTAGCTGTTGGGTGATAATGGTAGAAACATCTGGTTTGGGGGCAGGGAGCTTCTTGAATCCTCGGGCCTAGATTTTTGCATTTTGTCAAAGAGCTCTGGGTTAGGCAGGAGATCCTGTATCACGAAAATACTTCTGAAGACACGCATTCGGCGCCTGGCTATAAGCGGCTGGCTATAGGCGGTAGGCCAATATAATCTCTGATTTGGTTTACAGGAGGATTTCACAGTAGTATTTATATACCAAACCGGGGGCGGATCCAGAATAAAATTACAGGGGGTGTCAAAAATTTCTTTGGAAGAAATTAATGAAAATTAGAAAGTATCGTATTTATAAAATGCTGACTGAAAATTAATATCTTAATTTATTATTAAAGTTAATTTATAATTAAGATTCCCATCAAAGAAATAGCTCGTTCGTATTAGTTATTAAATAAATACACTGGTAATTACTTAACACTCAATTTAATGGCAATTAATAAACATAATTAATATTAATTAATAATAAACATCATACTTAAAATTGCAACCTTCTTGATATGAGTTTGTGGTTTATACTATCATATAAAATAAATTAAATATTTAGGGTTAAGTTAATTGATTTTTATTTAATATTTTTTTTATTATTAAATGTTGTAATGGAAAGTTATTTAATATGCATTAACAGTTATTTAAGCAACTAGTGCCGAAAATGTCACTTTATTAAGCGAGTGGCTTTTATTTCACGCGACCGTTGGTCGCGTGAAATAATGACAAGAGATAAAGTATTATTTGGCTCGTGCTTGCTTACAATATTTTTTATAATAACGTGCAAAAGCTTGAAATTCGTGTTCTTACTTTTGCCTTATTTAATTTCCTTTAATAATTTTTCTAATACTTGTAGTTTCCATGGAAATATTAGAAAATGCAAAAGTAATGAACTAATAGAAATAAGTGAGTTTCATGACCATTTAGTTTCAATGGAGATATTCATGACATCATTTTGTTTTCTACCAATCAGATACTCTTATTTACTTTACCGCACTAGTGCCGAAAGTCCCACTTTCGGCACTGTCTGCGACGTAAGCACGTAAAGTGTCATTTTCGCAACAATTTCTGAAAGAATATGATATAAAAAAGTGAACTTTTTTGCACGTTGTTATAAAAATGTATTTGATTGATATAACGTTTTTACTTGACGTAGTTTTAATATTTCAATAGCAAGTACAAACTGTTTGTTTGAAAGATTAAATTTTTTTTCTATAATTCGGAGAAGATGAACTGTTTTACGTTCTTTAATTTAAATTAATTAATTTTTGTGTTTAAAATTAATTTGTTTTGTGTACAAGTAACAAACGTCTTAAAACAAGAAATTAATTAATAACTAATTAAACCCGTATATTTTTTAAGAATTTTATATTAGGCATTTTACATTCGAATAATGGTTAGTATAGAGCAGAAGTAATAACAGGATAATAGTTGGAAAAAACATATAGTTTGTTAAATTAATGTAGAAGAAAAATATTTAAAAGTAAAAAAGCATTATCTTCAGCTCCTACTACACCAAAAAAAGCATAATTAAAAAGACCAATGGAAGAAATGGCTAGTGTGAATCTTTCTTTTAACATTATAACTTTATAAAAACAAAAAATGAGTTTCTCTATAGTAATGCTTTTTATTTTTTTTCCCGCGTGCTTTTTATCCGTTGCTTTTATTTCCATATTATTTTTTCCTGTGCTTTTATTTCCGAGATTCAATGTATATTTATTATAGAAATTAGATTAAAAGATTTTCATGACAGTTAATTCAACATTTGAGTATTAGTCCTTAGTAATATCTAAGCATCCAACACATTTTACTCCAACAAAAGTAGGTATAATTACCCCCCCCCCCAGCTTAAAAAATGACCATCCGTTGTGGTCGCATGCCCCAGGATACAGACTAGAGGTGCATGTGATGTCAGAGTCGTCGTCGCCCCCCCCCCAATCTAATAAAAAGTCTAAATAAATACCCCCCCCCCCCAACTAAATAAAAGTCTAAATAAATACCCCCCCCCAACTAAATAAAAGTCTAAATTTATACATAATTACTTGTGTAAATTTATTTGTATATATGCATTATTTATTAATATTAGTGGAAACCACTTTTGTTTTTATCCTGTATACATTTTAGTTTTTAGGGTGCCTACCAATTTGTTATCGATGTTTTCAAACAATCACTTTAATATTTTTTATTGTGAGTGCTAATTTTTATTTAGCGTAAGAAATATTTGCTGTCGCCAATACCAAGTTGAAAAAGTGGTTTACTGATAAATTCTTGCATCCAATATTAAGAAAAGTAGTTTACTGATAAATTAAACAATATAATAAGAAACACACAAGGCCAGATTACCATTTAGACAAAGCAAATGGGCCTTGCAGCTTCCAAATGGCCCCATAGAACCATTTTTCTTTTGTTTCAGAATAACCAACTTCCTGGTTGTTGTTGTTTTTTTAAACTCAATTTTAATAAACATTGATAATTATGACATCCAACAGGTGATAGGTGAATGTATTTGATTGATATAACGTTTTTACTTGACGTAGTTTTAATATTTCAATAGCAAGTACAAACTGTTTGTTTGAAAGATTAAATTTTTTTTTCTATAATTCGGAGAAGATGAACTGTTTTACGTTCTTTAATTTAAATTAATTAATTTTTGTGTTTAAAATTAATTTGTTTTGTGTACAAGTAACAAACGTCTTAAAACAAGAAATTAATTAATAACTAATTAAACCCGTATATTTTTTAAGAATTTTATATTAGGCATTTTACATTCGAATAATGGTTAGTATAGAGCAGAAGTAATAACAGGATAATAGTTGGAAAAAACATATAGTTTGTTAAATTAATGTAGAAGAAAAATATTTAAAAGTAAAAAAGCATTATCTTCAGCTCCTACTACACCAAAAAAAGCATAATTAAAAAGACCAATGGAAGAAATGGCTAGTGTGAATCTTTCTTTTAACATTATAACTTTATAAAAACAAAAAATGAGTTTCTCTATAGTAATGCTTTTTATTTTTTTTCCCGCGTGCTTTTTATCCGTTGCTTTTATTTCCATATTATTTTTTCCTGTGCTTTTATTTCCGAGATTCAATGTATATTTATTATAGAAATTAGATTAAAAGATTTTCATGACAGTTAATTCAACATTTGAGTATTAGTCCTTAGTAATATCTAAGCATCCAACACATTTTACTCCAACAAAAGTAGGTATAATTACCCCCCCCCCAGCTTAAAAAATGACCATCCGTTGTGGTCGCATGCCCCAGGATACAGACTAGAGGTGCATGTGATGTCAGAGTCGTCGTCGCCCCCCCCCCCAATCTAATAAAAAGTCTAAATAAATACCCCCCCCCCAACTAAATAAAAGTCTAAATAAATACCCCCCCCCAACTAAATAAAAGTCTAAATTTATACATAATTACTTGTGTAAATTTATTTGTATATATGCATTATTTATTAATATTAGTGGAAACCACTTTTGTTTTTATCCTGTATACATTTTAGTTTTTAGGGTGCCTACCAATTTGTTATCGATGTTTTCAAACAATCACTTTAATATTTTTTATTGTGAGTGCTAATTTTTATTTAGCGTAAGAAATATTTGCTGTCGCCAATACCAAGTTGAAAAAGTGGTTTACTGATAAATTCTTGCATCCAATATTAAGAAAAGTAGTTTACTGATAAATTAAACAATATAATAAGAAACACACAAGGCCAGATTACCATTTAGACAAAGCAAATGGGCCTTGCAGCTTCCAAATGGCCCCATAGAACCATTTTTCTTTTGTTTCAGAATAACCAACTTCCTGGTTGTTGTTGTTTTTTTAAACTCAATTTTAATAAACATTGATAATTATGACATCCAACAGGTGATAGGATTTCGTGTACCAAATTTTGAATTTGGGTCTCTTTTAGTTCGAGTTTCAGACACACAGAATGACTGAGGACAGACGGACCCAAAGTTCAAAACCACATTTTGGAATCGGCTTTCTCCAACACGCGTCGAAAACACAAAATATCTATTTCGGATTTTCGACCTCATTGCAATATTTAAATTACCTAAAGTTTAATACTAGTTAATAGTAGTAAGTAATTAGTTTCATGAATATGTGAAAGGCTTTTTTAATGATAAAATAAACTTTTATGCACGAATTTTCAAATGAAATTTAAAATGTCTATAGCTTGATAATTAACTATAATACAACGCCCCCTTAGAATATTTTTTTTTGCTTTAGAATAAACTTTATAACTTCATTTTTTTAAAACTCAATTTAAATAAATATTACTATTAATTCTAAAATGATAATTAAGAAGAAAAAATAGGAAGAGCGCAAAGTTTTCGTTTAAATAAACAATAGACATAGGATTTTTATCGAGGCAACGGCCGAGCACAACATAAAACGCAACACCAGAAACCCATCTAAAACCACCAAAAGGCCCGTTTCACTGTTCCCTGATCAGCCCTCTAGGCGTAGTGGGGGATAGGCATAGTGGGGGGGGGGGGGGACATGTGGTCACAGTGGGGGGCCATTTTGTTTGAATGGGCAAGATCAATCGTATTCATGACAGCGAAAGGCGATAAAGTGCAGATTGTGGTCCACCTGGATTTCGGCAAATCTAGAAGGCTGACTTGGAGCGTCCAAGTGGAGTCCTCTTAACTAGTGGATTTTATTTCCGAACGAGTGAAATAATGACACGTGTTTCAGGTGTCGGCTCGTCACTTGACTGTGGTTCTAAAATACGACGCCCGTCGCCAATAGCCCTCGTGTAGCTCTAGTGCGACGATAATACGAACTAATCTAAACTAATGATACGTATTTTAAGAAGTTTACTTTTCATACGTGTTTCATACAATATTTTTATAATTAAGTGAAAAAAATCACATCTAATCGATTCAAAAATAATTAACGTGCTAATTTTTTTACGTAAAAGTAGATCGGCAAACGATAAATATCCGAAACTACAAAAGGCCAACTTATTTTAACTTCCACACTACGTTTATAACGTAAAAAGTAATATTTATTTTTGTGTAATAATTCAATTTGGATTGTTATAATAGCACAATAAAGTTATTTTGAAGGTTCATTATATATGAACGAGGAAAGATGCATAAAACATTCTAAATTTGTATAAAAAATATGCAAATGTTCGTTACTATTTTTAAAGCAACAATTTTACTAATTTGTTTTTCGAAATGTAAACTTGTGACTGCAAAAAGATATTTATTAAAAAAATCATCACTATTCTTCTAAGTTTAAAAAAATTAGCAAACGATAAAGATTAATTATCGAATCTGCAAAAGAAGATTAAAGAAAATTATTAGTTTTTGCTAATAAAAGTTTGAATTAGAGCTAGCCAAATGCCCTGTTTGGCGAATTTGTTTTTAAGGTGTTAGTGTGTTTCCTGTTGAGCGTAAAATGTTGTGTGGAAGCGGTGTAATTGACAGATTCTGTAACAAATCAACTTGTTTTAGTTTAAAGTCAAATATTTGAACATGGATACTGATACGAATTTTGAGCTTCCAGAAGATGTGTCAAAGAAAACAAAACAACCAACGAACTCGCATTTCGGAGAGCGTGACATATCATAAGAAATATTCTCATTACGTGAAAAAATATCATTGTTTCAAAAATAATTCAGGCGCATTATGTTTTTAAATAAAGCAGATCTATAAATCTCTGAATATTACGAAATAAAATTTTAGTTGAAATGTTGGCATCTTATAAAAAGGGTGAAAAGTAATTTTTTCAAAAAGTCTAACTTTTTGCACTTGTTTGATATTGAAATTATAATGTAAAAGTTGGATTTTTTTCACACACGTGATTATAAAATAGTTATTTAAGCAACTAGTGACGAAAAGAATAGTGGCATTTATTTCACGAGCGAGTGAAATATTGACAAGAACTTAATAAAGTATTATTTGGCACGTGCTTTCCCACAATATTTTAATAATAACGTGCAAAAGCGTGAAATTTGTGTTCCTACTTTTGTCTTATTTAATTTCCTTTAATAATTTCTGTAGTACTTGTAGTTTCCATGGAGATACTAGACAATGCAAAAGTAATGAACCAATTGAAATAAGTGAGTTTCATGACATCATTTAGTTTCCATGGAGATATTCATGACATTTTGTTTTACTTCCAATCAGATACTCTTATTTACTTTACCGCACTAGTGCCGAAAATAGCATTTTCGCCACCGTCTGTGACGTAAGCACGTAAAGTGTCACCTTCGCAACGATTTATGAATAAATATGATACAAAAAAGTGAACTTTTTTGCACGTTGTTATAAAAATATTATTATTATTTACCCATTATTATTATTTACCCAGTTCTTTAAATAATATGTAATATGGTGTAAATCTGATGACTTCCTATTTTATCAATAACAAATTGATCCAATAAAAGTGCCTTTTTGACATCAGAAATACGTACGCATTTAAATTTTTAATTCTTCCCTTGGCCAAAAAAATTTAAAAAGCAAAACTTACATTTAAAGAAAAAACTACAAAAAACTTAATGAGCACTTTGAACTCGGAGAGATCAGACTCATATTTTTCATTTGTGGATACCATCTTTGCTGGACTGGATATTTTCAGCTTCGTGGCAGTTTTTTAATAGTTACAATAGATAACAGTAATATAACCTGTCTGTTATCGGTCGCCGGATGTCTTGGAGCCTTTTAATGGTCATTTCAGCTTTACTGCAGGCCAGAGCGCACTTCCACTTCCTGCACTTCGTAATTCGTGTATACATTGCATTGCAACACAACTAAAGCAGAAAAGCTTAGGAAATCTTCTTTTTAAAAATTTAAATGCACGTTGTTCTGACGGATGTGTTTTTTAAGTAAAAAATAATTTGTAATTATATACACTCCACTATCCAGTTCAAATATATTCCCCCTTTTTTACCCAATCGCAGACACAATATATTAAATTTCTACCTTATAAAAACATAAAATGTAAGAAGTTTTTTAAAAACATTTATATATGTATGTATATTTATTTTAATAAAAGTTTCGAAATTTTCAATTTTTTTGAAAAGCATACATAATATCTATTTTATTTGTTCACTAATAATTACATGAACACGTGTCAAAAATTCCAGACTTATTCCGAATGCCTACTGAAGAAACTGTTGTTGAGCTTATTAAAATTACAAAATTTTAGTAAAGACATCATCTTACTGATTACTTAATGACCATTAATCATGTAATGCATGGATTTTTTTTCATCCCTAAGAATATATATTTGTATCTTTAATACTCATACATTATGGGAAAAATAATGAAAAAAATTAACTGCTTTGGAATTTAAATAATTTCATTTTAAAAAAATATTGCCATATGGAAAAAACCAACTACAAAACTCCAATTTTGATAAGAATGATTAGAAAACTACTAGATATATTTTAAAATAACCCTCTTGAACTATAATTGTTTTTTTTTTCAAAACAATTTATTTCTATTTAGTGCTAATATTACTACACTTGAATACTGCCAAAGACGTAATTTTACAGCAGTTAATAGGGTAGACTAACCAGTGAATGAACGTTTAAGGACAATTAGTTTTAAGAAAATTCATACATTTTCAGTACATGTAAATTCTGAGTGTATGACAATGTGAACACAAACACATCTGTCATTATGTATAAATTCTACAAAAAAAAGGAGGTGAAATAATATTACATTGCTTCGGGTCTTTTGGGGGTCCAAATAAAAAGTGGTACAAAAGCCAAGTGAATGAACAGTTCTTGCCAGTGAATAAACACAAAAATGTCCAGTCAATGAACAGGGACTATTCATATCAAATTATAGAGAAACTTAAAATATTTTTTTTGTTTTGATAAAGTTATGATGTTAAAAGAGATTTCCGTGCGTCAGAACTAGGCCATTTCTTCAATTGGTCTCTTTAACTATGCTTTTTTTGGTGTAGTAGGTGCTGAAGCTGGTGCTTTTTTGTATTTTTCTTTTACACAAATTTAGTAAACTTTATATTTTCCCCACCTTACAAATAAATTTGAAACAATCTTCTTATTCCCTCTGCTCTATTCTTACAATTTTTCTAATGTAAAATGCAAAAAGAAATTCTTTAAAAAAATACACCGATTTAGTTAGTTATTGATTAATTTATTATTTTAAAAAGTTTATGTTACTTGTGCATAAAACAAATTAAATTCAAATAATACAAAATGATAATTTATTATTGTTCCTCGCTTCGACTTCAATAGGATTTAGCGCAACCGTATGATTTTCTTTTTTCGGTACATATTTTGTCCATATTGAAAAAAGTGCAGGTTCTCGGATGTTTGACATGTTGGACACAGCATTGAAAGTTTCATTAAAAGACTTCAACATGTCTGGAGGAAGTTCAGACTCAAGTGTTTGAAGAAATAGCTCGCTTCTTTTTCAGAGCATGCTCTTTCTTCATGATCTTTCTTACTCTTCAACTCTTGGTGTCTGTGCTGCATACATTTGTTGAAGTCTATACATTTTCTACATTAAATGGGGAAATGCCACTTTTCTTGAAAGCTTCCTGAATTTTGATGGCATCAACTGATGCATCGAAAGCTTCTTTGAAAATTGGGGTAAAATTAAATTTACTTATCGTTTTTGAACCACCATATTTCTGTATCCAACGTCGACACAAGCTCTCAATCATACTTTTAATGGGCGGAAAACTCCTACATCACAAGGCTGAAGTATGTTAGTCGCATTTGTTAGAAAACTGAAGAGGATGATTCGTTTCTCTGAGTAAAATTTGCTCAATTCCAGGCTAATGTGATACTTGTGACCATCCAGAAAGAATAAAATGGGAAATTTGATACCATTTTCAATCAGCCATGGATAAAAACAGTTTGCAACATATTCGTTATATTCATACATAAATTACAATAAAATAACTTCCTTAAAAATATAAGCTATGCTAGACATTACAAAATCATAATCACAAATTGTTCATTCACTGGGAAAACTAGCCTAAAGTGTTGCTACCCGTGAATGAACATGTGTGTTCAGTCACTGGTTAGGAGGTGTTTTTTATTTATTCACGTGAGTTTTATTGTATAAAATGACTAAAGAAGTTAGAAAAATGCTATTTTGCTTTGATTTTCTGCAACACAGACAAATCCCAGTTAATGAACATGTGTACATTCATTGGCTTTATCACAATTTGCCTAGCCAGTTATTGAACACCCTTGTACTTACAATCTACTCATGTTACAATGCTTGAAACAATCAGAATCATTGCTTAAATATGCATATTCAATGTAACCTTAATAGAATTAGTGAAAAAAACTAATAAGAAGCATTAATTACAATCAAAAGAGGTGATGGCAAAAAACTTGCCTTATTACTTTAACAGAGAAACAAGTTGATGCACAGATAACAACATTGTCAGCATTTTTTTAAAAAAAGGTCATGTGACCAGGACAACCAATCATATGTCAAATAGCTTCCTACTAGATGGGAGGAAGTCTGTGTTGCCAATTCATCCAGTGGAATTATTTTCAATTCTTATTTTTTTAAATGTATTTACCAACTGTTCATTCACTGGGGCCTGTTCATTCACTGGTCAGTCTACCCTAGCTTCACTCTTTAATTTTGAATACTCTTTTACTACTGTCATCTATGAGGATTTAATTAGTAAATATAGCTTCAAAATGGAATGTAATAGATGAAAAAACACGGATTTGTCGAGAGGGAGCTCTACTTTAATAGAATAAAGGGGATCATGTTGTCTGTTGCCATATGGCAACAGTATGCATTCGAGGGTTAAATCTGCAGGTTTAACAGTAAATAATCAGGTAAAACCAGGAATTTAAAATATTGAAATGGCTTTAGATAAAACAAAAAATTCCAACGTTAAACCTAGGATCATTCTGCGGAAGATAACACACGATTACATAAATATGAATACATATTATTTAGATCAAAAAGTAGTTTATTTACTAATAATGATTAAAAGTTCTAACGAATTACCATGTATTAAAAAAACTAGTCAGAATCACAATAATATTTGACGTGAAACTTACATTTAACATAATCGCTCTAAAATTGAGCCAATAAATATTGCTTTAATAGATAAAGATATTTTATTTCAACACAATCTTTGTTTTCGTAAATTACCTCAACAACATTTTGATAAACAGTTTTTAGTAAGTGAAGTGCAGTTCTTCATTTACCTACATCTTTTATTTGCGCAAGATAAAGAAAAAAATGTTTTTTAATTTTAGTAATTTTGATAGTAAAATAAACATCCTTCAGAAGCTTTCCTATTATACAATCGATTTTTAAACATTTAGATCATCAGTTAAGTTAGAAATATCAACTGTGCCTGATAATAATTGATATGTGCCGAATTGGCCTCAACTTGTTAGACATTTTTTATATTTATTTATTTTTATCACAGGTATTTTAATAATCTAAAACCCAGTCCCAGAAGAATGAACTTGGCTGCATTTGCGTTCTTTTTGGGTTAGAATATAGCTCAGTTTTACGTGGACGTATCTGATGATCAAAAACTAAAATAATTTTTCTAAGTACAAAACTTGAAGTATAAATTCGCTTGTGTGTGCTGCCTCCGGATTTAAGCCAGTGTTTCCTTATAATTTTATTTTAAAATATTCTATTAAAAAATATGATTTAGAAATATGTTTTATTTCGAATATGATTGTGCTACATTAACACATGCAAAATTTTAATTAGATTCAATAAATATATTTAAATTTCAAAGTTAACAAATCATAAATAAGCTGTACAATTTTAATTTTGAGTATAGAAACCCTTTTTTCGCTTAAAAATGTACTGCAGGATTTTCATCCAAAATTTAAAAAATGCACTATCACTACCTTACGTGTATATGATAAATGGTGTCTGTATTTCTATTTCTGTATGAGATAGTAAAGTAAACCAAATATTGTATGGTTCTAGCCCATTAGCAATAGTCATCCCTTAATGGGCAGAGTAAAGTAGAAGAAATAAAAGAAAATGAAAAAACCTCTTCAATGTTCATTAAATTTGTGCATATTGCAATATTATTATACTAGAATTAAATATATTTTTTTAGTTTGCTCTCTTCTACTTTCCATTACTATTTTAATCGATTTAATTCTCGTAATCCCTACCATTCGTGGTCAGGGACAAATCCAATTAAACGAAACTGATTAAATGAATTATATAATGCTGATGGAAAATACTAATGTTTAAAACTTGAGGAATAGTCATGACTTACATAATTTTTATTACTTGTGACAGAACCTGACACCTTTAGCAAGATGTAATACATAATACTTTATTCTAATCTAGCTATATGAAAGCTAAAGTCACAAATCGCAACAAAGGGGAACCTCAAGCTGACTAAAATTTTCAAATTGCAGAATAAACTTTTCCTATAATTTAAATCCGTTTCTTTACTTTATTTACAAAATCCAATTTAACATGTTATAAAATTGTTATAGAGACCTGGCACAACTTGAAATTGATCTCTTATAGAGATCTCATAGAGACCTGGTGAATAGGTTTAGAATACTTATTGAGAAAAATTAATTTTAATTAAAAAATATTTAGAATCATGAAATATTAGGTTTTTTTTTTAATTTTAAACAAAAATGCATTTACACAAGCTGTTTGAAATCGAAATGTCTATATTGCAAAAAAAAAAAAGGTTCAAACGAAATGTTTTACAAATTATGATTCATAATTTCCTTCCGTCTCTTTTATTGGTCTATCATTGAAATAGCCGCTTGTGTAAGTGATTTTACTAACGCTAAATTTCTAATTTTGTAAGAAACTATAATTTTCCATCAGCAATATATACAGGGAAAATAGTTATTTAAGCCACTGTGGGTATAATTAACTTTTTTAAAACAAAGAGAAAATTTACAGAATTTTCAAAAATTTGAGATTCGGATACATTAACTTTTTATAATTACGTGCAATAAATATTTTTCTTTTATATAATATAAAAGAAGGAAATTATATATTTTCCAGCAGTCAGAATTTCCTTCTCTTACACTCTTAAAACAAATGAGCGATTTTTACTCAGTCTGAGTTGATTTCACTCCTCCAGTCTTGAAAATGCACTCTCCGAAAGGAGTGGATACTTTGTGTGTTAAACCTCCGACAGGATCACTCCACTTGAGTGATTTAATATTCACTCCTTTCCAGAGTCGTAAATGCACTTCTCCTACTGGAGTGGATTTCACCCTTTTGTTTTAAGAGTGTAAGTATTTCTTCTTTGCATTGTACATTCACATATACATGCAGTACTTTACTTTGGGGACCCGGAAAACTGCCCAAATGGAAAAGTGCCCACCGGAAAACTGCCCACAGGAAAACTGCCCACACGGAAATCTGCCCAAATTTTGACGTCACCAAGGAGACAAGGTTTTCAGGGGGCATCCACAAAAAACGCTACGCGCATGGGGAAGTGGGGATGAAGGTTTTTGCAGATTAAAAATGATGTGAATGGGGTTCGAGGGGGAAGAAGGGGGTTATTCTAGAAGTGAAACATGGAAGAGGTACTTTGAAGGTTACTTATAAGAAAACATGAAAAAAAAAAGAACTATTTGCACCTGTGAATACGGATTCGTGAATACCATGGAATATATCTGACCATAGTTGTAACTTTATTTTTCTGCTCCACATAAATGTTTTATTGGTACGTTTGATTAGATTAGCGTTGCACTAGAGCTAAGCTTGAGCTATAGGCATTGTGCTTCGTAATTTTCATCCATGGTCAAGTAACTGAGCGAGCGTAAACAAGAGCGACATCGTACATGTTAAAGTTTTAAGTATTATTAACTTACATTAACTACAAATTAATAACGTTCAATTGCGTTTCATATCCGTTAATTTAGAAAAGAAAAAGATTTATATAACGCCGTACTAGTTCTACATTAGAGTGACGGACTGGTAATCTGGAAAAACGGTCCGGTGACGAGTCTGACACCTGAGCTGGAAATTGGAATCCAATGCAACCCAAAGAAGGGAAGTATGTTGGATACTAATTTGTCTTTTTTTATATATATTTATAAAAAAGAATTTTATTGTTTAGGTTTTAATGTGCTTTGAATAAGTTGATTGTTCATTTTACGGATGTATTTAGAGAGGTTTTGTTTTCAAATTGTGGTATTTCCGTTTTATAATATTGTTGCATACAAAAAGCATTATATATTGTATAAGCTTTTGTTTTTTAATAACTTACTATTGCATTAATTAATGACTTTACTAATGAAGAAATTTTATTTTTAAACGCATAACAAAATGTTTCTACATTCATGCATTCCAAAATTCTAACTGCCCTCTAAACCGTGACGGTAAGTGATTCCAGGTGTTTGGAAACAACCTGTTTATACTACGTAGGCGACACTCTCACAATGGGATATCCCTCACAATGAAAGGGGAACAAACAAAAGGGAATCGGTTGGACTCTCGAGAATAGGGGAACTTCGACCCGCTTGAACATTCGAGGACATATACGTTATTTACCTGGAGAGGGGGGGATAGTAATTCATAGTGGGGTTATGTTTTAACTGCTAAATCCCCTTTTAAAATTTTGAAAACAGACTATTTTTAATATCTAATATATTTTTTTAATTATTTTTAATGATTTTAAAAAAGCTATTTTCCACTTGTTGACATGCAATGATGCAGTACTTTTTTTTCAATAATATAAAAAAAACATCAATCACAATTAGGAATCAGCATGTTTAATTATCTATATGCTGATTATACCTCTATTACAATATTTACATATTTTTCTTAAAATATAAAAAATATAATAATTAAATTTACATTACTAGGGGGCTTCGCCCCCTGCTCGCTATCGCTCGCCAACCCCCGGAATTGCTGCGCAATTCCATTGGCCGCTTCGCGGCCGGCAGGGGGCTTCGCCCCCTGCTCGCTACCGCTCGACAACCACCGAGAATCGCTACGCAATTTCTTTTTGTTTGCTCCGCAAACAAACATGCAAGACTATTAAGAGGATACTGCCAATGCAGGAATGCTCATCTATACAATCTGTAAGATCCGGTCGCCAAATCGGGCAATACGCGCGCCAAGTTTGGCTCGATGGCGAGCTTTCAACAAACACAGTTTAGTTTTGAGAATTTCGAGGCCGGTAGGGGGCTTCCGCTGCCCAATCTCTTTCGGCTCGCAAGCGAGTAGATTCCTGTGCAATCTAACTCAGCTCGCACCCTTGGATTGCTGCGCAATCTCACTGGCTTGCAAGCTATCACTCTTGTATGGCTGCTCAATCTCCGAAGTCTCGCAGCGTTCTTAATATCATCAAATCTGAGCCCATGGCACACTTTTAAAAAATATGCTGATACTCCTCCCGGGCTGTCAATTGCAGCTTTTCAAGCCGCGATATCCTAAAAAAACCACTGGTATCCCCTCCGGGCCATCGATGCGGCTACTCGAAAATTCTATGCGTCATTGGTTACGGCTACATGCTGATACTCCCCATAAGCTGTCGATTGTGGCTTTTCAAGCCGTAATTTCATAAAAAAAATCACTGGTACCCCCTTCCGCGCCATCGATTGCGGCTACTCGGAAATTCTGTGTCATTGGTTACGGCTACTTGCGCCGTCAGATCCTTAAAAAAAACGTCTGGTACAACGTCCGGGCCGTCGATTGTGGCTGCTCGGCAATTCTCTGGGTCGTGGATTATGGAAACTCGGACAGTGATATCCTAATTAATGTTGAAAAGTTGTCAAAAGGCGCCGGACCACAAAGCAGGATTTTACCTGAAAAACTTTAGCAATCAGTTATATTAGTACTGCTAGCATATTCGGGTCGACATGAACTGCAGGTAAATTTCTACTTTGGTCTGGTAAAAAATTTAGCCACTTTTGAGTGAGTGATTCGAATAATTTTTTCCAAGCACCGGACCTCAAAGGTTTTAATTAAAGCACATTTTCCTTTTAATTTGGATAATAAAGAATGAGTGTTATCAGTAAAATTCTTGAAAATTAATAGAATTACTGGTAAAATCCTACTTTGTGGTCTGGCGCCATTTGACAACTTTTCATCACTAATTAGGACATAACTGCCCGAGTCCATAATCAACGACCCAGAGAATTGCCGAGTAGCCACATTGACGGATCGGAGAGGGTGCCAGCGGTTTTTTAGGGATGTCACGGTCCGAGTTGCCATAAAAAGAGTGCGCAGAGGGTACCAGTCCTTTTTCTTTAGGATATCACGGCTTGAGTAGCCCCCATCGACAGCCCAGAGGGAGCCGAAGTGTGTCATGTGCTGAGATTTGATAATTTTACAAGCGCTGTGAAAAAAAAAGCTGGTACCCATCGATTATGGCAACTCGGGCCGTGATATCCTTAAAAAAAACGCTGGCACCCCAAACTCGGACAGTGATATCGTAATTAATGTTGAAAAGTTGTCAAAAGGCGCCGGACAACAAAGCAGGATTTACCTGAAAAACTTTAGCAATCAGTTTTATTAGTACTGCTAGCATATTCGGGTCGACTTGAACTGCAGGTAAATTCCTACTTTAGGGTCTGGTAAAAAATTTAGCCACTTTTGAGTGAGTGATTCGAATAATTTTTTCCAAGCACCGGACCACAAAGGTTTTAATTAAAGCACATTTTCCTTTGGATAATAAAGAATTAATGTTTGATAATTTTACGAGCGCTGTGAAAAAAAAACTGGTACCCGTGATTATGGCAACTCGGGCCGTGATATCCTTAAAAAAAAAACGCTGGCATCCCAAACTCGGACAGTGATATAATAATTAATGTTGAAAAGTTGTCAAAAGGCACCGGACCACAAAGCAGTTAAAAATTGTGTAAGATCACAATATATATTTTTTTCAAATTAAATTTCAGTACCATCAACAATATCCAGGGCGAGATACTTCCCTGCACAGAGTCACTTCCCTGCCCAGAAATAAACAACCTCATGGTAGAGGTTGTAAATGAGGTGGAGGGGTCATTAGGCCATGAAGTCATTGCGGAGGAGCCCATGTGGGAAACAGAAATGGAGCCGGGTACCTCCGACTTTGCAGATAGCTCTCCACCACAACTTCTCCCAGGCAAGAGGAAGACAAAAACAGCGATTCGATCCGACAACCGCCTCAAGTTGTTAAAGTCAATGGCCGATAACGTAAAGGTCCCAGAAATGGACGCAAATGGACAACTCATGTCGGCCATGGCAAAGATTAAAACATAAAATTAAACTCAAAATAAAAACGTATATATATATACTTTAAATGTTGTTTTTATTAACTAAATATAGTACATATATTTATAGAAAAGATAGATGATTTACTGATAACATGTATACTTTTCAAAAGAAAAATAATTTAGATACAAAAAAAAAAGATGTTTAAATACTTAAAACTCTGCAAAACTAATGCTAGTTTTTACATACGGTTAATTTTATTAAATATAATTTAATAGTAAATTTGATGGATAATTTATTATGCAACATTTCAAACATTGAAAAAAACAGGCACAAAATAGGTGTCATGTGGTGTGTAGTGATTCTACTATTTGAATTTGACGGGTTGTTGCCAGCGTGTAGTGCAACCGCTGGCCCAACCCGCAGGCAAGGGCTGAATAAATCCAGTCCCAAGCCCCTATTTGTATGTGTATACAGTACAAATATATGCAATATATAAAAAGAATGAAAAAGTAACATAAAATGCATTAATTTCAAACATTTAAGAAACAGGCACAAAATAGGTGTCATGTGGTGTGTAGTGATTCTACTATTTCAATTTGACGGGTTGTTGCCAGCGTGTAGTGCAACCGCTGGCCCAACCCGCAGGCAAGGGCTGAATAAATCCAGTCCCAAGCCCCTATTTGTATGTGTATACAGTACAAATATATGCAATATACAAAAAGAATGAAAAAGTAACATAAAATGCATTAATTTCAAACATTTAAGAAACAGGCACAAAATAGGTGTCATGTGGTGTGTAGTGATTCTACTATTTCAATTTGACGGGTTGTTGCCAGCGTGTAGTGCAACCGCTGGCCCAACCCGCAGGCAAGGGCTGAATAAATCCAGTCCCAAGCCCCTATTTGTATGTGTATACAATACAAATATATGCAATATATAAAAAGAATGAAAAAGTAACATAAAATGCATTAATTTCAAACATTTAAGAAACAGGCACAAAATAGGTGTCATGTGGTGTGTAGTGATTCTACTATTTCAATTTGACGGGTTGTTGCCAGCGTGTAGTGCAACCGCTGGCCCAACCCGCAGGCAAGGGCTGAATAAATCCAGTCCCAAGCCCCTATTTGTATGTGTATACAATACAAATATATGCAATATATAAAAAGAATGAAAAAGTAACATAAAAAGCATTAATTTCAAACATTTAAGAAACAGGCACAAAATAGGTGTCATGTGGTGTGTAGTGATTCTACTATTTCAATTTGACGGGTTGTTGCCAGCGTGTAGTGCAACCGCTGGCCCAACCTGCAGGCAAGGGCTGAATAAATCCAGTCCCAAGCCCCTATTTGTATGTGTATACAGTACAAATATATGCAATATACAAAAAGAATGAAAAAGTAACATAAAATGCATTAATTTCAAACATTTAAGAAACAGGCACAAAATAGGTGTCATGTGGTGTGTAGTGATTCTACTATTTCAATTTGACGGGTTGTTGCCAGCGTGTAGTGCAACCGCTGGCCCAACCCGCAGGCAAGGGCTGAATAAATCCAGTCCCAAGCCCCTATTTGTATGTGTATACAGTACAAATATATGCAATATACAAAAAGAATGAAAAAGTAACATAAAATGCATTAATTTCAAACATTTAAGAAACAGGCACAAAATAGGTGTCATGTGGTGTGTAGTGATTCTACTATTTCAATTTGACGGGTTGTTGCCAGCGTGTAGTGCAACCGCTGGCCCAACCCGCAGGCAAGGGCTGAATAAATCCAGTCCCAAGCCCCTATTTGTATGTGTATACAATACAAATATATGCAATAGATAAATCACTATCATAAGATAGGAAAATAAAAGTAAAAGATCCAAACAATTTAAAAACTGCCTTGATAACTGGCCTGCCAGTCCACTTTCCCTATGCCATTGAAATAGGTCTTAAACTCTTCCCGTATTCTAACTGGCACTCATGATGCCGAAGGCATTTTCTGTTGTGCGTCTTGCACGCGACAAGCGATAGTTGTATATCGCCTTGGTGTCGTCGACAGCACTCTGTGCCCTTGGGTAGGGTTTCATCAAGTTGCGGTGAAGGGCAAATGCTGCGTCGCCAACAATGACGTGTGGCAACACCACATTAGTGCCAGGCAGGGCTTTAGGTGGAGGGATGTTAAAATGACCACTGCGGATCTTCTGGCCAATGATGCTCTTCTGGTAGATACCAGCATCGCCTTCACTACCATAGGAACCCACATCCACAGCAATAAACTTTCAGTCGGCGTCAACTATGGCAAGCAAGGCCATGGAAAAGTACTCCTTGTAGTTGTAGTACAGAGAACCACTGTTGGCCGGAGCTCTCATCCGCACATGCTTGCCATCAATTGCTCCTACACAATTGGGGAAGTTCCACTTGGAGTGGTACACTTGCGAAACCGCTTTCAACTGCTCTTCGGTAGGCGCAGGCAGCATAATTTCAAGTAACCGGTCCACAATGCTGGTGGCAACTTGCAAGACGATCTTGCTAATCCAAGAATGGCTTACTCTGAACCCAAAGGAAAGGGAACGGAAAGACTAAATTATTAATTTATAAATCAAGTTTTAAACAGCTAATGTAGTTTCTTATAAATGTACATGTATTGTCGGTCAAATGACAAAATAATGAACGTGCTAAACGCAGGGGCGAAATGTAAGGGCCCAGCATGTAAGTAAATATCGCATTGCTAAAAGCGACACCAAAATGGAAACTTGCAACAGCGATTTAGCTTTGTATCGCATTTAGTTGCGATACTCACAAAGCATCTCCGCTTGTCATAACCATGGTTACATACATACATACATGCATATGTATACATATATAAATTACAGCTTGTGTGCTCGATCAAATACACGCTTTATAAACTTCGTCAAGTAAGACACACAGAAAGATTTTTACTTTCACAGAGAAAGGAAGTACACTCTGGGAGAAGGCGAGAATCGAACCCGCACCCGTTACAGCACGCCGACTGCTAGCTTAATGGTCCAAACCAATCGGCCATCCGGGTCCCCATAACCATGGTGTTTTTGCAAACGACTTGAAGTCAGATCGATTCAGTTCAGTTGTCTAAGTCATGGAGCTCAATCTCAATTTGAATACGCTGGCCACTTTTAGTTCGGATAGAGAAACATATCAAGCATATGAGTAGCAAAAACTGTAAACAAACTGCTGATAATCACACCAGAACAGAAAGATTTACAAAATCAATTAAAGAGACTGCGACTGGAATATTCCTTAAATTTTTCAAAAGTGCTATGCATTAATTAAAAACTGCTACACACAAATACTTAGGTGTAGCAGAACTGCTATACACAAAAAAAGTATTTTACACGCTGGTTATGCCCACTGTTTTCGAAAACCCCTAATCTCTAGAATAGGTACATTTGTGCTTTTGTCATTTGACCGACAATATGTTTACTTTCTGTTATTTTGAAGCATCGTTAAAATTAATAAAACTACTTGCATCAGTTTTAAACAAACAAAGACAGTGAAATGTTATATGACAATTTTGTTATCATAATGATAAAAAAAATTGCTATTCATGTTACATTACTGTTGGTAATGATTATGGTATAAAGACGTCTTGCTTAATTTATAAATGATTAAATGTAAATGAAAAATTACGATTGCTTAGAAAAAAAAGAATATATCTTTTTCGAAAAACTGTTAAAAAATCGGCTGTTGGTTTCACTAAAAGTATGTTCTTAGTAGCTGAAACAGCTGTGTTTTAAATGTTTCACCATATTCTTGGTGTTTGTTATAAATGATTTATAAATGATTAAATGTAAATGAAAAATTACGATTGCTTAGAAAAAAAGAATATATCTTTTTCGAAAAACTGTTAAAAAATCGGCTGTTGGTTTCACTAAAAGTATGTTCTTAGTAGCTGAAACGGCTGTGTTTTAAATGTTTCACCATATTCTTGGTGTTCTGTTGTACCATTTATCATGATTTTGTTTCCGAAATCTGAAAAATAGTTAACTGAATACCGAAAGTATGGTGAAACATGTCGCCACACTGCCGTTGCAGGTAATAGAAATCATTATTACGGTAAAAACTAAATATCTGAACATTGTGTATTGGTTGATCAATTGTTTATACAATTATAAGCAGCAGAATTAAAAAGTAAAAATGCAACTATTATTTACATTATAATTTTCATCTTTATTTTTGGATAATCAACAGTAGGTATATACTTCACAAACCAAAACTGACTTTTTCAGTTGGTTTTGTAAAACAAAACAATGGATACCTACCTACAAATGCTACAAATTGGCAAAATAAACTAAGAAATTTAATTAAAGACTGATAAAAAATTACTTACATTTAGGATGACGGCTTCCAAAGTAGCTTAAGCAACACGTTCTGTTGCACACAATCTGTTCCAACTTTGAAAAAAAAAAACATTACGAATAAATTCTGTCAAAAGTAATGATTATGGTATAAAGACGTCTTGCTTAATTTATAAATGATTAAATGTAAATGAAAAATTACGATTGCTTAGGAAAAAAAAGAATAAGCAGCAGAATTAAAAAGTAAAAATGCAACTATTATTTACATTATAATTTTCATCTTTATTTTTGGATAATCAACAGTAGGTATATGATTCACAAACCAAAACTGACTTTTTCAGTTGGTTTTGTAAAACAAAACAATGGATACCTACAAATTGAAAGAATGTGCTTCGAACTTTACACATTAAAGAAATATTTAAATCAAAATTATTGAATTAAATGGTAAAGAATAATATAAAATTACTTACAGTCCTTTTGACCAAACTCACTGCTATACACCACCGAGCTATACACAGAACATGAGTGTTGCCATTTGCCATTACAAACTTACATTTTACTTTTATTTGGAAGATTCATTAAAGTCAAAAAAACATAATTCCAAAAAAAAAAACTAAATATATAAAAAAAAATCTACAAGATGATGAAAAAACAAAAAAATTAATTTACCAGAGTGAAAAATATTATTAAAATATATTATTGCCGCAAATGAAGTTTGATTTGTATGACTTGCTTACGTTTACAATAGGCTATACGTGTATAATATGCTCTACGCTTAAATTTTTTTAATTACAAAAAAACTAATTTGAATTTTCGAAAAATATTTTGCAGAAATGAAATTTAAACCATTTTCAATATTTGGTAAAAAAATTGGAGTTGTCCCATAAAAATTGTATCGTACAGATAGAAAAGTATGAGTGTAAACCAAAAATAAAAATTAAAAAAAAAGCCCATAACTTCCGAACCGGGGAAAACTTGATTATAATATTTATGGCAATTTGTTGATACATAAAAAGTCTACAAAATACTCGAAATTCAGAAAAATCGTTGGACGAAAATTTCTTTAATATCGAACTTAGTCAAAAAACGCCTTTTTTGCATTTTTACAAAATATTTTTTAATTTAAAAACTAATTTGAATTTTTTTTAAAAAATTGGTGGACATAAAATCTATACTCTTTTCTACATTCAGTAAAAAAATGGAAGATTATTGTTGAAAATTGCGCCGTACAGATCAAAAAGTAAAATAAAAAAAAATAAAAAAAATTATATTAAAAAACCCATAACTTCTAAACCGGATCCAACTTGATTATAATAACTGTGGCAATTTGTAGATACATAAAAAGTCCACAAAATACTCGAAATTCAGAAAAATCGTTGGACGAAAATTTCTTTAATATCGAATTTAGTCAAAAAACGCCTTTTTTGCGTTTTTACAAAATATTTTTTAATTTAAAAACTAATTTGAATTTTTCGTAAAAAATTGGTGGACATAAAGTCTGTGCTCTTTTCTACATTTAATAAAAAAATAGGAGATTATTAGTGAAAATTGCACCGTACAGATCAAAAAGTAAAATAAAAAAAATTTGAAAAATAAAATTAAAAAAAACATAACTTCCAAACCGGGTTGAATTTGATTATAATAACTATGTCAATTTGTAGATACATAAAAAGTCCACAAAATACTCGAAATTCAGAAAAATCGTTGGACGAAAATTTCTTTAATATCGAATTTAGTCAAAAAACGCCTTTTTTGCATTTTTACAAAATATTTTTTAATTTAAAAACTAATTTGAATTTTTCTTAAAAAATTGGTGGACATGAAGTCTGTACTCTTTTCTACATTTAATAAAAAAATGGGAGATAATTGGTTAAAATTGCGCCGTACAGATCAAAAAGTAAAATAAAAAAAAATAAAAAAAATTATATTAAAAAACCCATAACTTCTAAACCGGATCCAACTTGATTATAATAACTGTGGCAATTTGTTGATACATAAAAAGTCCTCAAAATACTCGAAATTCAGAAAAATCGTTGGACGAAAATTTCTTTAATATCGAATTTAGTCAAAAAACGCCTTTTTTGCATTTTTGCAAAATATTTTTTAATTTAAAAACTAATTTGAATTTTTCTTAAAAAATTGGTGGACATGAAGTCTGTACTCTTTTCTACATTTAATAAAAAAATGGGAGATTATTGGTGAAAATTGCGCCGTACAGATCAAAAAGTAAAATAAAAAAAATTAAAAAAATTATATTAAAAAACCCATAACTTCTAAACCGGATCCAACTTGATTATAATAACTGTGGCAATTTGTTGATACATAAAAAGTCCTCAAAATACTCCAAATTCAGAAAAATCGTTGGACGAAAATTTCTTTAATATCGAATTTAGTCAAAAAACGCCCTTTTTTATTTTTTAATTACGAAACTAATTGGATTTTTTAAAAAATATTTTGTGGACATGACACTTATATTAATTGAGACCTTCAGTAAAAAAATTGGAGTTGTACTCCAAAAATTGCGCCTTACAGATCAAAAAAGCTTACTTTTTTTTAATATAGAGAGATTCTTCTAGTTTCGTTAATAGCTTACTTATGCAACTAGTGATATACAAACATATAATTGGGCTACAACCAAACGGAGCCCTTTCTTCGAAATTTGGATTTAAATTTTCGTGAAATAATTTTTAAGCTAAAAATTACTGATTGAAGATTGTACTGTTTCAAATTTCTCACAGACTACTTAATTATAGCATTTTTTATGTCTATTATTTCTTGTAGAAAATCCTCTCCATCGTTCCAGATTCCAGAAGTTGAAATGTTCCATCCCTTGTGCGAATTCAACTTTTTCGAATAAAGCAATCGTTTGCGACTAAAATTTAATCTTTACTATTTAAAATCGTATATTTAGTACTTTTTGAATGCCGAACATTCTCGCAATTTATTATGCTTTTGAAACTTTGTTCTTGTCGAATTCGGCCAAAATTCTACATCGATAGAAATTTGGCACTGTTTATTTTTAATTTTAAGAGTCATTTTGAATACATGCAAATTGTACGAGGTCAGTAAGCCTAGTGGTCAAATGTGGTGACCAATTTCTACGTCTATGCTTAACAACCTACATAAAGCGTGAAAAATTCAACTCTGACCTCGCTTTTTTTGCCCCCACGGGTCCCCGAGTCCCCCCTTGCTTCATTCATCCATTGTTCGACCCACTTTGGTCACTGGGGGAGGACTTATGCCACGATTATTGGTTTGAAAAATTAGCTTTTTATGCATGTTTTTTTTTTAAATGTTTAAAATAAAATCAGGTTATTTAAATAATCGATTTTGGAACCATGGTCTAGTGAGGAGTCTGACACCTTAGATCACAATCGAGAAAAAAAGGGTGTTATACCAAAACCGAGCTTAAGTTTGCAGCAGAGAAATGTACTGAGCGGAGGAAACTTGGTAAACAACCCGGCTGCTGCCGCAATATCGCGTGCTCTGATTGGCTGCTCCTTTCGACCCTAATATTCGTGCGCCCTGTTACGTCAAAATCGAAGGAAAAAAATAAGTAAAATAACACTCTAACTGAAGCTTAACTAATAAAAATAATTAATTTGTGTCTTGAAATAACAAATAAATTTGTTTATTGAATGTGAAATACCTTTTTGTATTCGATTCTCGCACTCAAAAATGAGAACTATTTACCCTTTTTCTCGTAGAACATTTGTATACTGCAATAAGGACGGTTTAGGTATAGTCGCTTTTAAATCCCTGTTGAAGTAATTAAGTTTAAAAAAATCTATTTTGATTGGTATATTTCAATTAAGTAGCTTGCATTTAACCTCTCAATATCAAAACAAAAAGAATATCAAGATTATTTGTTTGTAAATTTTTATCATTGTTAAATTAGCAATAGTTGTAGAAACGTTTTTTCCTTGGCTAGTGCTTAAAAGATTCGTACACATCAACTCCAAACACTGGAGACATTGTTTTATATGTTAGGAGATATATATGTTCATTGCATCTTTAAGTTCAACAAATGTTAAGGGTTATTGGTCGAGTTATTATTATAAATAACTCGCCCAAAAAAAACTTTCGGAGTTATTCCTCAAATCGATTGGAAATTTCATTGCTTGGATTTTTCTACCCCAAACGTGCTTTTAAAATTATATTTTCCACCGTCACCTTGACACGTTTATCATACCTAAATCAACATAAAAAACTCTTTATTTCGAATTCAAAAGTTTCATTTTATAAAAATATGAAAGATATTTTCATTTAGGACAATGTCATCTTAGATTTGATTAAAATGTTTCCAAAACTGAAAACTTAAAATTATTAACTTTTCAATTATAATTAATAAGTACCTAACGTTATAAAAAAACTTTAATAACATAATTTCAAATTTATTTTACAACAATTTAAATACAATTATATACATAGATAGGAGGCCATTATTTCCACGATCATGTACGTTACAATTTTACCCCAAATTTCGACAATATATATATTTTTAAATATAGTGAAATCCCGATTTTACGTTTTTCACGGGACCTGTAGTAAAAAAATGTAGCCGGAAAACTTATAAAGCGCATTGACTTAATATTGCAATTATACCAAAATAAAAGCGAAAAACATTAGTTTAATGTAATAATTATTAATATAATGTAATTGAGAATCGTTAATTAGTCATAATTAAGAGTTTGTAAACATATACATTAAAAAAAGCTGAAAGAATACAAATTAATAATTTCCTTAGAATAAATCTTTGTAATGTGGATCTGGCTGCAAAATCATAGTACCCAGCATATGTCCTCCCCAATTCGTCCATTAATCATTTTAAATTATGTGTATACACGCCTTTCAGTTTGGAGTATAGCATCTTTCTTTTGTTAGAAAGTATAGCTTTTAAAAGTTTAGAGTGAAAGATAGACTAACTGTCGCCTTCTATACATTGTATATCTATATTTTGTCACTGGTCAAATCCAGATTGATTGCAAGGCGGAACTGTGTCAATCAATCGTCCGGAAGGAACAATATTTTAAATAGAGAGACGCCAAAGTGTCTGCCTTAGAGAATAGAACCTGGCAGTAGGCGAGTCAAATGAACAAGAAAGGAAAATATAATGGCTTTAATCCTCCCTCTAGCCTCCCCCTGTAAAGTAAATAGCATTCAAACTTTTAAAAGGTAGCAAGTTTGAAATGATCCTTTGTAAGAGACGATAAACATATTCGCTCCCGATTCTTAGGTAGAAAACCGTTTTTAAAAAAAGTCATGAATAAATAAGCATTATTGATTTTTCTCCTGAATTTGTTTTTAAAAATCAATTTTTGGTTGAATTTCATTTCTAAATCTAAATAAACGGATATATAACAGCATTGCATGTTTTTGATATGTCAATAATGTACGCCGACCGGGCGGCTGAATGGTTAGAGAGCTAGCCAGGCAGCCAATGGTCCGGGTTCGAATCCCGTTGGGGCATGGATGTTTGTGTTGTCTGTATGTTCTGAGTACATTGGGATATACGTGCTCGTTAAATCTGTTGAATCCAAAGTACTAAACGGCGCGAGCGAAAGATGTCGCCGAAGGTTCCGTTGGGTGCCACCTCAGGTGTCGACCTCGTCACTTGACCTAGGTTCTAAATTACGAGGCGTTATTGGCTGTGTTAAAGCTCTATTTGAGGCTAGAAATTGGCAGCCGGAAATGTTAAAACCAAACTAAATCAATAATATTCATAAATATAAAATTTGTACGATGTCGCTCTTTTTTTATGCCCACTCAATAAGGGCAGGCGCATTAATTAACTAGAGGGGAGGGGGGGGGGGGCAGAGGATTTTGGAACACAGCTGTAAATAAAAAGGTTGACCCCCCCTCAGGATCTGAAATTTAAAGTATGACCCCCCCCCCCCCCCAAAAAAAAAGAAGAATGTAAAAAAGAAAATATCGGAAATATTTTTTTAAAGTTTTCTAGCATCCATCATAAATGTTGATGGTTTAAGTAATTTTACACCGTCAGGCTCCGATAAATTGCTGGTTTGCCAATTTTTTGATCACGACGAAGCTAAATGCTGCATTCTAGATCAACTGCCACAAAGAGGCAAAAAAAATATTGAAATGCATGCATGATGCATTATGCAAGCTGTGAGGTGCTGAAATTATAACTAATAAACATTCTGTTATTTAATTTTAATCCTTTACGCTAATAATCAGCCGACAACGAGTCCACTAGCAAACTCACGTGCAGGTACTAACAGAAAAAGGTGTGGACGTGCTCACCTTCGTTGAGGGGAGAGGCTTTGTTGTTGATTACAAAGGAGTTTTCACTGGTTGAAACTTGTCAAACGACAACCTGCTTGACAGTCAGCGTGATTTATTTCAGAACACTTCTTTTCGGCAGATGCTTGTAGTTACGGGTTTCATTATGTGATACTTGGAAGAGTAAACAGATAAGGAGATACATTCGTACTCAACAATTCTTGGTGACCGTCACGCCCTTAGCAGTCAAGAAAAGCTCGTATTTCGGGAATGAATTGTTAATGTCCCTTCTTAGCAGTGGAATTTCAAAATGCATCAGGCAGCCGTCGGAAAGTTTCAGAAATGTAGCGAAATTAGAATATTTTCACTAAATCCCCCCTTTCAGGAAAAAAATTCAATCATGACCCCCCCCCCCCCTATAATCCTCCGCCCCCCCCCTCTAATTAAATAATGCACCTGCCCTAACTGAGTGTGGCTGAAAATAACGAAACCCATCGTTTATAATCCAAGTGTAGCTCTTGTGCAACGCTAATCAAAAGAAACTAAAAAAGTAAAAATATATTACCTAGTCACTCGACTTAAGTTTTGAATTACGAGAAGGAGTGGTTGTGATAAAGTTCTGTAAAAAGGCTAAAAACACATCCGGAAGCTTTCAACTAAGTAGTCTCTAGTTGAGTATATACGCTCCATGGTATTCGACGAGTACAACGTGACTCTCGGACGTCCCACTTCTAGAATTAACCCCCTCCCCCCCAAACCCCAATCCAACAACCTTCATCCCACCTCTCAAAGCGTATCATTTTTTGTGGATGCCCCCTGAAAACCTCCTCCCCTTGGTGGTAACCGGAAAAAAAAGCACAGGAAAAAAAAGCAACGGAAGAAAAAGCACGGAAAAAAAAGCAACGGAAAAAAAAGCAATGGAAAAAAAAGCAACGGAAGAAAAAGCAAAGGAAAAAAAGCAACGGAAGAAAAAGCACGTTTGAAAAAAAGCATAATTAGAATAATGTATAATTAGTAAGATGTAATAATAGGGGAGACCGGGGCACAATGGACCACTTTTTCATTTTTTGCGCTATAAGTACGAAAATATTCATCCCACTTGTTTAGAAAAAGGTGTATATATTACATATATATCCTGGTTTAAAAATACATTACCTAAAAACTATACTTTAAAGTACTTTTTTCTGAATTCAATTTTTTATTACAAGTGAGAAAGTGGTCCATTGTACCCCAGGTTCGGGGTACAATGGACCACATCACGGGGTACAATGGACCATGTTATTTTTTGCTGAAAAAAAAATATTTATTCTTTTTAAAGATTAAAATACACGTAAAATAAGTATTTTATTTGAATTTTAATTATTAAGTTGAATTTAATAGTTGAATTAATTTGAATTTAATAAGTATTTAATTGCATTAAAATTTCTTTTAGTGAGAAAATATACTATCAGTCAATATTGAAAAGATGAGGAAAACAAAAAAAGTATTATCGAACATTAATATTTGCAAATGAAAAAAAAATAGTAAAAGCATTAAATTTTATCTTCAAAATTATAAGATCACTTTAAAGTTAAAACACTTTTTTATTACTATACACAACAACACCAAAATTGTAGGGCCAAACTGTGGATCGAAGAATCTTCGTTTTTATGCGAGATTAATTTTTTTTAACCTTTTTAGAGTCTTCCCTTAATCAATGTGGTTGAATATTTTACTAAAAAAATTAATTGTGGTTGAAAACTTTACTAACAAAACTTCAATTTTGTACATTTTACCAATTCTGAGAAAATTTGTTACTTAATTATTTATAACTACAATAAATAACTCAAATTTTTGTTAGTAAGAAAATCAACAGTAATCAAATATTAATTTAAAAATTTAGGATATTGTACTTCTGTTATGTAAATGTTGAAATTTATTTTACAACCAACTCAAATTTCTAAACTTCTTGTTTTAAATAATTTAACACTCTAGTATCACATTCGATTTTAAAAATACATTTCTCATTCAAAGCACTTATGTATTGTTTGAAGTCATAATACATGAACTAAAACATCTGTTCACCAATAATTTGTCACTTCTGGTTAAAAAAAAAGGCACTACCTATTAGTAGATGGGAGAAAATCTATTACATTCAGAAGAGAATGTTAGGATATATATTAAAATATTTTACTATTATAGCAAATTTAACTTTTAATAATTAGGAAGGACTTGCATTATCACTATTTTTTTTATTTTATTTTGAAACTAAAAGTATTTCTAAAGTTGCATAGGGTACAATGGACCATGGTCCACTGTACCCCAGATTTTGTGGTCCATAGTGCCCCATATTGTAGTTGAGCGAAAAACCAAATTAAAATATGCTGTATTATAATTTCAGAAATTTATTTATAGATTATAAAGAAAGACAAACATCTTGCCTTTCAACTAAGCTAAGCCACTTTGTCCAACTAATGTTACTTTAATGATGAGAAGATAATTTCTAGGAGCGAGCTTTTTTACTTTTACCTGGTTAATACACATCAATGATAAAAAATGGCAAATGTGTGAGCTAACAACAGGCTTTTTCTTAATAACTAGATCAAGACTGTTATGTCATCTTTTATTTATAATAAGAGCTAATTTGGAAAATATACAAAATAAATAATAAGGGGTGGTTCATTGTGCCCCTAGGTCCATTGTGCCCCGGTCTCCCCTATATTATTTTTTTCTGGTAGAAATTATGACATGTGCGACCCAACATTCATACTTTTGTCCGTTTGTTTATTCGTTCGGACAGACATCTGTGTACCTAGTATCTGTCAGCGAATTTCCCATTCGAGACCTTATTATCATACCTTTTGTTCGTCTGTCTGTATTATGCACTGTCTGTCGGTAAATTCCCTATCGGATTAGCATTGAAATTGAATTTCAAGTAAACTCAGTAAAAGATATAGACACTGCAATAATAATGAAAATAATTATATATTTTGGACACTAAAGAAATTTATATTTTTCAATTCATTACGAAATTAAATTTTTAATTTAAATATTTGTATTTTTAAAAAAATTGAGAAGAGCATTTGCCAATTTATGAAAGCTAATTATGGCATCCCTACATTTGGCTAGCAGCTGCCAATATGTCGCCTAGTCAATTAGTGTTGATCACTGAACTCTAGTGGCGTCGATCTGCCAACATCTGGAATCCCCCTCCCTCCATGTTTTTGAATAGAGCCCGCCCCTGGTCACTTCTTAGAAAATGCTCGGGAGAAAGCGCCCCCCCCCCCTTACCCAGTAGCTTGCTGGTAAGGGGAGGGGAGGCATCCGACTGACCTAAGGGGGTCGGGGAGAATTGGGTTTCGTTTGGTGACAGTCGTTCGTAATTTATGGGACAATTCAAAAGCCGGTTTGTGAATAAGCGACGGTCTTGTCAAAGAATGTTATTTCATGTTGCCTTTTCTCGTTGTAAAGAATTCCTTTGGGAATTTGGCAATGGTTATTTTTGAAATATTATTTTTAATAATTTAAAATAAAAAGTATTTAACATAAAAATGTGCTGAATTGGCTTATTATAAAGACTGGTGTTACTAATTAGTTATTTGATACATTGATATTCATTCACTGTAATCAAAAAAGATAACTATGTTTTGACTCAAAACTTTATTGCATTTAAAGATACAAAAGAATGCTTTTTAATTGATTAATACAAAGCTTTAATATAAAATTTATCATGACTTACGTCGAAGCTTCCTTAAGCTTCTCAAATGTAAAGCAGTAACAGACTAAACTTAAAGTTTAACTGAATTTAATCAGTGTTTTTAAAAGAAAAAAAAGCCACACATATTTTAAAATTGACTTTTTGTTAAGTTATCTTTTTATGCATCTAAGTACTATTAATAAGAATTGAATTTACAAAAACAGATCAGTATAGTTTTTAAATTGTTACAAGAATAATCCCTTAGACTAACTCAATATATATATCTAGTAAACCATATATAGTTGCACTCAACTTACCATATTAAATTTATGTTTTTAATGATTTTGATGCATAAAATTTACAAAATATTTAAACTTATTATTATGGTAAACTTATGGTAATTTGTAATGTTGTGCAATTTTTACACAATGCTTTCAATACAAAATATTGTATTGCGACCAAATAGTAATGCATGGTTATAACAAAAATAAAGTCCTCAACTTTAATTCAAGTGGAGGCGTAATTTGCTTAAATGTGTTAGATAAAGATATCTTGTGGGAAAATTTCTTTATGATGAAAACAAAATTGTTAAATAGAACTTGCATATTTTTAGCAGAAAGGGAATGATGTACAAAAACAATATTAATTCTATATTATTGGTAACCATTAATTCAGCTTTAAAGTATAAGCTAAGAAAGCGAGTAATGATTTAAGGATGTCTACTAATTGCTTTGGCTCTGGTGAGGGGGTTTTATGTGGTCATTGGAGCCCTAGATGAAAGGAAACCTTATCTTGAACTGCTTAAGGACTCCCTTAATGTATTTTTACAGTTACTAATTATATGATTACTAACATTTAAATAATTGAAGTACAAATAAAGAAAAAACGTTTCTTAGAGCTGAATTATAAAACAGTAGCACATCTCTATAATTATCCAGTGAAAATTTTATACCTATATTTCTGGTTAAACTTTGCAACAGGCGCTTATTAAAGTATTCCCAAAATCAACTACAACACTATTTGAAGGTAAAGTAAAAACAAAAAGCATTAAAAAAATTATAGGTATTATAATTTACATAGTTATAGTAATAATATGCAAGGTAGCGTGCGCTATTGCAAGTTAATTTGTAACTATTTCATTCAAATTCGAGTTATGTTAAAATTGTATGTGAAAACTTAAAATTTAAGAATCAAAAAGAATAAGTTTCCAAAGCCAATTCATTATATATTTTATTTATTAGCTGTGAAAAAATAAACATCCTGCTGCTTTAAAGTTTGCAACTACTTCCGATATAACAATCGGACGAGAAACTTTTTTTTAAATGTTAAATAGAAATAATAATTTTTAAATGTTAAAATCCTGCACATTGTACTTTTTTTGGTTAATGATTGCGAGAACTAAGAAAATAATTTTCCCACACAAATTCTTTCTAGAAAAAGTTAGCAGTTGGAAAATTGCAAGTTCTGCACATGTCTTCTCCGTTGTTCAAAGAATAAAGGGAGACACAGGTTCAGTAAATAATATATTTTGCTATGTTTTTTTAATAGGTCACTATGTTTTTATAAATAAAATAAAATTCCGAAATCACGATTTTATGCATGTATTTGGGCTAATTTTTAATGAAATAACAAACTTGAGCAGTAATTCATTTTCCTCTAAAATTCATAATTTCTTTCGTTGGTCAAGTTTTTATTTATAACTTTTATTTAAACTAGTTAATTAATCTGAGATTTTTAAAATAGCTGACTTCAATCAATGTGCTCCTGCTGATGACGTATTAGTTTTTTTTTAATAAAATACCGACACCGACATTAATTACTTGGTTAAGGGTGTATTACACAAAATCTTCAAAGAAATAAAAAAATATATTATTATCTTAAAAAACAACACAAATATTTAGGAATAATTTAAAACAAAAATTTTATTTATATCTGCAGTAGAACGTGAGATATGTAGCTTTTTGTGTCATGACATCTTTGTTGGCCAACCACGTTTATAATTTTTGCTTCCTCGTTCCTCGTAATATTTGATGGGAATAACATTATCGAATCCTTAGTTGTTCGGGCGGTTTGTAGCGCTTCAGTAAGGAAAGGGATAAACTTCAAAGCTGTTTTTCTCCTTGATGTGTTTTCGATGATTTTTGACTTTAAAATTGATATAACTCAAAATCTACTACCCATAGAGTGTTAAAAATTTTCAACACATATTTTTCAAACATATTCCTTTAATTTTTCTTTAGGGATTATTTGTAAATTATTTATTTTTTATTTATTAATTTTTATTAAAAAAGTGAACTGTGAAATTATTAAGAAAAAGTTCAATATTTAAAAAAAAACTATGGCACATACCAAAAATCGGTAAAGATAGTTTGTTAAATGCATTTTCCTGTTTATAAAAAGGCTAAATATTTGTTTGTCAATAAATAATTTGTTGACTTATAACAAAAATAAGAAACATCACTTTTTGACACATTTTATTTTTTTTAAAGAAAAATAATGATAATTTAAAATTTTTGACTATCTAAAAGTTGAAGTATATTTAGTATACATTTATGAAAAAAAATTATATTGATATCCGCAATATTAAAAAAAAAGTTAAAAGTGTCCCCTGTATTAAGTACACTACAAACCAAAATGTGCCATCTTTGCTGCATTTCTATTGCGAGAGACGGCAGCTTATCTGTTCTTCACCACCTAGGGGCAAATCGAAGGGGCGAGGTGACCCCAGTTGGTCTCAGCGATCAATCAATAAGTGTCATGCCATTGCCTCCCCCCCCCCCCCGCTCCGCATCCGTGTGTGACACATTTTCTGTTACGAAACAAGAGGGTTTGTAATAGTAAGTGCCATCTACCATAAACAAATGTTTCAACACAAGATTTGCACACATTAAAAAAAAGTAGTCGCACACAGCTATCTACCTATAATTTAAAATTATAAATGCTAAAATGACCTATTTTCAAACAACGATTTGAATGGCTTGAAATTAAATTTCAATGCTAATCCGATAGGGAATTTACCGACAGACACTGCATATACCCGCCCGAAAGTACAGACAGACGGACAAAAAGTATGAAAATTGGGTCTCTAATGGGAAATTGTCTGTCCGAACGAACAGATAAACGGACAAAAGTATGAAAGTTGGGTCGCAGATGTCATAATTTCTAACAGAAAATATTAATATATTATTACATCTCGATTATTACTTCACCTCCTTGTGTACGGCCCGCCACAATCCAAATTTCTATTCGCAACCCTTCTAAACCGTCATTGATGACGTTAAAGAACAATGCATCTCGGTAATTATGAGTTTATTCTAATTATGCTTTTTTTCCCACGTGCTTTTTATTCCGTTGCTTTTTTTTCCGTTGCTTTTTTTACCGTTGCTTTTTTTTCCGTTGCTTTTTTTTCCGTGCTTTTTTGTCGGTTGCTTTTTTTTCCGTTGCTTTTTTTTCCGGGATTCAAAATAGTAAAAGTATTCCAGAAAACAAACCCTCATACACGGCCCCTCGCCCCTCCAAAGAAAGTTGAAAGCTTATCACAAAGGGCTGTCACAATGATGGATGGATGGCTGAGAGACTAGTGTCTACTATTGAAAACTGTATGGGAAGTTCGCAAAGCGATTTGGTTTAGCGATTCGAAATTCGCCATGTCTGTGTGTGTACAAAATAATGAATGGCGAATTTCGAATCGCTAAACCAAATCGCTTTGCGAACTTCCCATACAGTTTTCAATAGTAGACACTAGTCTCTCAGCCATCCATCCATCATTGTGACAGCCCTTTGTGATAAGCTTTCAACTTTCTTTGGAGGGGCGAGGGGCCGTGTATGAGGGTTTGTTTTCTGGAATACTTTTACTATTTTAGGGCGCTAAACGAGCCAAATTGTTAGCCATCCTGAAGTGCAGGACAGGAAAAGAAAAATCTATGTTGAAAACATTATCGCCATAATGGTGAATATGTTGCCATGAAATTTGGCGAGATCTTGCGGTTTAGGGCATTCGGCTGAGTCTCTTTCGGCTGAGTGGACTGTAACCCTCGTCGCTCTTTTCAAAAACCCAACACTATAAATAAAAATCCTTAAAAAAACCCTAACAATTTTAATTAAAAAAAACCTTTCCCTTGGATTTATTTTGCTAATGAAAAATTATGTATTATAACACTAACTCGAATGTAGTTAAATCGCCTAAATAAGCAGTTATTGCAATGAGAGATAAATGAAACGGTCAGAAGGGAGTTATGACTAATGATTCGCAAAAATTTCTAAGCTTATTTCAGTGATGCGAAACTTGTTTAATGTTCAAACAATGTTTTCATTACTTTGTTATCACTATTGACATCTTTCGAATGATGAATTCAGTTCTAAATTTGATTATTTTTTCCCAAATGTGTAGTTATGAATTAAGGATCTTATTCTCGGTTGCATTTGTGGTGCAATCGATATTTTTTACTAAAACAACAAATGTAAATTTTCCCCTTGAAAACTTGAATTTGAAACCTATGTAGATTAACTGATGGGGCTACTAATTAGTTATTTCTACATGACTCTGGATCAGAAGGTTAATTTAGCTTAAAAAGAAGAAAGTTGAAGGTTGAAATAAAGCCAGTTACGAACAGGAACAAATGTATAATTTATTAAAAGAAACAAATAAAAGAAAAATCTAAACTGTGCTTAGGGCACAGTGCTAAGCTTAGACTTTGGTAAGAATGAAACTGAGCGAGACTGCCGGTACATAAGCAGTACACGCTTATATAGAGAATCAAAAATCAGAATTAACATATTGCAAAAAGTTAGCATACGAGATATAACATATCAGAATTAAAGATCAGAACTGTTCACTTTGGTAGAAATAGTTCGTTATACTAGATCGTTCGAATTTGCTAGCACCACAGGGCTCCCCCGCAAGTCGAATTCTAGGGTAGACGAAAGTGAACTTTCCTGCCGCTTCTTGTTGTGTAGGTTTTTGAGTCTATTGCTTGTGGTGCTGAAGAGGAATCGGGACTATTTTCTGTAATGAAGAATGCGGGTTTTAGTCTATTGATCGAAATGTTCTTTTCATATCCTTTAACACTGAGTTTGAAGAACTTTGTGTTTCGCTGAAGCACTTTGTATGGTCCTTCATACGGTTGCTGAAGAGGTTTGCGGACGCAGTCTTGGCGCACAAATACGTGTGAAGACTGCGACAAGTCCTTGGCAACGAACACGTCGGTTTGAGAGTGCCTGGACGGTGGAGTTGGTTGGAGCTGCTGCATGGTGTCACGCAAACGATGCACGAAATCAGCGTGAGTTGGAGTATCCGCTGAAGAAGAACACCTGAAGAACTCTCCTGGTAGTCGCAGCGTCGTACCGTAGACCATTTCAGCCACACTGACACCTAGATCTTCCTTGACACAGGCTCTAATACCTAGTAAGACACTTGGCAGTACCTGTACCCACTTATCAGTTGCCTGGCATCTGATCGCTTGCTTTAGTTGCCGGTGGAATCGCTCGACAAGTCCGTTGGAAGCTGGGTTGTAGGCGGTGGTTCGGAGCTTTTCGGTCCCCAGGAACTTCATTAGCGCACCGCAGAGGTCGGATTCGAAGGCTCTACCCTGGTCGGTGGAGATGCATTCCGGGACTCCAAAACGGGATATCCAGCCAGAGAAGAATGTTTCGGCGATGGTCGCTGCAGTCTGGTCCACCATCGGGAAGGCTTCCGGCCAGCGGCTGAACCTGTCTACACATTTCAAGACGTAGGAGAATCCACAGGAAGTCGGTAGAGGACCCACAACATCGACGTTGACGTGGCTGAATCTGCAACTAGGAAGAGGATAATTACCAATGGCAGATTTTGTATGGCGGTGGACCTTGTTCTTCTGGCACTCCAAGCAAGCTTTGCACCACTCAGCAATGTCTCTGGCCATCTCCTTCCAGACGAACCGCTCGCGCAGCAGCTTGGTGGACGCTTTCACTCCAGGATGGGCAAGGTTGTGTAGCGCTGAAAAAACTTGAAAGCGAAAGAGTTTAGGTACATAAGGACGGATAGTTCCAGTTGAAACATCACACAGCAATTTTACATCGGTTTGTGGGAAATCAAGGTGCTTTAACACAAGACCAGTATCACTATCCGAAACCTGCTTGATTTCCTCGTCAACCGACTGAGCTTTAGCCATGCCCTCGTAATCTATTTTGGATGGAACTTGTATTGAGCATATGCGTGACATTGCGTCAGCTACGCAGTTTTTATCACCTTCCAAATAGACGAAATTGGTCGTGAACTGACCCAAAAATTCCAAGTAACGCTGTTGGCGAGGGGAACAGTTTTCTGTAGCGTTTTTGAAAGCAAACGTGAGGGGCTTATGGTCCGTAAAAATTACAAAGTTTCGACCTTCCAACATGTGTCGGAAATGCTTTACAGCACAGTATGCAGCAAGTAGCTCGCGATCGTATGTAGGGGAAGGTGGGTTACCTCGGACCTATTTTGACTTTTCAATTTTTATTTTCTTAATTGCTTGCAAAAAATGAATAAAAATATTTTTACTGAATACTTTATGTTGTTATATACAACATATATTTATTTCAACATGTTATTTAAATGATTTCAACTATTAAAAAAATAAATACAGAAAATTGTAATTAGGACCAAGGTACACCACCGGCGGTGCACCTTGGTCCAACCGGTAGTGTACCTTGGACCAATTATTAATAGGTATAGAGACCCGATTTACAGTCCGAAAACCAATATTTATTAGCCACATAAAATTCAAAAATACATTTTACAACCTACTCTTATTTTTAGCCAAGATTGTAGTAATTGGTTATGTTAGGTCAATTGGCTCAGTAAGGCGTTTTATTGCCTTAGTTTTTTTAGTGCCCTTTTGGCTTTTTCAGCTGCAATGCAATCTTTCTCGGGTGTATTCGTTAAAATGCAGCATAAAATTAAACTGTTATTTCATGCCATAGAAAAACATATGGCTATCTTTCTGTCTTAAATTTAAAAAAAAAAGCTCAAACATTTCCCCCTATGTTTATTCAACTAGGCCTAAACGTAAAAAGGATGTTCTGCTTAGATATTTATTATAAAAAATATCTTTTTAGATGAGCATGCAATAATTATTTTCTATATTATATCAATATGGTAAATATTTTATAGGCTTCCATAAATCTAAATAATTAACTACAAAAAAATTCTTTATCACATCATATCAAAATTTCTTACAAATTTCCATTTTTCTAGATTTTACAAATCAGGGTTGCATATTAATAGCTTAAAATACTTAATTTTTCAAAGGAAAGAATTTACTTGAATTTTAAAAAAGGTTTTCAACAATCTGAAGCACATAAGACCTATAGTTGTGTACCTTGGACCAGTCCAAGGTACACCACTTGTATTAGGTTTGAGGTACACCACTTGGATATTAAAAACAAAATAGTTAATCACCAAGTTAAGGTTAGACTTAACTTAATTTCAAGCACACTGTTTTATAGCTAAAACTTTGCTTTATATTGCATAACCATCGTTTCTGAATAAATACTACATGTTTGAGTATAAAATTACACTAAAGAATGTGACAAAAATTTACTTTTGAACTGTGAATTTAGTTTTTCGAAACCTCTTTAATAAATTGACCTTTTAAACAAACAGATTGAACTTCACTGAGATCCCTGGTAGCAAATACTTTAACTGCTTGTGGTGCTGTTTCAAAATCTAAGCTAATCGAGCTAGAATCAGCATGGGTTCGAGGTACACATACGTCCGAGGTACCCCACTTACCCCTACTGTAATTTTTCTCTGCCGCATTTAGTTTTCTAGAGAAAAATGCCAATGGCTGAACCGCATTAGAGCAAGTTTGTTGCAAAACACCTCCTATAGCGATCTCCGAAGCATCTACCATCAAAGAATATGCGGCATCTGCTTTAGGATGTGCCAAAAGTGTTGCTTGCGAGATCGATTCTTTACAAGCATCGAATGCCTTAGTTGTCTCTTCAGACCAAACGATTGGCGTTTTGTCGCGTTTTTTCTTACCTTTGGTCAGATCGTGCAATAACGCCTGCTTTTCGGCAGCTTGTGGAAGGAATCGATGGTAGAAATTTATTAAAGCTAGGAAACGTCTGAGTTCATCGACAGTTTTGGGCAGTGGGTATTTTAGCAATACCTCGACTTTCTCTTGCAAAGGAGAAATGCCTTCTGCTGATACTTGGTAGCCTAAAAAAGACCAAGTGTTAACAGCGAATAGACATTTGCTGACATTCAGAACTACTCCGTATTGGGAAAATCGTTCGAAAATTTGCTCCAAGTGAGCTTTGTGTTCATCCTCACTTTTTGAAGCGACAAGAACGTCGTCCAAGTAAGCGTAGCAAAAGTCAAGTCCTCTTAAAACTGTGTCTATGAACCTTTGGAAGGTTTGAGCTGCATTTCTTAGTCCAAAACACATGTTTACGTATTCAAATAAACCTATTGGTGTAATTACAGCAGTTTTCTTTACGTCAGAGGGTTCCATAGGGATTTGATGATAGGCTTTAATCAAATCTAATTTTGAAAAAATGGTTTTTTCTTCCAGTTCTAAGGCAAAATCGTGGATATGCCTTATGGGATACCGATCTGGTTCAGTGATAGAGTTAAGTTTCCGGAAATCTATACAAACTCTGTATTCACCGTTACTTTTGCGAACCATGTGTATGGGACTCGCCCATGAGCTGTCCGAGGGTCTGATGATGCCCTGTTCTAAAAGTGATTTAAATTCCTTTTTTAGTGCTGCTAATTTATCGGGGGACAAACGCCTACTTTTAGCAAACACTGGTGGACCTTTCGTGACTATGCAGTGTGTAACTGCATGTTTTTTGGGTGCTTGATTAATGCAAGGTTTAGTTATATCAGGAAACTTTTTAAGCAAATCTGCGTAAGGCAAGTTTTCCGCTATTGTGCTTAAACCTAAAGACGGTGTACCCGTAACTAATCCTAAAGTGCTTAAGGAAGTTACGTTATCGATCAAGCGTCGATTGCGAACGTCAATCAAGAGTCCAAAATGTTGCAGAATGTCCGCTCCCAAAATAGGCGTTTGAACATCTGCAATAATAAAGTTCCATGAAAAATCTCTACGTAAATTTAAATTAAGGGTTAGTCGAACAGAACCGTAAGTAGAAATTTGTGTGTTATTTACAGCAAAAAGACAAAAGTCGTCCTTTTTCATAATCCCTTTAACAAATCTTTTGGGATATACCGACACACATGCGCCGCTATCGACTAGGAATTGCTTGTCAGAATGCTTGTCGTAAATAAAAAAACGACTCATTCGTTGGCTTTCATTCGTGGTTGCCGTTGCCGTTAAGCCTGACCGTGCCCTAAAACTACAAGGTTTATTGCATTTGAGGGCTCTATCTCCGTGGCGATAGTGATACCAACAAATCGCGTGTCGGCGGGTAGCTGCCGGACACCGTTGCCGACCACGAGAATTAGACCTATGACGGGGACGTTCAGAGTCATAGCCTCGAGCTCGATCCCTAGAAAGCCGTGCTATGGTTTCTTGCAGATCAGAGATCTGTTTTTGCATTGACAATACAATATCGGCAGCAATTGAATTAGAAACGACAGGATTATTCATACTTAGACAACAAAAATACCAAAAATTTAAAAACTGCGAAAAAAATCACTGGTCCCGTGTCAAAACCACCCAATTAACCACTCACCGGAAATTGCCGAGTCCAGCACGTGTCAGTTTGCTTCTTGAGTATCGGAGCACTATTGGCTTTACTGCTTGGGCTTGAAGACGACAGTGAGCGTATGCAGGAACCAGTCTCTGAAGTTGCACACGGTACAGCATAATCCTTCTCGATGAAGTCCGAAGTTCGGCGTCACACTGTCTTTTCGACGAAGTTCAACGTTCGGTGTCACCACTGTAGATTAACTGATGGGGCTACTAATTAGTTATTTCTACATGACTCTGGATCAGAAGGTTAATTTAGCTTAAAGTGTTGAAGGTTGAAATAAAGCCAGTTACGAACAGGAACAAATGTATAATTTATTAAAAGAAACAAATAAAAGAAAAATCTAAACTGTGCTTAGGGCACAGTGCTAAGCTTAGACTTTGGTAAGAATGAAACTGAGCGAGACTGCCGGTACATAAGCAGTACACGCTTATATAGAGAATCAAAAATCAGAATTAACATATTGCAAAAAGTTAGCATACGAGATATGACATATCAGAATTAAAGATCAGAACTGTTCACTTTGGTAGAAATAGTTCGTTATACTAGATCGTTCGAATTTGCTAGCACCACACCTATTTATGTTTATTGTTCCATTGTAATTTACGCATTTAAAACTTTTTCAATGCAGTTTCGTTTAGGAGGGGCAGATGTAACTGCCTGAAATGGTGACGTGTTTTAGAGACTTATTTAAAAAAGAAGGAATCAATGAATCGTTTTGAAATTCATTATGTTTATTCATTATATATATTAAAATACAAGAATCAGATTTGTTTTGTTTTTATTTTTCAAAATAGCCACTGCAGTAACTAATCTCCTGAGACCCTCACGGCAAAAGGCATCACTCGGTGGGATTTTGAACTTCTAGAACAGTGATTGGAAATCAAAGTTTATTGTTCCGATTTTGAATGAAAGAAGTTTTACTTTTACCGTTTTTTTTCAGTGGTTTTTGGCTAAAAAACAGTAGTTTTTTAAAAACAAATTTTGGTATTTTTGAGGTTCAACTAGAAACTAATATTAAGAGAATACGCATACCAAATTTCATGCGAATCTGTTGATAACTTTTTTAATTTTCTTGCCCGCCAATTAAAAAAAAGTTGTTTTGAGATAAAAGTGCCTTAAGTTTTTAAGCAGGTAGTAAATGAGTTTGACTAAGGTCTGACAGAAGTCTTTCGGTGCTCACGTAGCACCTACTTTTTGTTCTTAAGTTCTGTGCATAGGTTCATATCATACAATAGACACCAAAAGGGTCAGAAATATGAAAGCCAGGTAGATCTGCAACTTTTATCTCATTTTTGCTTAGAAATCTTAGCTTTATTCCAAAATAAAACAGTTTATATGTTATGCAAAGGAAGAGGGTATAGTGAGCATCCGCAATTGTCCATTTCTAGATTTAGAGATGTTCAATACCTTCTCTTATTTAACGTGCGAAAGAGAATTTAAAACTAAACAAGTAGAATTATAACAGTGGTTGTCAACCTAGAGGAGTTTCCACTTCCACACATGATAAATAAACCTTCGAAACAAAATCGCCAAACATAGCATTTTTGCTTTTTAATTTAAACATTTAATCGCCATTTATGCCCATCTTCATTTACTTTCTTTCGCAAATTAAATTGATATTCTTTATTATTCGCTTAATTAATTTGCAGCTTAAAGAAGAAAAACGTATAGTAAAACTAACCTTTATACATCCGGAGTAGGGTGGGTTACCCTTAATAACGTTGGCTTTTATATTACTACTAGCAGTATGGTCCCGCCTTACTGGGAACCCGTTAACTTCGCATTGCTTCCTTTTAGAGACATGTTTACTTGTGAAAATACACTCAAAATCAAAACAAAATTAAATTCGTGTTGGCGCATGCGCACTTAAAAAAGCAAACACTAATGGAGGATGAAGCAGCCTTAGGGCGAGCGCATATCTCAACCAAACTAAATAAAACAAACTAATACAGGATGGCGTCAAACCCCCGTTTCGGCCCGGTCCATGTATTTTCAAGCCCTGTTATGGTCCCGCAATCCTACGTGAATGACGTTTTTTTTTAAATAATTATATTAATTAAAAATCACAATCAAATATGAAAAAACTAAGCCTCAGGTGCACACGTAGGTATTAAAAGGAATCTATATTAAAAATTTCGAATTTTTTTTAGAACAGTCTAAGTAGGTCTTTTGCGATCCACAGACATACACACAGACAGACTCTTTCTTTTATTATTATAGATTTAACTTTTACTTCAGACCAATCGATCTCCTAACCTGAATCACTTCCATCAGGATATTATGAGCAACCCACCCCAACCCCTGATGTCAGCACTATAATTTTCTTAAACTTTTATATCCGATTGTTCCGATTTGGTTTTTATTGTTATGAAGTAACTCTATATTTGTACATAAATATCCCTCGATATTTCCACGTAATTTTAATTTGCAAACAGCATGATGATAAAATGAACAACGATTTTTAGCCTAAAATAAATTAGGAAATATTATTTGAATCAAGTGCAATAAATTTGACTAATAAGCTTTCACAAAAATTCCCAATTCTATTCCTAAGGAGAAATAGTCTACCGTTTTGTCCTCCTGGACCCGTTTCGGTTCGAATTTATAAAAATGCTTTTTTAACACATTCGCTGCCACAATATCATCGATAGAAGCTTCATCGATACAGGCTGATGAAGTAGAAGAACATCCTGTTTTTTAAAACCTGTTCGTTACAATGGAAATGTAACTAACTATTCTTTATTTTCGATCAAGTACAAATCTTAGTTCGAGGTCGTAAAACTGCAAGGTTAGGTTGAATTAACGTCGCTAACTAAAGATACACGACAGCTAGTCGTAAAGATACGAGGAATTGTTCCTCGCGAAAGACACACTTCGCAATAACACATAAACTGCATAAGCTTTGAAATCTACGTATGAAAATTCATCAGTCAATCTGGGATTACCAGGCGGTTGGTTGGTAGGCGTAGGACCTATATATTTTCAGACTTGTGTGCTTGGTCAGAGACCAGCATTACTAGGTGTCAATTAAATATCACACAAAAGGATAGATGAAAGAGCTAGATCGTGTAGTTTGTGGAAGGATTAGACCAATATGCTCACAAAGTTTTCAAACGAACTTGAACTCATAAGAACGGTGGGCAAAATTGTACTATGAATTTCATCAGAATGTGCTGTTATCGGTGAATCGGAACCCCGCGACTTCCTAGGGAGTCAGTGGCATCCAACGTGTTAAATGATGCCTGCAGAACAAAGTAATTTGGTTTGGTTTGAATTATCGTCGCACTAGAGCTACACGAGGGCTATTGGCGACGGGCGTCCTATTTTAGAACTACAGCCAGGAGGAGAACAAAGTAATAAGCTCCTAAAATTTGAAATATGTACCTCAAATAGTTTTGGCTGGGGATATTGATACGCAAGTCAGTCAGGACTTGTTTCTTTATAGATATAGATTGGCTTGTTTCATGTGATGAATTTCTTTCCATATCCTTCTACCTATTATTCATGTACTTCCTTCGATCGGTGCTCTGTTCCCATGTGACATTGATTCGCCAACCGTGGCTATAAATTATTATAATTCAGCATTTCGGTTGCCACTGAATGCTTGAATCATATGCCTATCAAAACATGCCTTATGTTCTAAAAAGAGAAGTGAAACTTAACATCGTTCTTTACATTCGCTAGAAAGTAAACAACAAATGAGAGAGGCCAAAATATTTATGCAAAAAATCTTTCTCTGCCGTTTTCTTAATCCACTTACTATATGAACCATCAAAATAACTTTAGTTTGCTATATACTATGACGTTATCCATTATCTAAACAGGAATAATAAACATAAAAAAAATATTTACATTTTAAATGAAGTTTTTGTTCGCTTGACAAAGTGGCAACAGAGGACATAACATATAAAAATAGGATTTTGTCTTGTAATGTCTTAAATATTTAGTTTTAAATATACTTCTAATTTTAAGTTATTCTAAAACTGAAATTTGGGACATAGCCTATTTTTTTGCCTCAATATGAAGTAACCCATTTGTCTGAAAACTTATGATTCGTTATATGAAGTTAGGTGACGAGCAGACAAACAGACCGAACAATTATACACGTTTCACTTTTTACGTTAGAAACGCAGTTTGGAAGCTAAAATCAAAACACTCCCTTCACTACTAGCCAACCACAATTTTTATATAATGCCAATCCTTCTTTAAATTCCAAACAAACGGCATAAGACAATAAGCTAATATCTGATACATTAACTAGTTTTTGGTTAGCATTTTCTTGATTAATAAAAAAAAATTAAATAACTACTATTATAATTTTAAGATAATTTGAACTTTTTTAAAAGAGTATGCGTTACTATAACACGTAACAGAAAAACGGAAATTTTTTTCAAGGACTCCGGTCCACGGTTTAGTGAGACAAAAATTCAGGAATGTTTCACCAAAAACGAGACGTCTGGTCCAAATACACATTTAGCAAGAGAAAAATTGCTTTTTAGAAATGTGATTAACATCAATAGCTACAGAAAGTTATAGAATATTTGTCATATCCTCTTCTTTTCAAGCAAAAATATTATTTGAGGTATCAGCCTCTATCTCAGAGAGATCTGTGGTTTTTACAAATTTTAGCGAGAACTCTCTTCAAAAGAGGAAGATGAAACTCGAAACAGTATTCAAATAGGTCCTTACAAAATTGCTAAAACTGCTGATAAAAAAAACCCCTGCTGATACATGGTGTGGGGGCCAAATATCTGCCTTTTTAGTGAATCCTCCTTAGGATCCCGGATATTTCTCACTTCAGAAATTTCTCATGTGAAATTTCTCACAAAAAGACTCATTCGAATGATTCTGTCACAGGGATCATCCACAAATGACGCCACGCTAGACAAGGGAGTGAGGAGGGTTCATATAGCTGTAATTGTTTGTGGATATGGATTGGAGTGTGTGTCGGAAGAGGAGGGGGGGGGGGTATGTAGAAGTGTGGCGTAGAAATTGGAGGAAGGGGGATCCGAGCGATGTTCGAAAGTAGAATAAAAATAGTATAGAACTATAATGAACTAAGATAACAACGGTCAAGTGACGTGACCGACACCTGAGTGGACATTAAAACTTTTAAAAAAAAAGCGGCATCTTTGTGTTTGGACATTGACGTATTTAACGTGCACTATCCATCTCAATATGGATATTTATAAACAGTACTATAGCGATGCGACTCTGCATAACTAAAAGTATTTGGAAATTTTATTTACTATGTGCTTACGAGGTTTCATTCTTAAGTTTCGTAGACTGTTTATAGAGTCTTTTAAACATTTAAACTGTAATTCTTTTCTTGTGTAATAATTATTTAGAATTATTTTATGAAGTTTCTTAGTTATATATAAAAAAAGAAGTTCGCAAACATGTTACGAAAAGGAATTTGGTTTGAAGTTATTTTAAGGTGTCATAGGAGTCTTAAGAGTCATGACGCCGAATTTCACCCCTTGAAAATCGTAATGTTATTCCTATGGAGAATCTTCTCAGACTAATTGCCACTACAATTTTAATAAAGGCCACTAGTTTCTGGCACCATTTTAAAGAACAAAAGAAGTTGAATACTTTTTACGAAAAATTTTTGTGAAAATCACATATTGAGTATTTTTAATAATTTTTTAAAGTTTGGAAATCGTTGAAGAATTCTGATGTCCTAGTGTGTGACGATGCAACTCAGTCAAAAATAAAGATACTGCAATAATTACAACTTTTATAAACAATCGAGATTTTTATTTTTCAATTCATAACGAAATAAAATTTTGAATTTCAACATTTGTATTTTTAAAAAAATTGAGAAAAATAGTTACTAATTCGTGAAAGCGAGTTATGGCAACCCCACATTTGGCGATCAACGGCCAATGTGCTTGCCAAGTCAATTAGTGTCAGATCTGCTAACATCTGGAAGGAGTTTGGATTTGGAAAGGGGATCTGTGAAAGGGGAAGAAAGAACCTGCGGGCATTTCGAAGAAGTGTCTTTGTTGCTCTCTGCCGCCTCTCCCCGATTGACCAGTGACACGCTTTGCCGCTCTGTAATGCTTGTGTTATGTTTTGAACAAAATAGAGGCATGTCCAACATTTGACGATTGGAGAAGTCACCTACTTTGTTTAGGGCACTGGACAAGATTTCTGGTGTAAGAATATATTATAGAATTGAGTCCTGTCTGTAGAGTCTTTAATTTACAAATTTATTTTGAAAGTTTTATATGTGTTCGTTCCTCTCCCAAGTACTCGTGTGACGTCGAATATGACGTGATTTTTTGGACATAAAATGCCCTCAAATTGACGTCATTTATTTGGTGACAATGTCCATTTTGAAGACGTGATTTTCGACATCAAGTAATGACGTCAATCTGACGTGAATAAATGACTCTCTTGTGACCACATGACGTGAACTTTTCGTTATCAAATAACGTCTATTTCACGTGAAAGGTGGACGTGAATTTCACGTAAATGGTGGACGTAAATTTCACGTGAAAGGTGGACGTAAATTTCGCGTGAAAGATGGACGAGAATTTCACGTGACAATATGACACGAATATCACGTGATCAATTGACGTTAATTTCAAGTGATCATGTGTCGTGATTTTCACGTGGTCAAATGACGTTAATTTTACGGGACAATCTGACGCTATTTTCACGCGTGGCACCCCACTCAGCCGAATGAGACTCGGCCGAAACCGCAAAAAGCAGCCAACTTGGTGAGAGGGTGGGTTGTTGCTTGGCGAAGAGATCCCCCTCTGCTGATAAGAGATTGTGGTTGCTTTTCTCTTACAAGAGCGTTGGCGATAAAAATTCAACCGAAAGCTGCGTACAAAGTACAAAGCCAAAGTGAAAGTCTTACAATTGGTGAACGCTCCCTAATCATTGTGTATTGCGAAATACAATGCGATTTTCGTAGAAGTCATAAAAGAGACCCCCCTGGAAATCAAATCGATCACGTTTCAGGCGACAAATGTCTAACCAGACAACAGCGTTGAAAGGATGGTGTTGGAGGGTTTGAACTTCTTTTTAATGCTGTACTTATCAAGATAAGAGACAAAAATACAAAATAATTTTTAAATAGAGCTATATTAATCAATATTATTTTTTTATTTACTAATTAATCTTTTGCATTTAGCAGTTAACTAAATTCAAGGAGAGAAATTATTAGCTATTTTATCACGGGCGAGATTTATGTATTGCTTTAAAATTTAATCTATTTTTTTTAAAAACTTAATTATCATCAATTATTACTGTAAAATATTACGACTTAAAGCTTGGCAGTTGTTATCACTGATAATTGAATTCTTTTGTCATAACATAAACTTTTCATATTGGATAGTGGGGGCTATTCGAACAAATTTTTATTAACCTCTGTATTTCAGCAAAAATACAAGAATTTTCTTTTTTTTAAAGCTCATAAAATGAACTTTCGTTTACTTAAAAAGTCATTCGACAAATGTTAAAACATTACCATGTCTTAGTTACTGAGCATTTAAAAAAAACATGCAAATGTCCCATTATACATTAGCCCCCAACACATGTGGGGTCTAATGGGACAGGGTGCAGAGCTAATGGGAAATGGGAAATATTAGCTTAATTTAAAATTTAAAAAAAGGTAAAAATAATCATAAAATGACATGAAAATAAAATTTTAAAGCAAACAACTTTAACAAAGTGTACACAATAAAAATTTATTTTTTAAACACTTATTTGTCATTGAAATGTGAACTATCAAAGTTAAAACTCAAAATCGAAGATGCGTCCATAATTTTTATTGAATCATCAGAAAGGATAGCTTTGTTACTAAATCCTCTAAATTTTTTCTCAAACTTGTAATTTTTTAAGGGTACGTGAATTTAAAAAGACGGCCTTTATTTTAAATAGCTTACCCGGAGTTCATCGCTTTCAATTTCAGAAATAAATCTATCGTTATAAAGAAATAGTTTGCTTTCCAGCAAATTTTACCAAAAACAAATTATTTATCTTTACCAAGCTCTGTTCAGATGTAATTAAAGGAATTGCATTTGTCACTCATAAAGCTTCTCTTGAACTTGAGCTCATGAACATAAAGCTCATGAACTTTCTCTTATTATAAGAAAAAAAAGTTCACAAATTTAAATTTTAAAGTTTCAAAATGTTTTTGGCTATTTGAGTGAATAAGTCATTAAAGATTTATAAGGATTCCTCAAGATAAGCATACAAAGCTAGGTTTATTCGTGTCCCATTTGACACCACAGCTTTGTTTTTTTTTATAAAGAATCCAACACAAAATCACGTGTATTTCACCACACGGGTATTTGACATATTCTAATACCTGAATCTATGCTATAATTACCTAACTAAAACTATGGCTTAATTCATAGAGAGTTTTATTTAATACTTTAAAAGCTAAAAAAAATTACACTTTTAACTAACTTTGTATTCTCCAAAACAATACTTCTTCTCTCCATTTCAACACATGCTTTATGGCTGATCAACATTGCTTTAAATACCTGATCGGTTGTTAAAATGTGAAGTCAAACTGTTACAATGATGTAGTGTATAAATATTTGTAAAAAAGTATTCACTTTTAAAGCAAACGAGCGATTTTAACTCAGTCTGAGTTAATTTTCACTTCTCCAGTGTCGAAAATGCACTTCTCCTACAGGAGTGGAACCTTTGTATGTTGAATCTGCGACAAGATCACTCCTAACGTGTGATTTTAACTCAGTCTGAGTTAATATTCACACCTTTCCAGTGTCAAAAATGCACTTCCCCTACAAGAGTGGATTTCACAAATTTGTTTTAAGAGGGTATTTTCCCCATCTTTATGCCCCTTGTCCCCACTCTCCCCTGTACCTCAACGCTTTGGTTTTGAGATAATTTCAGCCTTTTCGGTCCTCAATATTCTTTGTTGCAAAAGATCAGTTTCTAAGTTCTCTCAAATTATGTGTTCAACTCTCAATTTAAAGTTGTATGATGGGCACTTCTAATATTTAAGCAATTCTGTATTTAACTTGCGATATAAAAATCTGGTTATATAATATTAAGTTCACATAAGTCAATATTTCATTTATTTTAAGGCGCGGCGCCATAGCGTGAAGAGTTGGATTATGACACCATAAATACCGTCTCATGTTCTGTGAGCGTCTTAGCCATATTAGTAACAGCCCAGTCTAGACTCAAAAACATCTCGCCTTTTAAACGCCATGTATGTATGACTGGTGCACGTTAAATCTGTATATGTTCAAAGTTCTGATATCATGCACGTTGCACACGCTGTCGCTATAAGATTGCGTGGAGCTACAGCTTTGCTCAAGCAGAGGTGCCGATCCCCCCCAGGTACAATGACGCACCCCCCCCCAGAATTTTTTGAATTCCCCCCCCCCTCCCCCCCCCAAAAAAAAACCGCTGTAGATTTTTTATTTAGATAGATGAGTACCTACCAAAGTAATTTACACATTTACACCATACTGTGTATATATAGGAATCATTACGATTTATACATGAAACTTTATAGTAAAATAATATTTTAAATACAGTAGAACCCCGATTATCCGAGTTAATGTGGACCGAGACTAACTCGGATAACCGAAAAACTCGGTTAAAGCGAAAAATTTCAATAAAACAATTCTGTATGCCTAAGTGTATATTTTAACAAGTAAAAATTTTATACAGACTACGTGCAATTCATATGCAGGACATTGAAATAGTTCTTTCACTTAAAAAGTTTGTAATTGTTTTTTTGTTTTATGTTATTTTGGCGTTTCCCGGCAGCAATATCTGAAAGTAAAGGGGGAATTATTGTTGGATTTCTTTTCCTGAAGTTTTGTGAGATCATGTTCTGTTCAGAATTTTTTTTCGGTAGTCGTCGGAAAAATCCTAGAAATATTTCAAAGCTCGGTTAAAGCTGAAAATCGGATAATCGGGGCTCGGATAATCGGGACTGTACTGTACCATCGAATTGGGTAACTTTGTCCTATGAAATAAAACCCAAGTACTGACTTTCTTCTTGAATATTTTTCTACTGATAGGTCAACGCAGAGTTGCCCCTAATTGAAAAAGGGAATCACACTTTTAATTGCTATTATAATACGGAATTACAACTTATTTTTAATTTTCCTTTAAATAGATTTTCTTTACAGCAAAAGCTATCGGAAATCTAAGGTATTGGTAAAAGTTCCGCTCAAAATATATGTAATTATATTCTTTTTTTAATCTATAAAAATAGCCGGACACGTGAGATCCAAGGTGCACATTAAAAAATAAACAATGTTTTTCATTATTAATATTGATCAAATTTTTGGCTCCCAAAAGTGTTTTAAGTGTAAAATTTGAAACTAAAATTATCAGCAATATAAAATATAATTAACTTCTCAGTATTTGCATCCTTTAAAATTCTTTAGTATCCTTTCTTTATTCGCCTAAACTTCTGACGGAAACAGACATATAAACTCGTCTAAAAAGTTTATAAGAGGGTCTCTGACCTAGTACACAAACCTGAAAATACAAGTCAAACAACCAACCAACCCGTCAAATGACTGTTTTACCAGCAACACACATAATTTTTAAAAATTTTATTAAATTCCAAAATTTAAAGCACGGGGGATTCTACCAAGGTTTATAACCACCTACTACAGAAATATAATTTTTTAATTAAGAAATTAAATTTTCAGTTAAAATTTTAATTTAAATCACAAGCAGGGAAAACAAGTTTACATTTCTGCCAATTTGCTTTTTCAGAGGGTTAACAAGATTTAAATATTCAAATTATATAATTTCGAATATCTTACCAGAATCACCTCCATAATACTTCAAAATAAGCTCTTGGAGTATTTATAGTACAGTGCAATTTAACTTCATTTTGTTTAAAATAGATCAAATAGTATGCATTTAATTTTGGTGTACCTTTGATGATTCCCCTACGTTTCGAAATCAACTATCTACAAAAAAACCTTATAACAACACTTCTAAGCGGGAAAATTGCACGAATGTCATTGGTTAAAAAGAAATATGCTGGAGTCATCATTTAATCGAATTGTATAAGTTGTATAAGTGTTATACAGACTGCAGACAGCTGCTGTAGTTCCCGCCACCCTTATTTGAAACACTTTAGGGATGAACCACCGTTGTAAAACACCAGTTTTTTTTAAAAACCGCCATCCCTTCTGCTTCTTATTTGGTTGGCGGCTAGTATTGTGTTTTGTCTCTGCTTAAAGAAATGATGGGTTGTTTATGGGTCATACATGTCAGAAAGATTCGTTAGGCCTACGCGATATTCTATTTATGATCTTCTTTCTGTAATGTTCTTTAAGTATTTTGGTACCCCCCCCCCCTCTCCTTGAAGTCTGGGGGGGGGAGAGATGATTATAAAGAACAAGTATTTGTTTTAGAGTGGTATCTTAGACAAAATAAGTCATTTACATTGAAAATTTTCGAATTTTTTCGACCCCCCCCTAAAATTTCAATGACGCAGTCTGCGTCGCTGCCCCCCCTTGTAGGCACCCCTGGCTCAAGTATAGTCCCCGTCACTGTTCCGCGGTTTAAAATCATGTAAAAGTCATGTAGTCGCCAATATCCCTGCGTAACTTAAGGGCGATGTGAATCCCATTTAACTCTACGTTTGTAAATATGTTGTTGTTTGTATGTATGTACGTTTGTGAATATGTAAAAAAAAGAATCCCGGAAAAAAAAGCAACGGAAAAAAAAGCAACCGACAAAAAAGCACGGAAAAAAAAGCAACGGAAAAAAAAGCAACGGAAAAAAAAGCAACGGTAAAAAAAGCAACGGAAAAAAAAAGCAACGGAATAAAAAGCACGTGGGAAAAAAAGCATAATTAGAATAAACTCATAATTACCGAGATGCATTGTTCTTTAACGTCATCAATGACGGTTTAGAAGGGTTGCGAATAGAAATTTGGATTGTGGCGGGCCGTACACAAGGAGGTGAAGTAATAATCGAGATGTAATAATATATTAATATTTTCTGTTAGAAATTATGACATCTGCGACCCAACTTTCATACTTTTGTCCGTTTATCTGTTCGTTCGGACAGACAATTTCCCATTAGAGACCCAATTTTCATACTTTTTGTCCGTCTGTCTGTACTTTCGGGCGGGTATATGCAGTGTCTGTCGGTAAATTCCCTATCGGATTAGCATTGAAAATTTAATTTCAAGCCATTCAAATCGTTGTTTGAAAATAGGTCATTTTAGCATTTATAATTTTAAATTATAGGTAGATAGCTGTGTGCGACTACTTTTTTTTAATGTGTGCAAATCTTGTGTTGAAACATTTGTTTATGGTAGATGGCACTTACTATTACAAACCCTCTTGTTTCGTAACAGAAAATGTGTCACACACGGATGCGGAGCGGGGGGGGGGGGAGGCAATGGCATGACACTTATTGATTGATCGCTGAGACCAACTGGGGTCACCTCGCCCCTTCGATTTGCCCCTAGGTGGTGAAGAACAGATAAGCTGCCGTCTCTCTCGCAATAGAAATGCAGCAAAAGATGGCACATTTTGGTTTGTAGTGTACTTAATACAGGGGACACTTTTAACTTTTTTTTTAATATTGCGGATATCAATATAATTTTTTTTCATAAATGTATACTAAATATACTTCAACTTTTAGATAGTCAAAAATTTTAAATTATCATTATTTTTCTTTAAAAAAAATAAAATGTGTCAAAAAGTGATGTTTCTTATTTTTGTTATAAGTCAACAAATTATTTATTGACAAACAAATATTTAGCCTTTTTATAAACAGGAAAATGCATTTAACAAACTATCTTTACCGATTTTTGGTATGTGCCATAGTTTTTTTTTAAATATTGAACTTTTTCTTAATAATTTCACAGGTTCACTTTTTTAATAAAAATTAATAAATAAAAAATAAATAATTTACAAATAATCCCTAAAGAAAAATTAAAGGAATATGTTTGAAAAATATGTGTTGAAAATTTTTAACACTCTATGGGTAGTAGATTTTGAGTTATATCAATTTAAAGTCAAAAATCATCGAAAACACGATCAAGGAGAAAAACAGCTTTGAAGTTTATCCCTTTCCTTACTGAAGCGCTACAAACCGCCCGAACAACTAAGGATTCGATAATGTTATTCCCATCAAATATTACGAGGAACGAGGAAGCAAAAATTATAAACGTGGTTGGCCAACAAAGATGTCATGACACAAAAAGCTACATATCTCACGTTCTACTGCAGATATAAATAAAATTTTTGTTTTAAATTATTCCTAAATATTTGTGTTGTTTTTTAAGATAATAATATATTTTTTTATTTCTTTGAAGATTTTGTGTAATACACCCTTAACCAAGTAATTAATGTCGGTGTCGGTATTTTATTAAAAAAAAACTAATACGTCATCAGCAGGAGCACATTGATTGAAGTCAGCTATTTTAAAAATCTCAGATTAATTAACTAGTTTAAATAAAAGTTATAAATAAAAACTTGACCAACGAAAGAAATTATGAATTTTAGAGGAAAATGAATTACTGCTCAAGTTTGTTATTTCATTAAAAATTAGCCCAAATACATGCATAAAATCGTGATTTCGGAATTTTATTTTTATTTATAAAAACATAGTGACCTATTAAAAAAACATAGCAAAATATATTTATTTACTGAACCTGTGTCTCCCTTTATTCTTTGAACAACGGAGAAGACATGTGCAGAACTTGCAATTTTCCAACTGCTAACTTTTTCTAGAAAGAATTTGTGTGGGAAAATTATTTTCTTAGTTCTCGCAATCATTAACCAAAAAAAGTACAATGTGCAGGATTTTAACATTTAAAAATTATTATTTCTATTTAACATTTAAAAAAAAGTTTCTCGTCCGATTGTTATATCGGAAGTAGTTGCAAACTTTAAAGCAGCAGGATGTTTATTTTTTCACAGCTAATAAATAAAATATATAATGAATTGGCTTTGGAAACTTATTCTTTTTGATTCTTAAATTTTAAGTTTTCACATACAATTTTAACATAACTCGAATTTGAATGAAATAGTTACAAATTAACTTGCAATAGCGCACGCTACCTTGCATATTATTACTATAACTATGTAAATTATAATACCTATAATTTTTTTAATGCTTTTTGTTTTTACTTTACCTTCAAATAGTGTTGTAGTTGATTTTGGGAATACTTTAATAAGCGCCTGTTGCAAAGTTTAACCAGAAATATAGGTATAAAATTTTCACTGGATAATTATAGAGATGTGCTACTGTTTTATAATTCAGCTCTAAGAAACGTTTTTTCTTTATTTGTACTTCAATTATTTAAATGTTAGTAATCATATAATTAGTAACTGTAAAAATACATTAAGGGAGTCCTTAAGCAGTTCAAGATAAGGTTTCCTTTCATCTAGGGCTCCAATGACCACATAAAACCCCCTCACCAGAGCCAAAGCAATTAGTAGACATCCTTAAATCATTACTCGCTTTCTTAGCTTATACTTTAAAGCTGAATTAATGGTTACCAATAATATAGAATTAATATTGTTTCTGTACATCATTCCCTTTCTGCTAAAAATATGCAAGTTCTATTTAACAATTTTGTTTTCATCATAAAGAAATTTTCCCACAAGATATCTTTATCTAACACATTTAAGCAAATTACGCCTCCACTTGAATTAAAGTTGAGGACTTTATTTTTGTTATAACCATGCATTACTATTTGGTCGCAATACAATATTTTGTATTGAAAGCATTGTGTAAAAATTGCACAACATTACAAATTACCATACATATTTAACGTCCGCTCACTCATCCCGGGAGTAACTGCAAATGTGCGAGTGACTGTGGATGCGATAAATTCCTTAAATATATAACAACAACGCCCGTCACCAATAGCCCTCGTATAGCTCTAGTACGACGATGATTCAAACTAACCTAACTTAAAAAAAAAAAAAAACACTGTACAAAAAATATTAGAGCTCCAGGCAAAAAGTTAAATACAAATTCTTTTAAATAATAATAAAAATTTAAAGTCATAATTGAGTGTAGCTCGAAACAGAAACCAAATTCGATACCAGCATTAAAAATATATTGTAGCAATATTTTGTTAGCTTAAAAAAAATCTTATTATATTAAAACTTCTGTTTTGGTCATTTGCAGAGCATTGTTTTCGATTATCTTTTGAGCACAAAAACTCTTGACTACTCCAAAACTAGATCCTTCACATATTTTCTAAAGTTATCATTTTTTTTTAATGCCTATTGCCTAATTTGGTAGGGCTGTATGATGCAAAAAAAATCTAAAAACTAGCGCCGTGTATGTTAAACTGGTGCACGTTAAATCGGTCGTGGTGCAAAGTCATAATGGCACGATGTATAGATATTCCAATAATACAAATATAGATTCCAATCCAAGATTTTTAAAAAATTGTTGACTTCAAACAATGTGCTCTTGTGGATGCAAATTAACATTAGTTTTTAAATAAAATATCGTCACCTAAGCTAGTTATTTGGTCAAAGTACACGTCTCACAGTCAAGTGATACCATCCAAACCAATAGCTTGCGAAAAAATTCACTGAAAAAAATACGTTTAGAAGAAAGATTTAAATGGGCAATAATGTTTTAATAATAAGTTTAAATATTTTGTAAATTTTATGCATCAAAATCATTAAAAACATAAATTTAATATGGTAAGTTGAGTGCAACTATATATGGTTTACTAGATATATATATTGAGTTAGTCTAAGGGATTATTCTTGTAACAATTTAAAAACTATACTGATCTGTTTTTGTAAATTCAATTCTTATTAATAGTACTTAGATGCATAAAAAGATAACTTAACAAAAAGTCAATTTTAAAATATGTGTGGCTTTTTTTTCTTTTAAAAACACTGATTAAATTCAGTTAAACTTTAAGTTTAGTCTGTTACTGCTTTACATTTGAGAAGCTTAAGGAAGCTTCGACGTAAGTCATGATAAATTTTATATTAAAGCTTTGTATTAATCAATTAAAAAGCATTCTTTTGTATCTTTAAATGCAATAAAGTTTTGAGTCAAAACATAGTTATCTTTTTTGATTACAGTGAATGAATATCAATGTATCAAATAACTAATTAGTAACACCAGTCTTTATAATAAGCCAATTCAGCACATTTTTATGTTAAATACTTTTTATTTTAAATTATTAAAAATAATATTTCAAAAATAACCATTGCCAAATTCCCAAAGGAATTCTTTACAACGAGAAAAGGCAACATGAAATAACATTCTTTGACAAGACCGTCGCTTATTCACAAACCGGCTTTTGAATTGTCCCATAAATTACGAACGACTGTCACCAAACGAAACCCAATTCTCCCCGACCCCCTTAGGTCAGTCGGATGCCTCCCCTCCCTTACCAGCAAGCTACTGGGTAAGGGGGGGGGGGGGGCGCTTTCTCCCGAGCATTTTCTAAGAAGTGACCAGGGGCGGGCTCTATTCAAAAACATGGAGGGAGGGGGATTCCAGATGTTGGCAGATCGACGCCACTAGAGTTCAGTGATCAACACTAATTGACTAGGCGACATATTGGCAGCTGCTAGCCAAATGTAGGGATGCCATAATTAGCTTTCATAAATTGGCAAATGCTCTTCTCAATTTTTTTAAAAATACAAATATTTAAATTAAAAATTTAATTTCGTAATGAATTGAAAAATATAAATTTCTTTAGTGTCCAAAATATATAATTATTTTCATTATTATTGCAGTGTCTATATCTTTTACTGAGTTTACTTGAAATTCAATTTCAATGCTAATCCGATAGGGAATTTACCGACAGACAGTGCATAATACAGACAGACGAACAAAAGGTATGATAATAAGGTCTCGAATGGGAAATTCGCTGACAGATACTAGGTACACAGATGTCTGTCCGAACGAATAAACAAACGGACAAAAGTATGAATGTTGGGTCGCACATGTCATAATTTCTACCAGAAAAAAATAATATAGGGGAGACCGGGGCACAATGGACCTAGGGGCACAATGAACCACCCCTTATTATTTATTTTGTATATTTTCCAAATTAGCTCTTATTATAAATAAAAGATGACATAACAGTCTTGATCTAGTTATTAAGAAAAAGCCTGTTGTTAGCTCACACATTTGCCATTTTTTATCATTGATGTGTATTAACCAGGTAAAAGTAAAAAAGCTCGCTCCTAGAAATTATCTTCTCATCATTAAAGTAACATTAGTTGGACAAAGTGGCTTAGCTTAGTTGAAAGGCAAGATGTTTGTCTTTCTTTATAATCTATAAATAAATTTCTGAAATTATAATACAGCATATTTTAATTTGGTTTTTCGCTCAACTACAATATGGGGCACTATGGACCACAAAATCTGGGGTACAGTGGACCATGGTCCATTGTACCCTATGCAACTTTAGAAATACTTTTAGTTTCAAAATAAAATAAAAAAAATAGTGATAATGCAAGTCCTTCCTAATTATTAAAAGTTAAATTTGCTATAATAGTAAAATATTTTAATATATATCCTAACATTCTCTTCTGAATGTAATAGATTTTCTCCCATCTACTAATAGGTAGTGCCTTTTTTTTTAAACCAGAAGTGACAAATTATTGGTGAACAGATGTTTTAGTTCATGTATTATGACTTCAAACAATACATAAGTGCTTTGAATGAGAAATGTATTTTTAAAATCGAATGTGATACTAGAGTGTTAAATTATTTAAAACAAGAAGTTTAGAAATTTGAGTTGGTTGTAAAATAAATTTCAACATTTACATAACAGAAGTACAATATCCTAAATTTTTAAATTAATATTTGATTACTGTTGATTTTCTTACTAACAAAAATTTGAGTTATTTATTGTAGTTATAAATAATTAAGTAACAAATTTTCTCAGAATTGGTAAAATGTACAAAATTGAAGTTTTGTTAGTAAAGTTTTCAACCACAATTAATTTTTTTAGTAAAATATTCAACCACATTGATTAAGGGAAGACTCTAAAAAGGTTAAAAAAATTAATCTCGCATAAAAACGAAGATTCTTCGATCCACAGTTTGGCCCTACAATTTTGGTGTTGTTGTGTATAGTAATAAAAAAGTGTTTTAACTTTAAAGTGATCTTATAATTTTGAAGATAAAATTTAATGCTTTTACTATTTTTTTTTTCATTTGCAAATATTAATGTTCGATAATACTTTTTTTGTTTTCCTCATCTTTTCAATATTGACTGATAGTATATTTTCTCACTAAAAGAAATTTTAATGCAATTAAATACTTATTAAATTCAAATTAATTCAACTATTAAATTCAACTTAATAATTAAAATTCAAATAAAATACTTATTTTACGTGTATTTTAATCTTTAAAAAGAATAAATATTTTTTTTTCAGCAAAAAATAACATGGTCCATTGTACCCCGTGATGTGGTCCATTGTACCCCGAACCTGGGGTACAATGGACCACTTTCTCACTTGTAATAAAAAATTGAATTCAGAAAAAAGTACTTTAAAGTATAGTTTTTAGGTAATGTATTTTTAAACCAGGATATATATGTAATATATACACCTTTTTCTAAACAAGTGGGATGAATATTTTCGTACTTATAGCGCAAAAAATGAAAAAGTGGTCCATTGTGCCCCGGTCTCCCCTATTATTACATCTTACTAATTATACATTATTCTAATTATGCTTTTTTTCAAACGTGCTTTTTCTTCCGTTGCTTTTTTTCCTTTGCTTTTTCTTCCGTTGCTTTTTTTTCCATTGCTTTTTTTTCCGTTGCTTTTTTTTCCGTGCTTTTTCTTCCGTTGCTTTTTTTTCCTGTGCTTTTTTTTCCGGTTACCGGTGTCAGAGCAGTAAACTACGACGGATTTAACGTGCGCCAGTCCCATATACACGGTACACGGCTTTATTAAAAAGGCAGGATTTTTTCAATGCAAGACCAAATGGTTAAGTCACATGTATTTGTAGCATGGCACATGACAACTTCATTTCTGTTAAACACATTAAGAGGGTTCACTAGACGCCCCCTACCGGTCGCATCTCAATAGTCACTCTATGGTAAAATCGACATGGTTTTTTGATGATATCACAAGTAATTATTGGAATATTTTCACGCGGTTTGTGCCGTAAGACAGATTTTGACTTGAAGATGCATTACCCTTTCGTTATTTTTGTTGAAACTTTTGTGAAAAAAAATTACATGAAAGTTAAACTTTATCTTCATTTTGTTAAAATTGAGAACAAAATATTAAAAAAGTGAATACGCAGTTACTGAGATTGAACATTTCTGTCTTAAACTTGACTTTGAAAATTGAAATTGGATAATTTAAACTTGAGATATTAACTGATATGTGAAGACAAGTGTCTAAAAATGTGTGCAAACCCCGCCTCCTACAAGTCACGCCCACGTCCATTAGGTCATTAGGGGACAAGTAGCGTTATCATGGACACGGGTGATTTCCCTCTTCTCTTTCTTCCTACCGATAGCGTCTCAGGTTGACATGTGTTCTCAGGAGGGGGGGATCCTAAACCACTTTCGAAGGGGGATTTCTACGAAAAACCGCAGTCGCTGCTAACCTGTTTATTGCGGGTCCACGTTTATTTTCCATTTCTTCACTGCTTTGAAAAGAGAACCCCTATCTTTACTGAATCTAGGTCATACGTCTGAACTCGCGGAGTAATAATATGGATGATTGGTTACCCTAAGATTTTATTAAAAAATTATCAAATGCCAATTTTCTATGGGCATTGCCTTTATTTTGAACAAGTTGCATTAGAAATTATCATAATTACTTTTCCATTCAGTTTATATTTTTTTGGTCATGGAAATAAATGGTTTATGTTTGGAAGCGATGATTTAAAATAAAAATTGCAATTTTATATCTAGTTGAAATAAAGAGGTTTTACTATAATATATTAAATGTTGGTAAGACAAATGACTGTTTCAAAATCAATATTTTACTTCACTCACCACAGACAATATTTTAGTTATATTTTAAAATTTGAATGGAAAATACGGATAATATACATATTTTTTTTAACAATTCTAAAGAAATGTTTCAATGTTTAAAGAAAGACAATTTGAAGTGAAATGTGTCATAAGTAAGTTCTGGCTCAACTGTGTGTTACATGATTGTAAGATATTGCTGTTATAAGAAAAAAAATAATGAAAAAAAGTGTTACAAAATAAATTTTAAAAAATTATACAACAAAACAAAAAGCTGTGTCGGAGCGTGAGAATTAAATAATTTCCTTCTTACAAACATTAAAAACAATGATTTTTTTTTTTGTAAATAAAATGTATAGAAAGTGGCTTTGAAAGTCTGGATTAAAAAAATGTACGTTTGTACTTTGTACAAATCTAACAAAAGGAAAAATCGAAGCTGGTAGTGGGACTCAATAACTTCACAAAAAAGCATTAGTTTTAAGGGTTCACAAAATGGGAATACAATACAAAGGGGAAGAGCCGAATTTTATTCATCGCCTTTGAAGTCTGCCTTTCGGAGGAGAACCACAGACCAAGATTTTTAGTCGACTAAGTAAAAAAAGAAAGCATCTGTTAGAGTATTAGTTGGACAATAGTATTATCGGTGATCTTTGCAGCAAACAGCATCAAGGCAAAGAGCTCACACAGTAGGAATATAAAGAAAATGCCAACTTTTATTTATCACTAGTCACACTTTTGCTTTAGGAAGGAAAAGAAACAAAAATGTGATGAGATGAGAACCAAGAGCTGCTTTCTTGTCCTACATATTAAAGGTTTAAATGAACGTATTTCCTCTATTGTATTTGCACCTTCTTACAAAAGGTTTAAAGTTACATATATGCGTATTTCATATAAATCGATAAATAATGTATGTTTAAAAGATCCTGAGAAGCCAAATCATTATTTAAAAAAAATAAAGATTCTTGTGACTATTCAGAATAATATATGAAAGACCAGATCATATATAAATGACATCATATTTGATAATTTGCTTTTTGTATCTAACTTACTCCTGACAAAATGTTAGTGTACAGCTCTTATTCGCTGTATATTTAGTTTTTACGATGTACGAATATGATCTGCCTTGTAATGATTTTTCAATCTTTATTTTCACAAACCTATAAGGAAGTACAGGGTGGTTATTAAATAACGCTCCCTATTCGGAGTGGTCTGTAGCTTGAATGAATAATCCAAATGCATCAAAAATTGAGACACTTGCTATTCAAGAAGGGGGAAAAAGAATGGAATCATAAAAATCCTAAAGAATAATCATAAAAAACAAACTCGTCCTTTGACCAGAATCTAAATTACGAGGCGTCGTCAATTATGGCCAATTACTGCCAACACAGCTAATTACGCCTCGTAATTTAGAACCCTGGTCAAGAGACGAGTTTCTTTATTACGAAAAAGAATGAAATTATAACACAGAAACTCGTCTCTTGACCAAGATTATAATTACGAGGAGTAGCCAATTATGGCTAATTACGGCCAACACATCCAATTACGCCTCGTAATTTAGAACCGTGGTCAAGAGACGAGTTTGTTTTTATGATTCCATTCTTTTTCCCCCTTCTTGATTGGTAAGTGTCTCAAAGTTTTCTGCAAAGTTTTTTAGTTCGAACTTCAAAAAAAAAAAAAAAGATAGCAAACGATAAAGATTAATTATCAAATCTGCAGAAGAAGATTAAAGAAAACTATTAATTTGTGCTTATAAAAGTTTGAATTAGAACTAGCCAAAAGCCCTGTTTGGCGAATTTCTTTTTGAGGTGTTTCCTGTTGAGCGTAAAATGTTGTGTGGAAGCGGTATAAGTGACAGATTCTGTATAACAAACCAACTTGTTTTGTTATGTAATTGTACCCTACTATAATGTGCTTGGAGATTTTTATTTGCGTGCATTATGTGTAAATAAAAAAACAACTTGATATTCAAAAAAGGTTTTGAAAAAAAAAATCATGATTCAAAAACAAAGATCCTAATAAATCATTATAAGAAAAAATATATCGATCACGCATAAATTATTATATTTATTAGTTTTTCATTTATTCTTTCACATGTTCCTGATAAAGCATGTAACAAATATCTAGATTTCTTTTGTAAAAAATTTCATTTTTTTCATGTTATATATCGGTGGCAGCGCATTTGGCCAAAACGAAAAGACCGATTGAGTGCTTTCCCCCCTCAGCAGGGGGCCGGGGTGACCGTTGGCTACTTTTAGAAGATCAATTTTTTGCCATCAAGCCAAGGATCACAACTCGGGCATTGAATTGTTTGAGATTTGTGCTTAGCCCCTTTCTCACAGATGTTTTGCCGTAGGAATTTTTGGGAAGATTTGTCCTCGCGGGGGGTTGGGAATTGGGATTGACATCTCTGACAACTGGACAATAATTAGGACGTATCAAAAGGATTTTTTTGGGGTCCCATTTTGTCATCGTTTTAGGATGACTGCGTAGTCTTATTTTGCCTTTCAATAATTACCGTACCATAACTTTAAAGTCTTCATAAAACAGTTAATAAGTTTCTGAGAATTAATATTAAATTATTTTCATATGAATAGAAAATAAAATTTAAAGGAAATATATAGTATAAGTAAAATCAAAAAATAAAATACTTTTTTTTTCTGAAACATATTCATTTAGTCACCAATGCTAAATTCGAAAAATGAATATTGAATACAGATATTATTAAAAAGTAAACTGTGTACCAAATTGTTGATTGGTTTATTGTCTGCTTACTAAGAAAGCAGTGTGCAAAATCCATTTTTTTAATTGTATAAAAATATTACTTGTATAAAAAGAAGAAAGAAACAGGTTGGCAATTTCGTAAGAGGCTTTAAAATTAATAACGAATTGTTGTGAGGCCTCTTTTAAAATTACTACCCTATATTTTCGTACATTTGAAAAGTTAATTTTACAGAAAAGAATGATGAAGACTTCATTTTAGCTTCCACGCTATGTTTACAACGAAAAAAGTGGAAAGTATTATAGGCGTTCAGTCCGTCTGTCTGTCACCCACTTTCATAGCCCAAACTACAAATTCCACAGATAAGTGAGATATGGCAAAAAAATTCCAGGGCATCGAAATTAGGAAACATTGAAATTCTCAGAAAAAGTTTGAATTAGAAGTACACTTGAATTATTCAAAAAACTGCGAAATATAATGCTCATTTAAAAAACATAGCAGGCCATTTTTATTAGAATTAAATCACCATTACCATTCGCAACAATAGCTCGAGAAACTATATTTCTTTGAAATAATAGTTTAACACAACTTTATTTCGGCGACATAAATTAGTTTGAAATGACGTCAAGTATATATTACAAATAAATTTTTTTATTGTATGTATGTTGACATCAAATGGTTTTGCTTCTTATTTACACTCTTAAAACAAACACTCCTAATTTAACTCAGTTTGAGTGGATTTCACTCCTCCAGACTAGAAAATGCACTTCTCCTTTTGGTGTGGATCCTTTGTGTGTTAAACCTCCGACAGGATCACTCCAAACGAGTGATTTTAACTCAGTCTGAGAAAATATGCATGATTTTACGGTGTCGAAAATGCACTTCTCCAACTGGAGTATATTTCACTCTTTTGTTTTAAGAGTGTAAGGTAGGCGAATACCCAAAACTCCCCCAAATTCTAAAATTTTTACTATTACTTTAATCTTTTCCAAATTTGGTCTGGTGATTTCAAATATAATGAAGAATACTATTTATGCATTTTTTTAAATTTAAATATTATTTATTTTAAACAGTGTTTTTCTACTAAAAAATAGGTTTACGCTAACAACTCTACCACATTGAATTTTCATCCTATAAACATTAATTATGTGTTAAATTCTTCGATTTGAACTGATGCATGCAATGACCCTCTAGAGTTACATACAAATTACAAAAAAAGAAGTTATTAAGAAAAATGTCATAAATTAACCACACAAAAAAAAGGATTTTTTTCGATTAACTTACACTTGGACATTTTTTTAAAAAAAAAAAAAACTTTTGTATTTACACCAGATGTTGGAGGTTCATGGCTCAGATACGTATTGAAATAGCACATGTAAAAATTTTCAGATAAATTAATGGAAAACTTTTTATACTGGAACTGTTGGCGTAACCCCCTTTTTTTAGGTGAAAAACACCGTTTAAAATAAATCAATTATATTTAAATAAAAAAAATTGCCTAAAAAGCATTGTTCATTATATTTGAAATCACTATGCCAAATTTGGAAAAAATTAAAGTAATAGTAAAAATTTTAGAATTTTGGATTTTCGCCTACCTTAACCCTCTAATGCATAAATTTTTTTATTTCATCCCGAAAAAATATATTTGTATCTCTTATGCTCATACATTACGGGAAAAATACGAAAAAAAATTAAATGCATCGGAATTTAAATAATTTCATTTTTTAAAATTATTACCAAACGATAACACCATGCATTCAGCACTGAATAGATGCTTAAAGTTCGGGGTACTAATATTTATTTTTATTCAAATTATTACCCTTTTTTTTTTACAAAAGCTAATGATTTTTTTTATATTTCTAATAAATTATACCTAAATATAAAGCTTATTGATAATCTTATTATTATATGAGAAGTTGCAGAGGCACACAGACACATAGTTTTAGGTATAAAATCTTTAATGAAAACATGTATAACAAACAAAAAAGAGTGTCAATATTTAGTACAATTAGATTTTGTTAATCAAGAAAAATTAGTTATAAAAATAATTATGAATAGTAGTTACTTTTGAAACAAAATTAATGTACAAATAGTTTGTAATAGCAGGTTTACTACAAATAGTAGGTATTTATGAATAAAAATATACAAAAAATAATTTTTAAACAATTTTTTAAAATGGCAGAATGATACGGACATAAAACAGTTATTAGCCTACTTTTCTTTTTTTTTAATTCGAAGAATTAAAAAAAATAAAAAAGTAGGTATTGACATGCGGTCGATGTCCGTCCGTCCGTCCGTCTGTCTGTCAGTCCGTCTGTCTGTCCGTACCCCCCTTCCAAAATCGGTTCTATCCATCCGATTTAAAAAATTCTTTTTTATTAGAAAGGTATAACCTCAGACACCCAACTTTCATACTTTTTGTCCGTCTGTTTGTACGATAGGACGGACATAAATCTACTATTTGTCGACGAATTTCCCATTGAACTTGCATTGAAATTCAATTTCGAGTCTCTTAAATCGCTGAATTTAACTAGAAATGCCACGGACAAGTGAGATACGTCAAAAAATTCAGCGCATCGAAATGAGTATACATTGAAAATTTCATAAAAGAATTCGATTTCTAAGTACTTCAATTATTTAAAAAACTGCAAAGTTTAATGCTCATTTAAAAAGCACAGGAAGCCATTTTTATTAGAATTAATTCACCATTGCCATAGCAACAATTGCTTGAGAAACTTTAATTCTTTTAGACAATAAATTAAAATAAATTTATTTTTGAGACATAAAACAATTTAAGATGACGTCAAATATATATTTCGCTACGAGATCTTTGTATGTTGATATAAATTGTTTTCATTCTATTTAAAAGCGAGGAATATTATATATTTATTCTTTGAAATATAAATTTTTGCAAACGATTTAAGTAATAATTATTTAATTTTCGAAATAAAATAAATGAAACTAGCCGAATTTAGCAAGTAAATGTTTATTGAAGAGTAGTTTTTTGGTTTTTGGTTCTACGAAAAATTAAATATTTATTTATAACTGCAAATAAAGCTGTCTTTAGTGAAAGATGCTGTGTTTAGTTAGATGCTGTGTTTAGTCAAATTAATTTTAGAATTTAAGGTGGAAAAAAACGGTTGTTCATGTCACTTACTGTTACGAACCTAGTTTTTTCAAGATAAGAATTTTAGTAAGTATTTAAGTAACAGGAAAGTAGGCTATTTTAGTTCTTTAAGAACTTCTTGTTTTTACTCTTATAACAAAGTGGTACCAAACATTTTAAACACTGAACTCTTGTGAATCCTTTACAGAGATACACTTACATAAGCAAACAAAAGTTGTGCTTAATGCATGATGTTACCAAACGGTAACACATGTAAAAACCAACTACAAACTACCAATTTTGAAAAGAATGATTAAAAAACTACTAAATAAAGTTTAAAATAACCCTCTTGAACTATGATATTTTTTTCAAAGCAATTTTTTTGTATTTAGTACTAATATTATTACTTTGAATACTGCCCAAACACGTAAATTCACAACAGTTAGAAACTTCACTTTTTAATTTTGAATACACTTTTACTACTGTCAATTATGAGGGTTATTTTTAACTAAAACTTAGTAGGAAAACATAAGCACGTGGTTCTAGAGGTGCAGGATAACAAACCGCGTGACATCACATGAATGTTCCCAATACACTCAATATCTAAACTAAATTCAATTCGTGTTGGCGCATGCGCAAGAAAAAAAAGGAAATAATAACAGAGAATGGTGTCAAGCCCCTGTTACGGCCCAGTCTTTGTGTTTTGAAGCCCTGTTATGGTCTGTCTACTTATTAAAATACACTCGAAATCAAAACAAAATTAAATTCGTGTTTGTGCATGAGCACTTAAAAAGCAAACACTAATAGAGGATGGCGTCAAGCCCCCGTTTCGGCCAGATCCATGTATTTTCAAGCCCTGTTATGGTCCCGCACTCCCACGTGTATGATGTTTTTTTTTAAAACTAATTATGTTAATTAAAAATCACAATCAAATATGAAAAAACTAAGCCTCAGGTGCACACGTAGGCATTAAAAGGAATCTACATTAAAAATTTCGAATTTTTTAGAGCAGTCTAGGAGGTCTTTTGCGATCCACAAACATACACACAGACAGACTCTTTCTTTTATTATTATAGACTAGTTCCATATCCATTTAATTACATATAAGACAGATTGAGACCAATGTCCGAAACGATTTATATAGGATAAATTACAACAAGTAGGTTTGTAACAGAATCTGTCACTTAACCCGCTTCCACGCAACAATTAAGTTAACAGGTAAAAGGGCGCCAAACGCAGCATTAATTCTATATTAAAATTCACATGCTAAAATTGGCTAGTTTCATTTATTTTATTTCGAAAATTTAATAATTATTACATATCTTATGAAAAAATTATTTTATTTTTCAAAGAATAAATATGTAATATGTCTCGCTTTTAAATAGAAAAAAAATATTGCATATCAACAAACAAAGAAGTGATATATATTTGACGTCATTTTAAACTAATCGGTGTCGTAAAAATAAACTTATTTTAATTTATTGTCTTCAAGAATTAAAGTTTCTCGAGCGATTGTTGCGAATGGGGGCAAAGGTGATTTAATTCTAATAAAAATGACTTCCAATGTTTTTTTTAATAAGCATTAAATTTCGCGGTTATTTAAAAAATTGAAGTACTTCGAATTAGAATTCTTTTCTGAAATTTTCAATGTTTCCTAATTTCGATGCTCTGAATTTTTTTATGTGTATCTCACTTGTCCGTAGCATTTGTTGTTTGGGCTATGAAAGTGGGTGACAGAACGACGGACAGGCAGACGGACGGACTGAACGATTAAAATATCTTCCACTTTTTACATTATAAACGTAGTGTCGAAGATAAAATTAAATTTGTGATAAAAGTGTGCATCCCATTGTTTATTTTTGCCTTGGATTTTTTGATATACTGGTCAAATGTGAAAATTATTTTTTAATGAAATTTTCGACACTTTTTTGTTTAATATAGTTTTAAATAAAAGTTATGTATGATAACTGCAAAATGAATGCATACTTGTATGAAAGTATTGATTTAAAATGTGTATATATAATTAAATTTTATTTTTAATGTAATTTTTTGTTTATTTAAACCACTGTTCCTACGTAAACAATCGCGCGATAAACTCGATTTAAAATTGAAACACAGTCAGTTCATTTTAATTATATTTAGATAATATCATAGGTTTATGATTTATTAAGAAAGATATAACGTCCTGTTTTTGAATAAAAATGTGATTGTTTTTAAATTTCATTTCGGCATTCATTAATACACAATATCGTATAAAGGTGTCAAATTACAAATTATCCAGGTGGCATGTTTAGCTTCTTGAGTGGAAACAGTTCCGCAATAATGAAAATTCGATTTTTTAATCGATGTTGTGGGTTGAGCTTACCGTGTCAAACCCCAAAAATCACCAAAACCACCATTGACTTTTTTTTTGTTTCCAAGGTTTAAATCATTGTTCAAAAAAATACATTTATAAAAATCGTTTTCAATTTTAGGCGTAGCAATTTTAAATAATTATTCTCCAAAAATTAAACAAATATAGCAAATGTCAATGAATATCAGACTTTGTGAACAAAAATTAATAAAAAAAAAATTGGTGTAAAAAGATAAACCATAAGAATTTTGTTGAGCTAAGTAAAAGGAAAGTATTTCGTTGTGTCAGTTCTTTCAGAAGTACAGTAAACTCCCGATTATCCGCGGAATTGGGTGGCGAGGCTTCCGCGGATAAGCGAATTCGCGAATAATCCGCAAAAATTAAGAAAATGCCCTTAAACAAAACTTCTTCTAGGTTTTATGAAAGTAAATTACAGTAATCGTATATAGCATGCACACATTTACTTACTTCAAAATGTCTATTACTGTCGTTACTCCTATGCTATACTGCAAGCACATTTGATTTTTAGATGATCCGTTTTCCATCTTTTCAATGAAATGTAGTTCGTCTTGAATTGTCAAGAAAACTTTTTTTTAGTTTCTCACCCATTTCACTAGTATCAAAATCGCATAAAGCAATTCAATTAAAATAGCGTGAAGTTTATTTTACAAGTGAAGCTTTTTGACAAAAACCTGTTCGTGATGTGCACCTGGCAGAACACCAGGTTTCCTATAGTCAATCTTATTTTAATGTATTCATTGTTCCTGTTTAATGTATTAGTCGTTCTTTGAATGGGTTCGTCATTCCAGAAAGGAATTCGTTGTTCTTGGAATACATTCTTCCAAAAAGTTTTGAAACAAACAAAATTCATTTATAGCGTTTTTTTTAAAAAAAATTATATTTGAATTGATAAATATGGGATAGGGGTCCGCGGATAATCCGCAAAGCGGATAATCCACCCGCGGATAATCGGGAGTTTACTGTAGTTCTAGTTTTTATTGTTATTAATACAATAAAATAAGCTTAATTTTTTTTAATTTTTATAAAACAGATTTACTTTAGGTAACAACTCAATTATCATCTCAACTTCCTATTGATCGTCACCCCTGTAAAACTAAAACTCCAATGTGCAGAAACGGTAAAAATAGACATTTATTGCAGAATTATATGTAATGGATACTCAATTAAAAAATAGTGCTTTGGGTAATCCTGTAAAATTAACTAAATAAAATCGTAAAAACAAGGTGGTGCTAGGCACTAATGACCTAAGACATATTGGAAATGACCAACACACAGCTGCATTTAATTAACGGCCTTTCTATAGCAAAGGCAAAACTGCTTTGTGTTGATACTTGATAAGAATGTCGAGGCGAGTATAATACATTCTTCTCCGAAGACGGCGCCAACCGAATATAAGCTGATTGGTAAGACCAGGGGAGACTCGGAGTTCATAATTGACTCAGCCCAAGTGTTCTGCTTGTAAATAGGGGGTCGTATGATCAAAATTATCTTTCATTGCAAGGCTACTCTCAAAAACCCAAATGATGAGAGAAACATGCCAATCTTGCAACCTATGAAAAAATCCAAAGAGGGGAAAAAATAGAGTGGCAGCCATATTTTGGCCAAGTGTCGTGTAATCTATATATCTTGCAATTTGATTCGTTTTCTTTTATAAAAAGATAATTAGCTAATAATGTAAATAGATTTTGAGTGATGCAAGGATTTTTGTTTTGCTGCTGTTTTCTTCCCTTCTGCAAAAAGGACTTGTAAGTAATATTTATTATTAGCTGTGAAATAAATATTATTACTATTGTTTACAAAACCCATTTTATTTTAAAATAGTATACTGTTCAGCTGTTCAACTGCGCTTCCTTAGCTGAAAATATTAATGAGAAAATTTGCTCTTTGCAAACTTAATTTATTTCTCAATTTTGCTTCCATATGTTTTCTCATTTACTGTAATTGTTCGCTGATGATAATCTGCTGATGACGAGACTAATCAATCTAGCAATTTGAACAATTATCAATATCGTTCACACATATCTACAGCCTTTCAAGTAGTTTTCTGAACACCCCCCCCCCCCCTTCAGTCAAAATATCATTTTTATTTTGTTTTGCTCTTTCTTCAAATTACACTAAAAAACTGCTTTTCAGATGAAAACAACTAAAACAAATTACCGAAAAAAAAAAACTATATTTTTGCGAAATTTTTTTATTAGAAACCAAATTCTCACGTGTAATAGATGATATTTTAATAACAAAATCCCACCTAGGCACCCACTATGAAAAACGACTCTAAAGTTACCCTGACTCTTCTTTAGGCCAAGAACTGAAGAACTGGTTTTGTTATCTCGTAAGTTCGGTTGCTTGAAAGTAAGATAGGTGAAATGGCCAGGATCATTGAGTATTGAGGACCAGATGTTCCCCCCGGCAGGTCACCCCTCACTTTCTTAGAATCGGAGGGGTTGAAATCCCCCTTGTCTACAGGCATGTTTGATTGACGGAGTCAATCATTAAGTTCAGTTATGTGGTTGGTTGGATTCGGGAAAGGTTGGGTCTTAGTGAGGTCAGTAGCTCCACCCACTGAAAGCGTGTTTCTGCTGGACTTGTGGTCATATCTTAGTTTCGAGATCACTATATTATAGCCATCTTAAGTACGATTGGTAAAAAAAGTTGCCACACGAAAAGGAATTTTATGTTTAAAGTTAACAAACCATAAGACAAGTAAAGAACATTGTTAGGGAATTTATTTGGGGCAAACTAATTTACACAAAAAACAAATTTAGAAAACTTAAAATTAGCGTTTTTATATGGAAGAAGGGGTGCTAACGGTGTTTACAAACCGTCGTTAATGGGTTAACCAAATTACTTGAAACAAATTTAAAAACGTTAACCATACTTATACAATTTATAAAGGCTACGAAAAAATTAAAATACGTTCTCTAGCTTTTTATTTCAATTTTATTTTAAAAAATCTTAGTTAATTTAAATTTAGTATCTGTGCATTATAAATATATTAATTTTGGTCAAATGAAACCCATTTTACAATTTATAAAGATTCTTTAACATTTATAATTGTATTTTGATGCGATTTAATTATGTAAAGTAACTCACACAATAAATTTTCGTGTACACACAACATTTTCCTTACAAGGTAGAAGGTACCGATTTAACTAAATACGTCAAATTTTGGTTTATGTTCACTTGTTGTTTGACATAATGCTTGGTTTATAACTCATATATATTTTCATTAAAACCTTAAAAGTCATGCATGTGTAGCCTAGAAATACATATATATTTGGCTTCTTATTACTATTTTCATTCCTGTGCAACTGTTGCCACTCAAAACGTGCAACATGCCCCATCGACCCTCAGAACGCCGCAAATTGGATGAATTCGGCAACACTATGAAGTCTTTAAAACAGCTGTAGAAAATTTGTATGCTTTTTAATCCGATATGCTAAACATATATTTTTCAAATATTCACATATTTTTTAGAAATACAAGTTAAAAAATGCGACATTTCATAATGGGAGGACAATATAGGATTATATCGAAATAATTTTTCGAGAAATCGCTCCAATGTAAGGCAGTCAGTTATTTAACAGATCATTTCAAAGGAAATTTCCCTGATATGTACTTGTGTCGAACTTGAAAGTAATTTGTTTGAAAAGCTCTTTTCCCTGGAATTTGATTCGTATGAACATCAACAATATTTTAAATCATTAAAAGGGATTAACGTGTATATTTCCACATTGCAACAGTATGCAATAGAGAGTTAAATTTTGTGTAAAGGTTTTTTATTACATTCCTCTAAAAATAATGCTATACATTCATTAAAATGTGTTTTTGTTGAATGATAATTTTATATCAGCAAGTCACCAATTTAAGAAAATGGTACAAATAAGTAGTTATATGGTAGCAATATTATTAATTAAGTTACTAATTGGTTAGCAACTACTAATTAAATAGCAATATCTATTAATAATTTACTACAACTAGACAATATTACCAGCTAATTTAAATATATACTAATCGGAATAATAATCTAAGCAAGGTTAAGTACAGCTGCGCTTCGTTGTAATGTTAACCTATAAACTAATTGCTGATTTTGCAACAATAAATATTTTATGCGCTTAATCCTTTTTAGTAATTATCGTGTATTTGTTGCAAGAAAAACGGAACGGTTCCTTTCAAAATAAAGTTTTATATTTGCAACAAAACTATTATTGATTGAAAATATAAATTTAAGGGGATAATCAAAAGAAAAAAGAAAAACAGAAATTCGACATTTTTGACCCAAACACCTAAATAATTACCGACCTATAAGCCATAAGTGTTCGACAAATACTACTTCGTGTGGTAACCAGAAATTTCTCATGTCGGAAATTTCTCACATTGAAATTTCTCACTAAAAGACTCATTCGAATGATTTTGTCGCAGGGACCATCCACAAATGACGGCAAGCTTGACAAATGAGGGAGGAGGGTTCAATTGTTTGTGGATATGGATTGGAGTGTATGTCGGAAGGATGAGGGGGGGGGGGGTGAGGGGGGCGTTCTGAGCGATGTTCAAAAAAAGAATTATAATGGTATCGAACTATAATGAACTAAGATAAAGAAGGATATAAGTTGGCGCGTATAAGTGTAATAATTTTTTTTCACAATTAATTACATTGTCGACTCAGGTTAAGCTAATGATTAAATTACGCCTTAAGTACATGATCGTATATAAAAATAATATAAAAATAGTGTAATACTTTTTAAGGAAGAAAATAAAAGACGAAAAAAAGTTTTGTTTGATTAGCGTTGCACTAGTTAATATATATTATATTATATTATTATATATATTATATATTATTATATATATTTAGTTAAATATAACGTTTCTCTATCAGTTGCACAATGAAATGTCAAAAAGGATTAACTTGATCAAATCCTACACTACTGAACATACGAGATTACACCTCGAGACAAAGAAAACATTGCTTGATGCTCCCTCTATAAATAATTAATTTCTTAAAATGCATTAGATTTGGTTGAATTAATATCGCAAACGAGTACTATGATAGGAAATGCAAATTTTTTATTTATGTTTCAGTGAAATGTTTTTGGATCCAGTTCCAGATGAATTTTATTTTCTACCCAAGCATAAGGCAAATGCTTATAAGTGATCTTTTATGTAAATGTAAAATGTTGCATTAATATTTCAAAATAAACGTTAATGAACGTTTGTTTCTTTGCAACTGACTATTTTTCTTTAAAAAAATGAAGTATAAATTTCTGATGAAACATAAAAAATACTTGAAAGTGGTATTAAATTTATAAATTTTAAATCAATAATTTAAATGGATTCCCACATCATCGGAAAAGTCAGGGAAATTTGGAAATGGTTGGACAAATTACACGCAATTAAAATATATATATAATATATACTTATTTTTATATATATATAATATATATTTTAATTTATATATATATATATATTATATTATATATATATATATATATATATATATTATTATATATAAATATATATATATATATAAATATATATATATATAAATATATATATATATATAATATATATAAATATATATATACTGCATTTTATAAAATAACCATGCAAAAACTTCCTAAAAGTTTCATCAAACCGAAAATTTTGGACACTTTGCATGATCGCAACGATGAGCGAATACGATGAAAAGCGAATTATGGTCCACCCCACATTTGGCTATACACCTGCCCAATGTATCGCCTAAGCTAATTTAGTGAGTGTCGATCTGCCAACCATCACATGGAACCATCTTCCTTCCCCTGGTCACTTCTTAGAAAATGCTGGGAGAAAGGAAAAACGGAAAATGCCCGGAAATTGCTTGGTAGAAAGGGCATTTTGCCCTAAGAAATATCCTCCCCCCCCCCCCCACTTGCTCCAGTGCCTTTCTGGAATGGGGGGAGGGGGACCTACACCCACTTCCCTGGGGGAGTTGGAGAATCGGGATTCGTTTTGGCGACAGTCGTAATTACGGAACAATTCTAAACCTGGTTTTTGCGAGAAGCGAGGGGGGGTGTTTTTTTTTTTGCTTGTCAATTGGTCAAAGAACGTTTTTTCTTAATAAAAACATAAGTAATATTTAATGTAACATCTCTCTCAAAAATGTGCTGACTTGGCTTATTATAAAGACAGGTGTTACTAATTAGTAATTAGAAACATTGATTATCATTCACTGTAATCAAAAAAGTTAACTATGTTTTGACTCAAAACTTTATTTATTGCATTTAAAGATACAAAAGAATGCGTTTTTTTTTTTTAATATTTATTTATTTTTAAATTGATTCATGTAGAAAGCTTTAATATAAAATTTATCATGGCTTATACGAAGCTTCCCTATAAGCTTCTCAAATGTAAAGCAGTAATATATAAGAATTTAACTGGATTTAAATCATTATTTTGAAAGCCACAAATATTTTAAAATTGACTTTTTCTTAAGTTATCTTTTCATGCATCTAAGTATTATAATAAGAATAAATTAACAAAAGCAGGTCAGTATAGTTTTTAATTTTTTTTCCTGTGTCCCAAGAATAATCTTTAGATACCGACTCAATATATAAATCCAGTAAGCCATATAATTACAACTTTAAATAACCATATTAAATTTATGTTTTTAATTCTTTTGATGCATAAAATTTACAAAATATTTAAAAATTGTTTAACTAAAACCAAAGTGAACAATTATTGCTTATTAAAATCTTACTTCTAAACGTATTATTTTTTTTTCAGTGAATTTTTTCGTTCAGTGAATTTTTAATAAATTTAATTTAGGCAAGATAAATTTACAAAAAAAAAATTCTTCCTAAATTTAAGTTTGTCTTGTCTAAATATTTTTTTTTTATTAAATGATTAGAACATTTCGTTTAAAATTTCAGTTAAATATCCGCATTCCATTCACGGAATTTTACCATTGAAAACTTACATTTTGATGGTCTGTTGTATAGTTTTTGCCCAACTTTGATGCACTCTATCTCTGGAACTAGTTTAAAATACAGTACAAAATTTTTGTCACATGTTTATGTCATAAAGAGGTACTACCTTTATTAATTTCAAATTCTTTCACTCAGTACTTTTTAAGATATACGACCTTAAAAGTGGGAAAATGAATTTGTTGACCATTTTTGAAGCACTAAAAACCACTGGAACCAGCAAGAAATACAATACAACATTTTTATTACATGTTTATGTTACAAAGTTGTACTACCTGCATCAATTTCAAATTTTATCACTCAGTCCTTTTTGAGATATTTTACTTTAAAAATGGCGAAAATACGATTTTCAGCAATTTTGAAAAATTGTAAATGTGGTGAAAGTAAAAATTAAGTCCTCACTCTTTAAACTACTACAACAAGTTGTTCTAATAACTGGTTTATACAGGAAAAAAATATCTAAGGCGAGTCTCTTTTCCTTTTACCCATTAACCACCACACACCAAACCCCATTTTCAGCGCTAAAACAACTTACTCCCGTTCCAAGCGAATTTTCATTTCAGTTGTGATCTTTTTTTATCTAACGCTTCCGCACTAATTTGATAATATTATGCGCTGGCAAACTATTTATAGAATCACTCTGATCATTTTCTCTTTTTTTTGTTTTTTTTTAATTTCGTCTTGAAATCCATAAAATCAACAAGAGAGTTATGCATTAAAGCAAAAGCAGTTTTCAGCTGAAAATCGCTTTGAAGCAAAGTTTTTTTTTAAAATGACCGCCAAAAAAAAAAAAATTATGAGCTCAAAAATTTTTTTACTTTGGCTTTGAACTCACCTAGTATTAGAGATATATGGTAAAAGAATTAGGAAAATAAAAAATGTTGAGCAACAGGTCTGGGTGTGGGTGATTTGTATGGTTTGACAAAAGGGACACTGAATTCTTGATATCTTAATGATTTTAGTTCATAATCTATATTAATGTTTGTCAAGCATATTTAAATTTAAACGATGTAAAAAAAATTAAAAATTTGTATAGATATAATGTTTTGCTTAAGCGTGATTTTTTAAGCATGTTTTACTACAATTTTCCCCAAATACGGAATTTTCTTTTAATGATTTATCTTAAAACTATTTTTATATTCATAACTAATAATAAAATCGCTGAACGTCATGGTTGGAATAGAATTTTCTGAAAATTGCTGACAAAGGTGATCGGCCTAAGCCATAATTAACTCTTAAGCTTAACCTTAGTAGACAATTCAATTATTTGTGAAATTTTATAACACTTATACGCTTGTACGCCAAGATGCCGCTCTTTTGAGTTTTAATGCCAACTCAGGTGTCGGCCACGTCACTTGACTGTTGTTAAGAATTAAAACCCCCATCGCCAATGCCCACTTGTAGCTCTAGTGCAACGCTAATCAAACAAAAATAATTTTTTGCCGCATAGTTTTTATTTTCTTTCTTAAAAAAGTATTACACTATTTTCATTTGTCATCTTAACATTAAAAAAAACGCTGCGTGCGACGTCGCCCTTAACGGTTGCGTTGGGTGGCTATTCAGGTGTGGCTCGTCACCTGACTGTGGTTCTAAAATACGACGCCCGTCGCCAATGGCCAATTTGTAGCTGTAGTGCAACGCTATTCAAACAAACACTGAAAAAAGTATGTTTCTTTATTATTTACTTACTTAAAACTATTTTTATATATTCATAACTAATTGTAAAATCACTCAACGTCATGAATGGGATTTTACGAAAATTGCGGTCAAAGGTGATCGCCACCTTAAGGGGTCATAGGAGTCTTAAAAATGTGCAAAGAAGGAACTACAAAGCATAGTTTGATCTTTCATGTAATTTTTAAACTACTCAACATATAAGTATAATTTTTTATATGTAATTCTACAAGATTTGTTTAATATAAAACAAATTTTAAAATCTATGAAACTTTAGCCAAAACTAAAATAAATATTAACAAACATAACACTTTTTGAACACATTGTGATTAAGCTTGCGCGGCAAATTTTGAGGTCAAAATTGAAGACATGACCAAGAAAATGACTTTATATTGTACAAATATGTACAAACAAAGACTTATACCTAAATTCTCAGCTAATTTTTTATTAGAAATTATTTTAAGAACTTTTTTCTAAAAAAATTAATAAAAATTTTAAAATTTTGATTTGAAATTTTTAAAAAAATAATTTCTAATGAAAATTGAGCTGAGAATTTAGGTATAAGTCTTTGTTTGTACATATTTGTACAATATAAAATCATTTTCTTGGTCATGCCTTCAATTTTGACCTCAAAATTTGCCGCGCAAGCCTAATCACAATGTGTTCAAATAGTGTTATGTTTGTTATTATTTATTTTAGTTTTGGTTAAAGTTTCATAAATTTTAAAATTTGTTTTATATTAAACAAATCTTCTAGAATTACATATAAAAAAATTATACTTATATGTTGAGTAGTTAAAAAATTACATGAAAGATCAAACTATGCTTTGTAGTTCCTTCTTTGCACATTTTTAAGACTCCTATGACGCCTTAAGGGGTCACAGGAGTCTTAAAAATGTGCAAAGAAGATACTACATAGCATAGTTTGATCTCTCTTGTAATTTTTTAACTACTCAATAAATGAGTATAATTTTTTTATATGTAATTCTACAAGATTTATTTATTATAAAACAAGTTTTAAAATTTATGAAACTTTAGCCAAAACTAAAATAAATGATATTAAACATGAAGGTACTTGAACACACTGTGATTAGGCTTGCGCGGCAAATTGTGAGGTCAAAATTGAACACATGACCAAGAAAATGACTTTATATTGTACAAATATGTACAAACTAGGACTTATACCTAAATTCTCAGCTCAATTTTAATTAGAAATTATTTTAAGAACTTTTTTCTAAAAAAATTAATAAAAATTTAAAAATTTTGATTTTAAATTTTTTTTAATTAATTTCTAATTAAAATTGAGCTGAGAATTTAGGTATAAGTCTTTGTTTGTACATATTTGTACAATATAAAGTCATTTTCTTATTCATTTTTTCAATTTTGACCTCACAATTTGCCGCGCAAGCCTAATCACAGAGTGTTCAAGTACCTTCATGTTTAATATCATTTATTTTAGTTTTGGCTGAAGTTTCATAAATTTTAAAACTTGTTTTATAATAAATAAATCTTGTAGAATTACATATAAAAAAAATTATACTTATACATTGAGTAGTTCAAAAATGACATGAAAGATCAGACTAGGCTTTGTAGTATCTTCTTTGCACATTTTTAAGACTCCTTAGACCCCTTAAGGCACAATTTACACTTTAACTTAGCCTTAGTGGACAATTCAATTATTTGTGAAATTTTATAACACTTATACGCCAAGATGCTATCTTTTAAGTTTTAATGCCAACTCAGGTGTCGGCCACGTCACTTGACAGTTGTCAAGAATTAAAAAATCCCGTCGCCAATAGCCCACTTGTAGCTCTAGTACAACGCTAATCAAACAAAAAAAATGTTTTTACCACGTGGCTTTCATTTTCTTCCTTGAAAAAGTGTTAAACTATTTTCATATGCGATCACGTGCTAAAGGCGTAATTTAATCTTTAAGATAACCTGAGTAGACAATGTAATTAATTGTGAAATTTTATAAGACTTATACGCGTTAACTAATATCCTTCTTCATATATCTTCTTTATATCCATTATAGTTCGATTTTAATAGTTCTAATTCTACTTTCGAACATAGCTTGGAAAGTCCCCCTCCCTTCCTTTCTACGCCACATTTCTACAAATCCCCTCTCCCTCTCCCCCCGACCTCCCCCCTTCCGACACACACTCCAATCCATATCCACAAACAATTACAGCTATATGAACCCTCCTCACTCCCTTGTCTAGCGTGGCGTCATTTGTGGATGGTCCCTGTGACAGAATCATTCGAATGAGTCTTTTTGTGAGAAATTTCCGACATGAGAAATTTCTGAAGTGAGAAATATCCGGGATCCACTTCGTGTAGAGGTAGTGCACGTAAAATATGACAAAGTCTCAACGCTGCTCAGTGAATTTTTTAAGAATTTTTCACTGGGCGACATTACTTGTAAAAAAAGTGGAGGGGGGCTACTTGATAAGAATAGGGTGATTATTTCAGGGGGTTTAACTATAGTAAAAATTTCAATTATAATAAATTGGGAAAAAATCATCATTAATTGGTAATTAATTAAATTCAAGATGATGTCGCAGTGAAACGTTAGGTTTTCAAAAATCATAATTAATTAGTAATCAACTAAATTTCTGAAAATATAAAAAATATATTTTAAATGTGCCTTTTAGTCCCAACATGCGTATAATGTCGCCCTTAACGGTTGTTTCGGTGCCCCGTGTTCCCGTTACAATAAAAATCAACATCACAAACCAGTCCAGGTTAAAGGGGCCATACAGGGTGATATAATAAATGGACAATGTCTGATAAACAACAAATTGGCAACAACTTGTCTTTTTTTTTTTAAATTTCCCCCTTAAAAGTACTATTAATGGTTTAACGGATGAAATTTTTAGGAAATTACGGTTATTTCACTGTCGCCCAGTGTTTGGATTTTCATATTACTAGGCGACATTTTCCTTTCACTGGGCGACATTAGTGTCGCCCAGTCACTATGTTAAAAAATTCACTGAGCTTATGATGTCGTCCTAAACGGTTTCGTTGGGTCACTACTCAGGTGTCGTCTCTTCACTTGACTGTGGCTCTAAATTATGAGGCCTGTGGTCAATAGCCCTACTGTAACTCTAGTGCGATGATATACATACTAAACTAACCAACTAACCTATTATCATAAGGTATTTTTATGTTAAAACTTTTGTTTTTGGAACTAAAACTTTTGTTTAATTTCCAAAAGTTCAGTACATCATGATGAGACAAGACCCCATGACTGATCTACATCACACCCTTATTGTCATGAAAAGAAAAGGTTTTCATGAACCTACATCTAAATCACCTAGTAATATTGTAGATGCACTGCTAATGTAAAAACAGTAGTTGAAAATTAGACGATTAACTTAGCAAAATATAGACATATTAGCCTCTAATTCTACGTTAATTAAACTAAAGAATGAATAAGAATTATTTATTTGTACACGCATGGCAACATTCGATTTTAGCAACCAAATCGCTTTGCTTGAACCGTGGACACTGACCACCCGCAGAGCCAATAAATCATTGTGACAACCGCTCTCTTCAGTAACACTCCAAGCCCCTTCGTGAAAAGCTACTTGGGAGGGGCCGTATCTGTTGCTTTTGGTTTCTTAAACCCCCTTGCTATTTTCGAGCGATAAACCAGCCAATTTGTTAGAAATCTTGAAGTGCTGGATAGCAAAAGAAAAATCTATGTTGAAAACATTATCGCCATAATGGTGAACATGTTGCCATGAAATTTGGCGAGATTTTGCGGTTTAGAGCATTCGGCAGAGTCTCATTCGGCTCAGTGGACTGTAACCTTTTCACGTGAGCAAATGACAAATTTCACGTGATAATATGACGCGATTTTCAAGTGATTCTGTTTATTTCTGTGTAATTTCAGTCATGGTGTAAAACAAAAATTTGTTTCAAATATTATATAATATTTTGAATTACAGAAATATATAGTCATTTTCAAAATATATTGTCCTTTAAAAGAAGTTTCTAAATTAATGACTGTTAACAAACTATTCATAAGAAGTCATTAATTAAAATGATTTTGCTACTTATTTTGAAAAAGATATTTTTCATAACTTCAAAATATGGCATATTTTAAACACATTTGCATTTTACACCGATTGAGATTGCATAGTAATAAGATGAGAAAAACTGAAATTCAAAAACTATTTAGTACATAATTAAGAATTTTAATACGAGATTCATTTTTTACTTCAAAACTGAAATATATATTGGATAGTATCATTATAGAGCCTAGGTAGCAATATAAAACTTACCTAATTATTTAAGTGTCACCTTTGAACATTCAGAACTACAGGTTAAAAAATGTTAAATCTTGATATTTTAAATAAATACAAAATCATTTAGAATCAAAACATTTTTATTAAAAAAAAACCAATAAACAAAATAAAATATTGAAGAATTACATAACAGCGTCCATAACCAGACTTTCAAGGAGAAACTGTAAAAGAAAAAAATATGTAAATATATTATAAAAACTGCAAATATATATTCTCAGCATAATTTTTTTAAAATATAATTGTCTTGTCCATCTAAAATATATGTACAATCAAACATTTAAAGAATTATAATTTTAGTTTTTTTTTTATAAATATTTTCTATATTTCCAAAAAAAGATTCAACAACTTTGCCTTTAAATTTTAGAAATGGAAAAGTTTATTTTGATCACCTCAAAGTATAGATTACACTAAATAAATAAAAAAAATATTAAACTGCTATATAACTGCTTAACTGACATAAAATTCAATGAATATTCAAGGAATTGAGCCGAGAAACTGTGTAAGTTATTTGATTTATGGTACATTTTTATGTTTTAGATCAGGGGCTCCCAACATTTTTGCTCATGTGTACCACTTGATATTTGAGAAATATTTATTGGCGTACCACCTGACCTAAATATTTTAATTAACATATAATAGCTACTCTTTTTGAATTAAATTAACGAGAAAAACACATATTTAATGGTTAGATACTTGTTTATTGATAACATGCTTATTGTTCAGTCAGGGAACTGGGTGATGTTGTAGGTCAGAGATTCCCAACCTTTTTGCACCTGCCCATACCACTTGACTTTTACCAGACCTAAATATTTTAACAAACATATAATATTTACTCTTTTAAATGTGCTTAAAGGTTGTTTAGTAAAATTCCTGAGAAAACTTGGTATTTAATGGTTAGATATTTGCTTATTTGTAACATGCTTATAATAAAGGAGAATTAACCCTTTCAGTCCCAAAATTTTACTACACTACAGAAACATCTGATATTCACAAAATAAGCTTATTTTAAATCAAAAATAAGAGTTCCATAAGAAAAAAATTCATTTTGATTTTTTATATGGTTTTTGTAAAAATGCTAAACATTTTTAACTGTTTAAAACAACAAAATAAAAATATGTATATTACCCAAAAACACTTTGAGTTAGATATTTTAAGGTATCTGAACACATTATTAAAAACAATTTAGTAATTATTTTAACCGAAATAGTTTAAATTGTGTTTTAAATATGTGGAAACTCAAGTGAACTTTTCAAAAAACAGGTGAAACGCTTCTTAGCTATTTTCTAAATAAAAAAATAATAGTTGTGACTTCTATTGAGATTAATGTAAAATATTGTCTAATAGAACAAAGTGTGAAGAATCGAATGATGTGAGTTTGGATGTCATAACGGACATGAACATTTGGAAAAAAAAATACTGAAAGTGATGATTCCAAATGGCATCACTGTGACTGAATGATTTTGAAATGGTATCAATTTACAGTGTTTTCATTAACTACAAGTCTACAACCATACAAATAAAAAGTTAGTGCAAACTCAGCAAAAAAATAATCATCAGAAAAAATATACTTTTATAGTCTTTTGTGCGAAAATTGTTTTTGCCTATGATTTAAAATATCAACATTATAAGAGTGGAGATAAGTTTCCCATTACTCCTAAGATCTCTTCGACACTTATTCTGCTTCTATGTTTATTTACATTAGTTTAGACAAGTAACTCCTAACAAATGGCATAAAAAAAATGGTGCGTGGGGAAGTTCAAAGGGTACTCGGTTTTAGATTCAATCCAGAATATAAATAAAGATTTCTCCTTAAAATAATTAATAATACTATGCTTGCACGCCGACTGCTAATGCATATAGAAGCTGGTAATAGTATCATGTAGCCACATCACTCACATATACTACCTGAAATTTCCCTGCATACCACCAGGAACCCCTGTTTCAGATTATGATAGATCTGAATTAAAGTTGATATTAAATTTATACTAACTTAAATAAGAAAAATTTAATGCAAATTTGATTTCATTGTTTACATCTTACAATGTTGTTTCTTTTACAAAAAAGTTCACTTTTTAAATAAATAAAAACATTGCATTTAAAGCATTTTTTAAAATTTTCTATAAAAAAACTGTCAACAAAAATGAAACACATTTTTACTTCTTTTTAACGTGTTAAAAAGTCAATAAGTATCAAGTTTTAGAAGAAAAAAATCATTTGACACATTACAAATATTAAAATTTCACTTTTTAATTTTGAATGGACCTTAATCAAAAATTTCAAAAAGAAGTTAATAAAAAAACTCCTTTTTTAATGGGTATTATAACAATTAACATTTTATGTTTGACAAGATAGCTAAGTTACATTAATGTTAAATCAAATATTCTTCATTTAAAAATAAATTTTACGAAACCTAAATTTTTCTTGCAAAAGACTTAACCCTCTATTGCAGGGGTTCCCAACCTTTTTGCACATGCGTACCACCAGACCTAAATATTTTAATAAACGTATAATATTAACTCTTTCAAAAGTGTTAAATTTTTTTTAGTAAAACTCCTGAGAAAACTTCGTATTTTTTGGTTAGATATTTGTTTATTTATAACATGCTTATAATAAAGGAGAAAAAAAATTACAATGCTATTAATGTACAATTTTATTTATTACCCATAGGTCTAAAGGCATACAAATAGAAAATAGAGCAAACTCAGCAAAATCCGATCCAGAAGTTGATTAAAGATATCCTCTTTAAAATAATGAGTAATATGTTTGCATGCTCACATCACTCACGCGCACCATCTGAAATATTTCCGCGTACCACCAGTGGTACGCCTACAAATATGTAAAAAAATATGTATGAATATGTCCCGCCAAAAAATATGTATGAATCTATAATACTTATACATTATGGTAAAAATACTGAAAAAAACTTAACTGCTTTAGAATTTAAATAATTTCAATTTTTAAGGTATCCGACTACGTTTGAGACCTATTTTTTTAATTAAATTTTAATACTTATATTTTATGTATTTTTTTGTTCACCAACACAACTAGTAATAATGACAAGTCACAATTTTTATTTTAAATAAATATATTCTGTGTAATTTAAGATTTTGTAAGCAAATTGTGATGTTTTTTGCCTTTACTATAGACTTTATAACTAAAAAAATATTTAAGATTATTTAAAAATAATAATAAATTAATAAATCTTAGTTTGATACCTAGGGAATAAACTACAATCTTAGATATTTATTGTACCAAATAAAAATTAGAGTTATGAGTTGTCGAAGCTAAGTTAAAGATTTTTATGTACTTTTTTTTCTACCATTTATGATAGTAAGTGTTATAATTTTTATAATATTGCTTGAAATTACTAGTCTGTAGTCTATTCCCTAGAAAATAGTGTAACAAATATGCACACACAATTTGAAAACATTCAGTTAAGTACTTTTTGAGAAATATGGTTTGTCAAGAAGAAAATGTTCAAAATTTTCATTTTGCAGAAAATCAATTTAAAGTTTGCGTTTACATTCAAATAACAGGAAAACCTTCTATTTGGTACATAAGACATTATTCATCTTCAATTTTCATATTGTTAATTTTGTAGATCGCAATTTTTCTACTGGTGGTCTGGTGGTCTTTCTAAGGGATTTGAATGCCGTTTTCGTATAATGGAGTATTAAAGTACCAATGGAGTTATAAAATATTTGCCGCACAAACAAAACAAAGAGAGTTTTTAGAATCTTAAAGATTGGTGCTTATTTTAAGAGTTTTTAAAAAAAAAAATCTGTTTTTTGCCGAAAAATACGATTTCAACGTAGTCGGATACCTTAAAATGCTTCCCATATAACAAAAATCACCTACAAAATTCCAATTTTGATAACATATAATGACTAGAAAACTACAAAATATATTTCAAAATAACCTTCTTTTACATAACTTAACTTTCAAAACAATTTATTTGGATTTAGTACTAATATTATTATATTTTGAATACTGCCAAAAATGTAATTTACAACAATTAATAACCTCACTTTTAATTTTGAGTACACTTTTACTACTCATCTAAGAGGATTATTAGTAACTAAAACTTCAAAATGGAATGTAATAGATGAAAAAAAAAACACAAATCTGTCGAGAGGTAGCTCTACTTTAAGAGAATAAAGTTGATTACGATACTTGTTGCTAAATGGCAACAGTATGCACTAGAGTGTTAAGAATATATTCTATGTAACGAAAATAATAGATGAAGAGTTTTTCCCCAAAAATGAAATTAAATTTCTAACATTGGCAAACCAAAAAAATTATGACATTTTAAGGAATAAAGCTTTTTCAAATATTTTTTTACCTTTCCCACTTGAAACAGTTGACAAAATTAAGTAATATGGGCATTAAAAACAATCTCAAAAACTGACAGCAATGCAATATGAAAAATATTTAACACAAACACGAGAACAAATTTAATAATCTTATTTTAATTTTGTGACCATATATACGATATCATTTTTTAAAGAAACTTTTAACCATACCAATCTAAAATTTTAAATATCTTTATCTGTAGAAAATTTAAATACTATAATCATCTGTAAATTATTTTATGAAAATGATTAATTTTTGTATAAATAAAAAAAATAAAACTTACATATTACCTGCGCTTGAAGGAAGCATGCTGCACAGGTCCACTTTAGCAGATACAGCGGGTATGTTGAGCTATGTAAAAAAAGTGAATTTTAGAACAAAATAAAAACATGCATAAGTCAAAAAATTATTTATTGAGAAAATTTTTTTTAGCATTTTTATAAACAGGAAAATGAATGTAACAAAAAAATTTACCGATTTTTTTTATTACATATTACTATAAATTGAATTTTTTTTAATAATTTCACAAGTTCACTATTAAAAAAAAAACTTTTATATCAATTAAAGGTAAAAAAAAAATTTAAACATGAAAACGTGCGCGAGTTTTCTTTAAATATTAAATAACTTATACTTCTTTAAATTAATTTTTTATTTATATCAAATAAATCGGTAATTGATTGGATAATATAAAGAAACAAAAATTAAAACTAAAACGGTACAATGTCACCCGGTAATTAATATTTTACACAAAATCTTGCAATGCGTCTCATAATTTGTCCAAGGACTGTAATGCTTCAAAACTTTATTAAATGTAGTTGCATTTGATTTTTAATCATCTTAAAATGTAAGCATGAATAATTTAGGGTCAATATATTTAATAAAATTCTTTCATTGTGAATTTCATTTACCCTGTTTCCAATATTTTCCTTTTTTTTAAAACAAACATCATTTTGCTCTTTCATAAACATGACGGTTCCATCTGACGATAAATAAGTGCAAGCTTAAGTTAGTAGGAAAACAGCAAGCTGACGATTTCAAATGAAATCATATCGGATGAAAAGGTTTAAACCATGTGCTCCTCTAACTGTTTTGAGCAGTGTACTAGTTCCACTAACTTAACTAAGAATTGTGCACTTCTGAGATGCAGCAAAGATTAACCAATACCTTAAAAAATACAGATTCTTAATATTTGACATCAACATTATTCCCGAAATTTTGCTTAACTCTGATTTCAGCATCTGCATGCTAACCAGACATACCGTATTTACCAATACAGTACTGAAGTTTTTTTTTTAAAAAAAGTATATATATTTTAAAGAATAATGGGACAAAAACTCACTTTAAATTATAAAGTGCAATTGACAATAAAATAGAAAAATATAACATGGTTCCCACTCTCATTTCAAAATAAAAAAAATATTTTTTAAGGACTAAGGAGGAATTTTTTTCATGGATCTATAACCCTGTAATGCATGAATTTTTTTCATCCCAAAAAATATAGTTGTACAGAAGAATGTGATCACGGTTAATGTAATCAAAATCGCTCAGTCCCGTCCGCCCATATAAAAATACATTGAAAAATCATCGTTTATTGTAATCAAATGTTCGTTTATTGTAATCAAATGTTCGTTTATTGTTATCAGTTTATATGTAAATTTTATTTTCCTGAAATCAATAAAAACAAGAAGGAAAACTTTTTTTATTGCTTAAAGTGTTTCCTGAAACTTACTCTTAGGTGTGCAAAACAAAGTCGACCCGGAACACTTTCGTAAACATTATGATTATGAGCGATTCGTAAATGACTTGCTTCGAAAGATCAATCGACAATCGATGATTTCGTTTTCAGTTAATAATTAACCTTTTGTATTTTATATTGTTTTCGAAAGTTCATTATTAAACACATGTACTAACTAGTAATTATTTTTCTTTATGTGCATTAATTTCTATTAAATACTATAAAGTTTTACAGCAACAACTCCTAATTTAAAATTAATTTTTATTTTAATACATATGTAAAAAATAATTTTTTAGTTAAAACTTTTCGTTCGTGTATTGTAATCAATCGGTTATTGTTATCAAATCACATTCGTCCCGATGTGATCACATTAAGTGGCGTCTACTGTATCTTTAATACTCATACATTATGGGGAAAATACTGAAATTTTTTTAACTGCTTTTTGGAATTTAAATAATTTCAATTTTTAAAATTCTTTCCATATGGCAAAAACCAACTACAAAATTCCAATTTTGATAATGACTAGAAAACTACTAAATATATCTTAAAATAACCCTCTTGAAATATAATTTTTCAAAATAATTTATTTGTATTTAGTACTAATATTATTATACTTAGAAAGAATACTGCCAAAGACGTAATTTCACAACAGCTAATAGCTTCACTCTTTAATTTTTAATTCACTTTTACTACTGTCATCTATGAGGGTTATTAGTAACTAAAACTTCAAAATGGAATGTATGCTTAGGACTTAGTTGCAATCAAATAGTAATAATTAATAAAAGGTTAGTTAATAATTGCCACAAAAAAAACTCAAAACCATTGATTAAAAAAAAGTATCTACTTAAGACTTTATAATGAATAAAATTTGAGAAAAAAAATCTTTCTTCAACCATGTTCTGTGTTTGAAAAAAAAGTGTGTTTAAGAAAGCGTTTCAATGTATGCTTAACAGTTTTGCAATTCAAACAGCATTTGCATTTTTTACAGAACCATCAAGTTCTTTATGAATGGTACTAGAAATGATATATTTATAAGAAAATAAAATATGCTGCATATTTTAAAATGAAATAGTTTATGAATTCGATAATAAATATGTGGCGGACCATCTTGTAAAAAAAAATTACTAGGACCTGATCCCCAGCACGTTTCAATGATTTGGCAAAAATGTAGCAGGTGAATTAGCATTGTTTTGTAGAATGATGAAGTGTGTGCCATGTAGCGAAAAGTTGGCAATCTTTTAGGAAAGGAAGTTTAGAAATCAAGTTTTGAATAAATTCCTACCTAAACGACTTGTGTAAAAAACAAGTTACTGAAAAAATGAAAGCAGAATGATGTATTTAAAATAGATTAAAGATATAACTTACATTTTATCAAAGGCAAAGCGTGTTGAGGGTCCTCTTAGCAGCATTCAGCAGCCATATCCTACTAAATGAAACACTTTAGAAAACAAGGAAAACAGTTAGGGGTACAAGTGTAATTCTGGTCAAAGCAGCAACAAAATTTTCTATTATGAAAATGTCTTTGTTGTGTCACCCTATCAGTTGCAGATTGGGTTATTACCTACATTAGATAACTAAAGAATGATTTGGTTTCCTGTGGAAACAAAATGCGATTGGTTGGTAGACATATTTTCAGGCTTGTGTGCTTGGTCGCAAGGACCCGCTTATAAACCATCGTCAAGTAGGACAACACAAGACACACACATACACAAATGACAGATGCTGCCATCTGTTGCCACCTCCACAATTTAGACTGGTCCCTGAAGGGAAGGGAAATTTTCTACAAGGACCTGTACCCATAGGAAACTGCGCAATGACCGCCCACATGACTTTCGAACCCAACAGATTTTACGAGCACATACTTGACAAACACAAACATCCATGCCTCAACGTTATTCGAACCCGGACCCAGCAGCTCCAAAGGCCAATGTCTTAACCACTAGGCCGCCAGATCGGCAACAATATGTGAAAAAGAATCACAAAGTTATTAGTCTGACCTTTGAATTGGATAGGTTCAGTTGAACAATTACATTGATTTCTGATTACTAACACTAGGGGCAGCTGTTCGAGCGACATCTTAAATGGCGTCGGGAAAAGTGTTCCATGGCGTAGTTAGTATAAACACTAGCCCTTTCAACAGTGACAGCAAGTGGTACTAATTAATACTTGTACCTGTTCGCTCTTACCTCACATGTTAAAATATGCTTTGAATCAGAGGCATGAAATAAATAAGAATTTGTTTCTAAAATTGTGACAGTTTCTACAGGAGCAGATCAATTAAGGAATATTATAGCAGAAAGCAGAAAAATTTAGGATTTTTGGCTATACATATGCAATATTTAAGTCCAGAAGAACACATGGACTGTATCAAATATATAAATACTTCTGTGGTATTTAACCTTTCAAATCAGTCATCAACTGAAATTGTATTTGTTTTCTACTAGCTATAGCTATAACAACAGTTGTTTATTATATTCTTTTGAACCAAAACAAGGTTTATTTATACATACACATCAACTGTTTAGTGCTCAACCAAATCATAATGTAAACAATACAGTAGAACTCATATTAACACAACAAAATAAAAAAAAATTCCATCAAATATCTATTGTATGACAATTCTTCCAAAAAAGGTTACATTACCACCAACACTGTAAATTACGAGCGAGTTTAAATGCAATGATATGACATTTTTGAAAGTAGTCTATAGGCCTAATACATGCGCATTTAGCTTGGCCTCGTCAAAACGCATGCTTTGATGAAACTATAAACGACTTATTGCCAAATATATAAAAACTAATTAGAAAAATAAAAAGATTATTAAAAATTAAAACAAAGTTAGAAAACAGAAAGAAAACTCACTTCAGGAGACATGAATCGCCAAAACAAAATGGCTAGTGGTAGTGGCTAGTCTTGAATGCTCCCGCGCAGGCGATGGAAGGGAAGTGACGTCACCGAAAGTTCGTACTTTTGTTGACGACCATCCGACGTGGAATATGGCGTCACTTTAGTCAGTTTGGTCATTTTGCGACCAACTACTTGACGTCTTTTACATCACGTCAATCGGCTGACAAGAAAATAGCGTCGAAAATGGCGTCATTAAGAGACGTCAACTTAATTCACGAAAACTTGACGTCAATTTTTTCGTGATTTTTTACTTGTTGACGTCATTCATAAAAAATATGACCTTATTTTCACGTCATATTTGACGTGACACGAGTACTTGGGCTCTTCCCTCCCAAGTGAGGGGAGAGGATACTATTTTATGAATTGTAATCAATATAGTTCGTGTAAAGCCATTTTCGAACAGTAAAGTCATAAATGGATACATGAACAAGGTACATTATAAAAATGCCCCTGTTTTTACTTATTATTATTATTTTTTTGTGAAAATACGGTACATTACTATTTTCGCCACGAAGCGCAATAGGGCAAAAGTCGCATAAGATGGCCAAAAGTAAATATTGTATTTTAAGCAAGTCTTAAACAATTTCATTGTACTTCATGATGATAAATGAAGTTTGTCAAGAAATACATTCTGTCGCCGTCGTATCACGCCTCAATGAATATTACATGCTTGATGCTTGCCAACGGTTTACGGCAATACGGTTTGGCCGTACAATGTACGGAATTTCAGTTGTAAGATTGTACGAACAAGTGAAAATATTGACCAATTTTTTAAAGAAACATCTATATATAGATTTTTTATTTTTTTCTCATACTAAAACAACCAAAAACATACGATTTAGCCTGACCGACCTTCACTTTTCATACTTTAAAGTAACAAAATATTGTAAGATTTGATTGACCGAAAATTGTCCGGAACTAGATTTGAGTTTTATATCTAAAAATAGTCATTAGTAAATGCCGCATGTACTACTGAAGTATGGTCAAGTAATTTTATAAAATATAGTTAATTAAAGAGGGCCGAATTTTGCACAACACAAATTTGTCACCAACCTCGGTCTATATCAATAAAAACTAAACTTAAACTTCAACAAAAAGAAACTTTCAAATTTTTAAGTTTAATAATAAATATCAAATTTTCATTACAATTTGAAGATTAATTTAAGATTCGATTACACTAAGACTTCTTCAAATATCGGCTAACCTAGGGTTACCAGACGTCCGTATTTAGCAGGACACGTCCGTATTTAGAGGCTCTGTCCTGCTGCCCGTATTTATTTCCAAAAAAATCCTAAATGTCCATATTTTTGAAAATTTAATTATCCCTTTCAGTCCCAATGACAATTTGGCATCCATCATTTTAGATTTTTTTTTTCTGATCGTCTATAGCCCTTTATGATAGAAAAAAAAGCACAGCATTAAATTCTTCAAACTTTTTTATAAGAAAATATTTTTTATTAATCCCTATAGATGTCAGCCCCTAACAAAAATATATTATGTGTTTTACAGCACTATTTTTAGTAATTATTTACTAGAAATTTTCTTGGATTTTCTACAGATTTTTTTTCACAGTGTACATTACAAAAGTGCCATTGTTTATACTTTTTTTTTTGTGAAAATACGGTGACCCCTATTTTCGCCACGGTGCACAATAGGGCAAAAGTCGCATAAGATGGCCAAAAGTAAATATTGGATTATAAGCGCATCTTAAACAATTTTTGTACTTTATGATAATCAAAAAAAAAAAAAATTGTCAGGAAATGCTGTCGCCGTCGTACATATTTACTAGAAATTTTCTAGGATTTCCTACAGATTTTTTTTTCGCAGTGTACGTTACAAAAGTGCCATTGTTTATACTTTTTTTTTTGTGAAAATACGGTGACCCCTATTTTCGCCACGGTGCACAATAGGGCAAAAGTCGCATAAGATGGCCAAAAGTAAATATTGGATTATAAGCGCATCTTAAACAATTTTTGTACTTTATGAAAATAAAAAAAAATTGTCAAGAAATACTGTCGCCATCGTATCACGCCTCAATAAATTTTATCTGATGCTCAAAACTCTCCGAAAGAAATCCTTTCAAGAATCATATAACTGAAATAAAATAAAATCGTCATATTTTTATTGAAAATAGTAGCATAATATATTTCCTTGGGATAGTTATCTATTGTTTCTAGGTGTTATCTATTTGAAGCAAATTAAAACCGTGATACTTTTAACTATTTTACATCGCCATATTTTTCGACGTTATATTTCTTCAACTGAAAGTTCAGATGAGTGAAAAAAATTCTTCAATTCTTTTATCTCTATATCATCTACATTGGTTGATAGCTGAAGAATTAGAAAACCAAGTTCATTACTCCTTTCGAAATGAGAAGTGAGTGTCATAATTTAATTTCCAAACTACTTTGTATTAGATTTGCATGTCAAGCAATAATATCTCCTTTTGGAATATACCCCAATATTAAATTTTTAAAGCTTTCTCTAACACATTTTCTTGAAGAAAGTATACATTCTATGCATCATATTGTGATTGCAGGAATCGTCTGTCACCCACATAGACTTTCCACATGTATTTGTGCAACGAACCGTACAGACGAAACTTTTAAGAAAAAAAAACATTGTTGGGAGGATTCAGCACTCACCAAAAGCAAAATTCGGATTTTTGACCCCACTTCAATAATTTCATTACATTGTCCTTCATTTTCGTTAATTTAAATTATAAATTAAGCCAAAAACGTGTTTTTTCCCCGAAAACATATTTTTAAACCGCTGAATAAATCGCAAATGAACACATACCGCAAAACTTTAAAATAAACCAATACTTCAACTTCATTGAGTAGTCAAAAAGTTTTAATTTTTGCAAATTTGTTTTAAAACATTTAAAAATTAATTTTCAGAAAAGATTTTTTTGTGCCATAAAAAAATATTCTTTTGGGCAATCATTACAAAAGATTAACTTTTAATCACGTAATATGGTTTCAAAAACTAATATCCCTTTTTAGAATTTCTTTACTTCTACAAAACACTGTGCCAAAAGCTATTATAGTAAGCTTGAGTTTCAGAAGGAAACCAGCTAAAATGGCATGAAACTAAAACATCCAGAATCCGAAAAAACCTCCCGCTCAAAGTTGTCCTTATCTCTAGGGGGGAGGGGGGCTGTAATTCCAACCCCTTAGTCAAAGACAGGTAATCACTTGAAACTGCCCAAGGGAAAAGCAATTATTCATAGAGAGGGCCTCAAATTTCATTGGCGATAAAAAAGCTCGCTGAGGAATTGCAATCGCGCCTAATAGGCGATAAAAAGTTTTTTATAGTTTAAAAACACAGCGACACCTGGTTTTGGAAAAAGTTAGAAAAAGAGTTCGTGCAAATGACTTCATGATTCTTAAACTTAAAAATTTTCGAATGTTCGAAGAATACTTTGCTATTTCAAGTAATTTGTTTAACTATTCAATATAGAAGTATAATTTTTTATATGAAAATTCTATATGATTTATTTATTAAGAAAGAATTTTTAAAATTTATGAAACTTTAGCCAAAAATAAAATAAATGATAACAAACATAAAACTATTTACAGAATGGAAATTTTTATTTAATTTATTAAAATTAAAAAAAAAATACATTAATAAATATTGTTTTATTTTCCTTTTAAACAGGTTAAGTCTTTATGTGTACATATTTGTACAATATAAAGTCGTTTTATTTGTCATTTCTTCAATTTTGACCTCAAAATGTGGCGCGCAAGCCGAATCCAAATGTTTTCAATTTTGTAAATAGTTTTATGTTTGTTATCGTTTATTTTATTTTTGGCTATAGTTTCATAAATTTAATTTTTTTAATAAATAAATCTTATAGAATTACACATATAAAAATTATACTTATATATTGAGTAGTTGAAAAATTACATGAAATCGCAAACTATGCTTCTAACTAATTTTGAAGTTTAAGATTCCTGTGACCCCTTAATACGTTTAATTTCGTGTGAATTAACAACAATGAAGTAGAACGATATGAAATGTTGACATATACTATGTGAAATACAGAAAAGTTTTTACAATTGATGAAAAATAATTTCAATCAGTTTAAGTAAACTTTAAAGTTGTCTAAAATTTTTATAAAAATTTACTTGAGAACTTATAACAGAATTAAATAACTTGGCAATAACTTGAATTCAAAGTTGATGGATACAGTTATATAATTATTTAAATTATAAAGATGAAATAAGCAAATACTTTTGTATTTAAAAAATTTATGCTTCTAGAATACACTCTCGTTGTGGCTAAACAGAAACTTATTACACAAATTTCAAACTTTTTTTTTACAATAAATACAAAATCAAAATAAGTACAATCACAGATAAATACAAAATAGTACTTGATTATTGACTTGACAAAACATTTGATTATTGATTAGTTGAACAAAATACTTGAGAACTTATAAGATAATTAAATAAATGAGCAATAAATTGAATTTAAAGTTGCTGGATACAGTTATTCAATTAATTAAATTATAAAGACGAAATGAATTATCGTCGAATGAATTATAAGACGAATGACTTATCGTCGCACTAGAGCTACCCGAGGGCTATTGGTGATGGGCATCGTATTTTAGAACCACAGTCAAGTGACGAGCCGACTCCTGAAACCGTTAAGGGCGACAACGCACTGGGACTTGACGCATGCTAGGCGAGTGCCTAACCGACTGGGCTCCAAAGCCCCCTTTTGTAGATTTGGAGAATCAAAACAAAACTTTCGATATTATTTCCTTTATTATACAGGGTGGTTATAAAATAACGCTCCCTATTCGGAGAGGTCTGTAGCTTGAATGAATAATCCAAATGCAACAAAAAATTGAGACACTTACTAATAAAGAAGAGGGGAAAAGAATGGAATCATAAAAAACAAACTCGTCACTTGGCCAGGGTTCTAAATTACGAGGCGTAATTGGATGTGTTGGCCGTAATTAGCCGTAATTGGCTACTCCTCGCAATTATAACCTTAGTCAAGAGACGAGTTTCTGTGTTATAATTCCATTCTTTTTCGTAAAAAATCAATTCGGTTCTTGACCAGGGTTCTAAATTACGAGGCGTAATTAGCTGTGTTGGCAGTAATTGGCCATAATTGACGACGTTTCGTAATTTAGATTCTGGTGAAGAGACGAGGTTTTTTTATGATGATTCTTTTTTATGATTATTTTTTAGGATTCTTTCTTTTTTATGATAGTACCATTCTTTTTCCCCCTTCTTGATTAGTAAGTGTCTCACTTTTTGTTGCATTTGGACTATTCATTCAAACTACAGACCACTCCGAATAGGGAGCGTTATTTTATAACCACCCTGTACAATTCAAGAGTTTTATATAAATATCAGTTAATTTTTTTTAATGTTGCATTTACAGTTTTGTATTACTGCCAACACATTTACAGTGTAGTTCTAACTAAAGATAATTGGTAACTAAACGATTTCAATTTAAATAAAAGTAATTGCACATTTAGAAAAAAAAATCTTTTTAAAAATGGGATAATGTTATTAATTGTTGTTTGGTATCTTCATGGTATGTTTTCGAAGGTGTTAATACGATCCTGAACTTTTGCCAACTTTTTAAAGTTGTGGGGAATTTTTTTTACCTATAACCATAAAAAAAGGTTTTATTTGCGATTTTTCATTTGTACGGTACGTACAAGAAGGCTTGCGATTTATGTAGAAAACAGCATATCAAATTGAAGTGCAGAAAATTCCCTACCATTTGACTGTATAATAAGTCTTTCTTACTTATAGAATTGTTATATTAAGCAAATTTAATGTGGAATTCAGTCATTTTTGACCCATTAAATCTATTTTATTTAATAATTGTAGCAAAACTTCGTTTTCATACTTTTGGACACATTTTGAGTTTCCGAATACGATAACAAATTTATTTTTTGTTGCATAAAGACATTTATTATAAAGTTAGAAGCAAAAGAAAATACAAATCGTCTTTTGCCTTTATTCCTTTACACGTGATATATTTTTTTAATTTTTGAAAAAAAAGTTTTATATATTGAACAATGAAAATAACGAGATTGATGCAAAGTCTTTTGAAGCACAATTTTGCTAGATTAAGGGGTCATAGGAGTCTTAAAAATGTGCAAAGAAGGTACTACAAAACATAGTTTAATCTTTCATATAACTTTTTAACTACTCAATGTATAAGTATAATTTTTTTATATGTAATTCTACAAGAGATTTATATATTATAAAACAAGTTTTAAAATGTATGAAACTTTAGCCAAAACTAAAATAAATGATATTAAACATGAAGCTATTTGAACACATTGTGATTAGGCTTGCGCGGCAAATTGCGAGGCCAAAATTGAAAAAATGACCAAGAAAATGACTTTATATTGTGCAAATATGTACAAACAAAGACTTATACCTAAATTCTCAGCTCAATTTTAATTAGAAATTGTTTTTTAAAAAAATTTAAAATTAAAATTTTTAAATTTTTATTAATTTTTTTAGAAAAAAGTCCTTAAAATAATTTCTTATTAAAATTGAGCTGAGAATTTAGGTATAAGTCCTTGTTTGAACATATTTGTACATTATAAAGTCATTTTCTTGGTCATTTTTTCAATTTTGACCTCATATTTTGCCGCGCAAGCCTAATCACGATGTGTTCAAATAGCTTCATGTTTAATATAATTTATTTTAGTTTTGGCTAAAGTTTCATACATTTTAAAACTTGTTTTATAATAAATAAATCTTGTAGAATTACATATAAAAAAATTATACTAATTTATTGAGTAGTTAAAAAGTGACATTAAAGATCAAACTATGCTTTGTAGTACCTTCTTTGCACATTTTTAAGACTCCTGTGACCCCTTAAGCTATGCCGTTCTAGCAAACTAAGCTATGCGTATTACGTCCAACCCAATGTGTCTCTGAACAGGGACACGTGCTAAACATGTGGTCCCTCCCCTCAGGGGTATGTCAGGGGTGAGATTCCCAGAATCGGCCGAGCCTTTGTGATATGAACTTACCGCACCATTGTTCGGAGACCTCTGTCGCCCGGCGTCTCGTGAAAGGACAGTCTTTTTTGTGTCATGGAACTTGGAAGCATTTGTGCTGTCATAGTTTTTAAAACCAATATAAAAATAAAATTTGCATCTGTTTTAAAAATGATTTTGCTTCAAAAGCAACTGTTAATTTGGGAAGAAATCTTTGTTGTATATTATTATTATTTCCGTACCTTATCCATAACATAAAATTATTTCAGAGATAGCTGGTGCACTTGAAATTCGTTGCGATCAAGCAAAGTGTCCAATATTTTCGGTTTGTGAAGCTTTTTGCATGGTTGTTTTATAAATTGCAGTATATTTTATGTTTTTTAATTACGTAAATTTGTCCAGCCATTTCGGGAAATCCCAAATTTCCCTGACTTTTCAAATGAGTAGGAATAAATTTAAATTATTGATTTAAAATTTATAAGTTTAAGACCACTTTCAAGTATTTTTATGTTTCATCAGTATTTTATACTTCATTTTTTTAAAAAGAAATAGTCAGTTGCAAAGAAACAAACACTCATTAACGTTTATTTTGAAATATTAATGCTACATTTTACATTTACTTAAAATATCACTTATAAGCATTTGCCTTATGCTTGGGTAGAAAATAAAATTAATCTGGAACTGGATCCAAAAACATTTCACTGAAACATAAACAAAAAAATTTGCATTTCCAATCATAGTACTCGTTTGCGATATTAATTCAACCAAATCTAATGCATTTTAAGAACTTAATTATTTATAGTGGGAACATCAAGCAATGTCTTCTTTGTCTCGAGGTGTAATCTCGTATGTTCAGTAGTGTAGGATTTGATCAAGTTAATCCTTTTTTTTTGGCATTCCATTGTGCAACTGATAGAGAAACGTTATATTTAACTAAATATAAAAACAAGACATCAGACCACAATCTGCTTTAACATGCACCATATCTGCTTACACGTAGTCAGTTAGATTTGTTTAAATTCTTGACCGTTGTTAAGAATTAAAACCCTCATCGCAATAGTCCACTTGTAGCTCTAGTGCAACGCTAATCCAACAAAACTATTTTTTTTCGTATTTTATTTTCTTCCTTAAAAAAGTAGTACACTATTTTTATATGCGAACATGTACTTAAGGCGTAATTTAAACATTAACTTAACCTGAGTAGAAAATGTAATTAATTGTGAAAAAAATTTATTACACTTATACGCGCCAACTTATATCCTTCTTTATCTTAGTTCATTATAGTTCGATACTATTATAACTTTCGAACATCGCTCGGAACGCCCACCCCCTCCCCCATCCTTCCCACATACACTCCAATCCATATCCACAAACAATTGAACCCTCCTCCCTCATTTGCCAAGCTTGCCGTCATTTGTGGATGGTCCCTGTAACAAAATCATTCGAATGAGTCTTTTCGTGAGAAATTTCTGGTTACCTCCTCCTTATCGCTTGAAGGTAAAGGGGAAGAGGGTTTTCTTGGAAGAACGTACCGGCAAGGACAATGACAATGGAGAATTATCACATGTTTTAAATTTTGTTAAAAATGGGCTAATTTTGTAGATTAAGATGTCTGGAGTCCAAAAATGTCATTAAAATTTTTTTTAACGAAATATTTTCCGAGTTATTCAAATTTGAAAAAACCAGAGCCGCGGCGCACTTTAGGAACGTCGTGACGTAGAAAGGTCTTCTCCTTCCTCCTCACTACGTCACCACTTGAGAACCGCGCAGCGAAATTGCATGCACGTGCGTTGATTTTTGTATTATTTTGAGTTTTTAAAATATTTTTCTCCAATGGCTGTTGAACAGGGTTTTACCCAAGCTCAAAGAGATATTTTGCCAAACATTTCCGAAGATATGATAATCAATTTTTTCAAAGAAAATTTGGATTCTTTGTCAGCTGAAATGAAAGGTATCAAAGCTGAAAAGTAAGATGTTTCCAAGATATTTAGTTAATTTATTGTTTTATAGGAAATAAAAAAAAATATTACATATAGCAATAGCATAAATATGTTTTATGACTATATATTTTAAGAATAAAGTTTATGTGATATTTATGATATAGTAAAATTCTGGTAAAAAAAAAAGACTACTTTTTAAAATCAAAACTTGGTATTCCTACTAGTCGATAATTCTTTTTCTCTATAGTTAGTTACATGCTTAACTATTTAAAAATATATTTAAGGGGGGGGGGATATTAAATATATTTATTTTAATATATTTTTAATTAATATATATTTTTTAATATATATTTTAATATATTTATTTAAATATATTTGGGGGTTCAGTACCCCAAAATCGGTGAAAAAATCAAAACAAAAATTATTGGCTTAAAATACTATAACAACCTTTATTAATAATGTCACAAAGTATTAAGACGATTGGAAAACTATTTTTGACATTAAAAGCCATTTTAATGTCATGGCTTCGTAAGGAAATGGGTTAACAACAAAAACTTTAAATGGTTTTCTCTCAGAACTTGATTTTTTGAACTTCGATGTACCTTTTCTCAAAAACTATGCTATGTTTTCTCGTAAAATGTTTTATATGATGTAATACATAGTACAGATTAATCGGAGGTTATAAATTTTAATAAAACTAAAGTGAAAAAAAAAAGTTATGCGGCAAAAAAGTGAAAATTTTCAGTATTTTTTGGTACTTTAAAACTTATTTTATTTTAAAAAAATCTAACAGTTATTTAAAAAAAACTTTTAACCTTAGATTAATGTATAAGGTTGGTTCAACACACACAGAAAATTTTAAGATGATCTGATCAGTAGTTATTGTAAAAAGGTACATTGCAATTGGCCAATTTAACATGGTGGCAGCGCACTTGGCCAAAACGAAAAGACCAATTTAGTGCTTTCCCCCCTCAGCAGGGGGCCGGGGTGACCGTTGGCTACTTTTAGGACAGCAATTTTTCGCCATGTAGCCTAGACCAAATCTCGGGCATTGAATTGTTTGAAATTTGCGCTTAGCCCCTTTCTCACAGATGGTTGTGCCGTAGGAATTTTTGGGAAGGTTTGTCCTCGCGGGGGGTTAGGAATTGGGATTGACATCCCTGACAACTGCAAAATAATTAGGACGTGGCTGAAAGATTTTTTTTGGCGCCTATTTTATCATCGTTTTAGGATGACTTAGTTTTTTTAAAAAAAAAAAAAAACATATTCATTTAGTTACTAATTCTAATTTCGAAAAAAGAATATTATATACAATATTATTAAAAACTAAACTGTGTACCAAATTGTTTATTTGTCTCTTAAATAAGAAAGCAGTATACAACAATCCATTTTTTTAATTGTATAAAAAGATGGTTAGTTTTAATTTGCATTCCTTAGTTTATTAATGTATAATTTTATACGAGCGAATGTACGTACACCTACGTAAAATGGATAACCAACAAAGAATTTTAAATCAATAAAAACTAAATTCAGTATTTCAAAACCATAATTCAAATGGAAGTCAAATATTTTTTTACAGAATTTTTTGGTACAGTATTGGCACCTGCCATTCATGTGTTTTATAAAATGAATCAACGTAAACACAAACGGGTATATGAATGCAAAAAGTGATCTGATCTCTCCATAGGTATAGCATTGTTCATTGTTGTATGCATGAGATTTATACTTTTCATTCCCAATTTGAATACAAATTTCAGCGAGAGTGAAAATTAAGTATAAACAAGAAAAGTAACCAAATCAAGGGGCCCGGATGGCCGAGTGGTGAGCATCGCAGGCCAGCAGTCGGCATGCTGTAACGGGTGCGGGTTCGATTCCCGCCTTCGCCCTGGGTGTACTTTCCTTTCTGACAGTCAAAATTCTTTCTGTGTCTGTCTTATTTGACAAGGGCTTATAAGCGGGTCTCTGATTGAACACACAAGCCGGAATATAGATGTTAACTACCCACCCTAACCAAATCAACTGTCCCAAGCGAAACTAATTAAAACATTATTATTTAAAAAACAATTTTATCAGTTTTAAATGAAGTCATAATATGCAGAATATTCAAAGAATGTGATTCTCTGAATGTTCATGTTCTGTATATGTACTTCATGTTCTGTGTGACATGTACTTTAGCTATTTTTGTTTTTACGAAAGCATTTGAAAATAAGAGACTATTTGAAGGATAAATTGTTTGCATGTTGTAGCCAACGATCGATAATGTGTAGGTACATATATATTCCAGCTTGTGTGCTTGATCAAAGACCTGCTTATAAGCCATCGTCAAGTAAGACAGACACAGAAAGAGTTTTTACAGTCACAGAGAAAGGAAGTACACCCAGGGAGAAGGCAGGAATTGAACCAGCACCCGTTACAGCGCACAGACTGCTGGCCTGCGATGCTAACCACTCGGCCATCCGGGCCCATTCGATAATGTATACTGGAGAGTTTGTGCAATGTTAAGAATACACTATGTCAGATATCTGGAAACAATTATTTGGGCTCTTTCTTCAACTTCGCCACTGTTTTTGTCTCTTCTTAACTTTACCTATAAGTATAACTGCCGCTTACAAGTCATTAGTTATAAGACAATGGACAATAAATATAAATTAATAAAAAAATTATTCATATTTGGGATTAAGTTTAAAAGGACAGGCAAATGACGCTATTTTTTATGTACTGCATTCGGTAAGCCGTTTTCCTGGAGTCAGATCATGAGAAAATACTTAGAACAAGATATTTCACATAATTATTTTTCTTTATGCAAATAAATTTAGCAAGGTATAAAAAATGTTATTTGAATTTGTGGAAGAAAATTCATGAAAATGGGAAATTTCGCCCTTTAAAAGTTTAAATTAAAACTAAATGCTGTTATCTTGCTGCTTTTCCCCCCTCAAATCTTTTGTGGTAGCGGATCTAGGGGACAATTACTGCAACAAACTAATTGTTTTTCTGTTAGAATTTCAGTGAGTATTAGAGTTATATTTTAGGTCTTTTAAAACTTCTTGTCGAATTTATTATTCGCAAGCCGCATATTATAATGTCCATTGTTCAAAACCATTTTAAGCTGGGGAGCCCAGTCGGTTATGCAATCGCCTAGCATGCGAGGGGTCCCTGGTTCGGGTCCGGGGTATTGTCCGGTATACGTAATAATTTATATTTAATTTTATTTATATAATGTTAAACAAAACTGGAATTGAATGAATAATCACGATTTCTTTTTTAAAAAACTTTTTACATTAAAAACTTTATTATCTTGATTATATTTTTTATTTTGCTTAAAAAACGATTAGTGGTACGCAGGTAACAAAATGCGCTGGAAGAGGAGTGAGAATTAAAAAAGGTTAAAAATTTGACGATTTTTTTAAAAATTTTTGACCAATTATACACAAGTTATTTTTAAGTTATTTTGGCTGCAAAGTGATAATTATTTTTACTGCTTATGTAAAAATAATTAAATGCTAAAAAGTGCGAAAATAAAGATAATATTGAGCAACGAATTGGACCCCCTTAAAATTAAAAAAAACACAGTAATAATTTAAATTCCCTTAGAATGGCATTTGTTTATGAATTTAAAACACTGTTCCTTGGTTGATATACATATTTTTTCAGGCTTGTGTGCTTGCTCAGAGAGCCGCTTATAAACCTTCGTCAAGTAAGACAGTCACTACACGCACACACTCACACATATACGTGACAGATGCTGCCACCTATCACGTGCCACCTCCACAATTTAGACATGTCCCTGAAGGGGAGGGAAATAGTCTCCAGGAAACACTGTTCCAACATTTACAATCGAACAATAAACTTGTTTTAAAATTAAAGATTGAAAGACAAATTTTTTTTAATGACATTGTAATGTATTTTATCGCAACATGATTCTTTGATGGTTCATTATTCAAGTTAGTTTTTTTTTTAGTTTATATTTGTTTTTTTATAAAGATATTTGAAAACCTTACCATTGATAGTTTGATACAAAACTTTAAATAACAGAGCTCGAAAAAATCTAAATTAAAATAATGATACATTTCGTTTGCATTTTTAGATATAGCAATTTTGCATTAATTAGCTTCGAACGTAAATAAATTTAATAAAATATGAAGAATATTCATTGAATTTGTGAAAGAAAATTCATGAAATTAAAAGCTAAATGGCCGCTTCTAAAATTTTAACAATAAAATTTCTATGAGTGTTAAAGTAATTGGAAAGTAGGTTGTTGTGTCAGTTCTTTTAGAAGTTCTTGCTTTCATTGTTATTTAAACTTAACGTTAACTTAAAATAAGCTTTAAAAAAATTTTATTCGACTAAAACACGTTTACTTTTGGAAATTACCTAATAATCATTGATTTTACCTTGCAAAAATGTTTACTTATCGAAAAACTCGTGCAAGAACAACCAAATTAAGTATTCTTATAAATTGCAGATTTTATATTGAAGCATATTCTTTTAAATAACTTTTTCTTAAAAACGTATTTGTGCTAATCCAGCAAATTTCAATTGCAATTTGAAAAAACAAAATCAAAACGTTCCAAAAATGGGAAGCTATAGTCACAATGGCCATCTAAGCCATATTGAAAGTAACTAACACATTAGCGTTGATAAGAATGTCTGGTAGAGAAGAATACCGAATACCCCCCGCTGAAACGGGCGCCACACAAGTTTCAGCTTATTGGCAAGATCTCGGAATGCGCGCACTTCATTATTGACTCGACACCCTCGATCTGCTTGTAGAGTAGGGGGGCGTATAAGGACAATTAGCTTTTATTATACTATCAACCCTCAAAGTCTCAACTGGTGAGAGAAACATGCCAAAACTACAACCCCTGAAAATGGTCAAAGAGGGGAAGAAATACTAGGGCAGCCATATTTTGGCCAAGTGTCGTGTAATCTTTAACATTACCGATATACAACGTACCGAACCCCCTTAAAGGGGCTATTGAGTTAAATTAGAAGTTATTGTCGTATTAAAAATTAATGTTTAAACGTAAATTTTTGTTACCTTACCAGATAACTTGAATAGTATACTTGAGTACTCTACTAATATAAGACTTCTATTTTAATGTTCTGTGCAATATAAGGCTACATTAGAATGTAAAACTATATAGAAGTGATTGTTCTATTAAAGATGAATATTATTAGTTTTAAATTAAAAACCTTTATTTGTTTTTAGAGCCTCACCAAAACTAAATAGTAATTCAATACTAATCACAAACTTTGATATTTCTGTTTCAATATTACATTCCAAAGGTACGAGGCTAAAGGAACGCTCATTTTGGGATCTCTTTTCATAGCTCTGCACCATCTCAGTCTATCTTTTTTATTCCTCTGTACATTTAGAAATAGTTTGTCAGGACTATAATATGGGAAGTATTTCCGCACAATACAGTACTTTTTAGAAGCCCTAATATTATAAAAATAAGCTTTGAAGAAAGGATATAAGAGAAGCGAAAAATCGAATGCAGCAAAAGCTGTGTTCGCTTCTTCTCGGTGGGAGAAGACCTTACTACGTCATATCACGTGACTCTCTGTATCGAATGAAAACCGAAACTGCTCTTTTATTAATTTAAATTAAAAGCAAAATACGAATCTGTAAGAAGAATGAATACATTTTTTATGGGTTTTAAGTCATTTAGAATCATTTAAAAACAAGAAAAAAAAAATGTGATAATTGTCCATTAGGGCGGAGTTGCAAGATGTCCAATGTCAATGGGGAGTGGGAGAAGCTTGAGTTCTATGAAAGAGTGTGATTACCAGATTTTGAAATGTATCTCTTTTTAACGATCGCCAAATTGTCAAAAACTTCACTGCCATCTTGTGTATAATAATCCAACTAAAAACATCGTTAAAAATAATTGTTTGTAGCTAAGACATTATTAAGTAGTTAGTGGTTGTCTTTTTTTAATTGTTTTAAACTTTCTAATTAAGCGCCCGGTAATTAAGTAGCTAATCTGGCTGCCAATACTGCCAAAGACGACATTTCACAACAGTTAATAACTTCCAATCTTTAATTTTGAATACACTTTTACTACTGTCATCTATGATTGTTATTAGTAACTAAAACTTCATAATGGAATGTTATAGATGGAAAAAAAACATTTGTCGAGAGGGGGCTCTACTTTAATAGAATAAAGTGGATTATATTACTTGTTGCCATATTTATGACAACAGTATGCATTAGAGGGTTAAATTGAAAACTTTATGAAATTAAACAGACTAAAAAATTATAAAAAGTAAATAATTAAAACCGATTATGGTAAATGGAAAATTTGGATTTGTAAATTCATTTTATGTTAATAGCTCTGTGTTTTTTTTCTGAAGAAGGTACTGTTTTTTTAAATTATAAAATGTGGGTAAAAGGAAAAGGAAATCGGTAATCTCTTATTGAAAAGAAATATGAATACATTAATGTTTTTTTTTACATTTTAAAATTTAATTTTTCTTTGGTAATTGAATTTTATAAACTGAAAAATTCTAAAAATACTAAAATCATAAAAAGTGGGCAAAATAAAAAAAAATCGATTATCTTTTATGAAAAAAAAAATGTACAAATCAATAATGGTTTTTTACATTTTTAATTCAATTTTTTTCTTATGTATCCAATTTTTATAAAAGGGGAGATTCTAAAGGTATGTATATTAAATTATCCAAAAACAAATTAGAAAATTAAAAAAAAAAAACAATACAAGAGGAACCAACTACGTAAAAGTAAATTTTGAAATAACTCTTCATCACTATTTGCGATTTTAAGAAGCTTTGAATTTTATAGGATATAATATATAATTTTTAAATACTAATTAGGAGTTTAAATAATGAAATGTGTGAAGAATTAAAATAAAAAAAAATACGATAAAAATAATCAAAATGCGAAGAAACACTCTCGAACTTATAACAAATGTCAATATGGTTTCCTATTAATGAAACTTTTATTTTTTGAAAAATTATAAGATGAGTTTAAAGTTTTAAAAAATCTAGCAATTTAAAATAAATTGGTTCAAAGAAATCTCTAAGTAATATCATGGGACTTCAGAGTATTAAAAAAAACCCTCCCTAGTTACAAAGTACTTTACTTCTTGTTAAGAACCTAAGTGTACTCTTATCGACCAAGTCACCATAGCCTAACGGATAGCGTACTAATCTACAGACATGAAGGTCCGTGGTTCGAATCCCGCTTGGAGCATCCCCCAGCATTGAAAATGAAGAACTTTGTAAAATAAGTCATACGCTCAGTAGAGGAGAATCCAACAAATAAACCTAGTTCAAAATAACTTTTAAACAATAAAATAATTTTTAAACCCACTTTAGAAATTCATTAGTGGCGCCACCTATCTTTGCATTTTTTAACTATTTGTTCTAAGTACATTATATCACATATATAAATTCAAAATGTATCCAACATGTCCAGAATTGGTATATTTATTAGATATTGTAGACCTCGTCGAGAAATGTTTTGTTGTTAGGGTTAGTCTAATAGATATCCGCAAAGTGCATAAGACTGCTCATGGAGTTTGTTGACCTCTAATGGACGTTCACCATAGCACGAATTTATCCAGAAAGTCTAAAACACGTCCGTAATGTCTAGAATATCGCTGTCAAATAGATTCCTAATGGATATCACTCGGCGGAAACTACGGTTGTCTATAAGACGTCTATGGATGGTAAACTCAAATTCTAATGGATATCATGGATTTTCCGAATAACGTCTTATAGATGTCTACTGGATAATGAATGGCTATGTGGGTTGTATTATATATTTTATATAATCTAAATTATAACTAAATATTTAATGTAAATTCAAAATGATGCTTTTTGTTTCAATCAATTCGAGTAATAAATAGAACTAATAAAAGAATAGAAAAAGAAAAAAGAAAATATATGGGCATATATTGTTATAGCCACTTTTTCATTACAATGACAGTGATTGCGCCCTCTAGAAGAGAGATTTTAGGCTTTACAGTCCCTTTTAGTTTGTGCTGTAGCATGGTTTCAGACAGACAGACCGTTCATAAATAACCTAGAATTGTCATTAGATAAGATAATAATAAACTGTCGCGTAACTGAACACTATGAATACAAATATATTCATATGACAACATAAAGTACATAAAATGTAATTTTATTACAATGACAGTCATTGCGCCCTCTAGAAGAAAGATTGCAGGCTTTATAGCCCATTACCCAGCTCGCCAGAAGAGACAGTCGCAAGAGACACACAAAGGACGACACAAAAACATAGACAAATAACATTTATTGACAACCACAAACATCCCTGCCTTTGCCGGGATTCGAACCCGAACCCAGCAGTTCAAGAACCTTTTTTTTATTTCAAATTAGGAGATTTCAGAATTTATTATTTGTATTTTTTTTTTCAGAGGAAAAGAGCAGACTGGCTACAGATTGAAATTTTTACATCATTAAAAACCCGAATTATGTAACCTCTTCAGACCCGAGCAAACACGTATATTCTAAATAGTTTTATAGTGGAATAGTGTTTTTAAGATGTCTAATATCGTATTGACTCTCGTTCAACTTCATTTTTTTAAAGAAAAATAAATGACTGATACCTGTAATCAAAGGCTGAAAAAATTATATTTGGATCTTCGGCTATCGGAACAGGTCAATTTCGGAACTAATTACAAAATTTCAAGTTATCAATATATGTGTTAAAAACATTTCATATTAAAGGCCTTAAAAACCACTAGTGACTATACATGACTGGCCTCTTTTAATAATTCACTGTATCGACTAACCCTAACTAAAGAAATCAAAAGTAAAGCATTTTAGTGTATCAACTAAATTTTATTTTTTTAAACAGCAACTTAACCATTTCTTGAAAAGTTTAAAGATCCATGCCTTTGCTGGCTTCGATTTATTACTCGGAATTGTAAATGAAACAGCATCACATAAACAATTTACATTTGTTGAAATACGAAAAAAAAATTTAAAAATCACAAAGCGATACGAAAACACTACAAACAGTCTGCAAAAAAAAAGATAATTTCTTAATTAACAAATTAATAAATAACTGCTAAATTACCGCAAAAGTTTTGATTTAACTTTTTTTTAGCAGTCAACTCATCGAAACCACCGTTAAGCACAAAAAAATGTTGATGTTGCCATTACAAAAAAAAAATGCAACTGTGATTTCAGTTGCAGTAATCGATGTGCATATTAAAATAATTAAAAAAACTAATGTGAAATTTTGAATGATTGTTAAGCAACAATGATTGAAAAATATATATAAGTTTTCATTTTTGGTATCATTTAAAGTGAAATTACACCAATAAAACATTTTTCAAACACTATTTTTGGTTTGGTTGAAAACTTATAAATTTTGGTAGGCAAAATGCAATTTTTGGCTTTTTTATTATTTTTTAATTAAAAAACTAATTGGAGTATTTAAAAAATATTTTGTGGACATAAAATTTGGACCATTTTCTACGAAAAAAATTGGAGTTTTGCTATAAGAATTGTGTCGTAGAGATTAAAAAAACATAACTGTAATTCCAAAAAAAAAGTACCCATAACTTACGAACCGGTTATATATTGGGTATATATGCATTTAGCAATTTGTTCATAATAAGAAGTCTACAAAATACTAAAAATTCAGAAAAATCGTAGAAGACAATTTTTTTTTATTTCAATTTAGGCCAAAAACGCCTTTTTTGCCCTTGTACAAACTATATTTTAATTAAAAAACTAATTTGAATTTAAAAAAATTGCTTTGCAGACAAAACACCTATACTCTTTTCTACATTCAGTAAAAAAATGGGAGAAAATTGTTCAAAATTGTGCCGTACAGATCGAAAAGCATGACTGTAAAAAACAAAAAATAAAATTAAAAAAAACCCGTAACTTACAAACCGGATATATATTGGACATACATGCAATTAGCAATTTGTTCATACATAAGAAGTCTACAAAATACTAAAAATTCAGAAAAATCGTAGAAGCCAATTTTTTTTTCGATTTTAGTAAAAAAAAGCCCTTTTTTAATAATAGAATAGCTGAAGTTTACTGATTTTTAGTTTCTTTTGTGAACAACTGATAATGATCAAGCTGGATAATTTTTTGTTTGTACTGTTCAGTTAACAGAGAGTTCCAGATAAAAGAGTATACAATAATCGAGGTTCTACTGTATTTTACATTGTTTTTTGCTCAAGAGTTATTTTTCCCGCAATGTAGATATTCACCTAACTCAGTTGCTTATCTCTATAGATCACTAGCCCTATCCAATATATTTCGATCAATTAAATGTATAGCTAACAGAAAATCTGCCAATAACTTAACAACTTTATTTATAGCGTTGCCCAGTTCCACAATTAACTTTTGATCTTAGAGGATATCACCGAAAACAAAAGATCATCTCATATACTATTCAAGAAACGTGTGTGATTCGAGTTCAATATATACCTTCATATATAATATAGGGAACAATATCAGATCAAATTTGATTTGGAACTGATATTGGTTCAAATAACAACTATTTACCAACTTTGGTTTTATGGTTATCAACTCTTATGAGACTTGGACATGATAAAAGTAATGTAATTTAAGAGAATAAGATATAGAACTTAATGTTATGACATTTTGCTTATAAATAAAAAAATTAAATAACTCTTTGGTTATGTTACAACGCCAAAAATGTTTATTTGATATGCATAATGCATTCTTAAAGAAAAATTCATTTTAACTTTAATTAATAATATGAGCATGTCATACCGATTACAATTTACTACACTTAATATTCATTCGTTTATAACATTACTAGATTATAACGTCATAAATATTGAGGTACCTTGAAAAATGCCATAACCAGGTCAGGTTATATAGTAATTTACTCTTCATGATAACTTGATCATTTTAAGCAATGCCATGATATATTCAAATTTTTAGATCTGATTTAATTTAACCAATGTTAAAATAAGAACAATAGTTTTAAAAGCTAAATTCAAACCCTCTTCTTCTTTCTTATCTCTCTGATCTGGATCAGATCCATGAGGTTAGTCTCCCTTAACTTCTCCATCGCCAACCAGGTGTTCGTCGTAGATCCTCCCTCGAAAGGCCAATGCACACCAAGGGATCCTGGGAGGTGACCTCTTCGCTGTTGCATATTCAAACCCTGTTAACCCTGGTAATTTTTAGTGCTTTGAAAGTAAAGAAAAAAAAGAACATGCTTATTATAAATCACAGTACAAGACATATCGCTTAGCATACATAAACCAAAATTCTACAGTTCACCTTTAAATATTTTTTTTATGAAATCAGTGATGAAATTTTAAATAGAAAAAAAACACTTATAATAATTTTCTTACTATTTCTGTCTTTACACATTATTTTCAATTTATTCAAAAATTAAGCCTTATAACTTGCATATTAGAGCATATAAAAATTAAATGATAATATGCATATAGAGCTTGCATATTATCATTTAATTTTTTTTTGTTTATATATTTTAATTAAACATGAAAATACATCATCCATCAAACGAGAAAACCAAGAATGTGCAAAAACACAGGGATAGAAAAACGGAAACAGTAACGCTGGTTTTTGGCTGGCTTTGGTTAAATGGACGAAAACGGATATTAGGCTAAACCGATTAAAACTAAAGAACTGGTTAAAATAAACAATTAAAGCGGTTAAAATGAAGGTTATTGCTTGAATTAGCGTCAAATTTGATAGACATAACAACTATTGCCAACAGGCGTCGCAATTTAGAACTACATTTTTAACTATTTGGAAGCTGCAACACTTACTAATACTAGATGCTTCCTCAAGAATTACTTAGAAAAAACAGAGACTCTCTCAATGGCAGCATTTTTTCATCCTCCTCATGAAGAGCAGCGGAACCTTCCCATTTAATGACGAAAGCTTATAAGCGGTTCTATGAACAAGCACACAAGCTGGAATATATATGTATCATACCATACCATATCATATCATACCATACCTTCCCATTTCTCAGCTTACAGTGATGTGTATATAATGCATAACTTTAAAAATTAAGTTTAATTGAGGCGAGTTAAATCAAAAATTAAAACCGTCTCCCAGATTACCTTATTCTTAAGTTATGCATATATTTAACAATGATGAACTTAAGCAAAGCTGGAAAGAAAGGATAAAAAAAAAGTATAAGTATTATATTGCATAACAAAATACTTCTAATGATTTGACAAAGAACTTTTAAATAGAAAAAAAAACGTTATTTTAAACGATGTGTAACAATTAATAAAATTTTTCACACTTAAAAATTCCTAAGATATAAGAAATTTGTAAACAATCTTATTCATAAATATTTCAAACATAACTAATAAAAAAAAGTTTTGACGAAGTCTTAACTATTTTACTATTGGATGTTTTATTTAACGATAATTTGAATATTCGCTCTCATTGCACTCTTAATTTTAAAATGAATGTATTAATTTTCAAAAACATTTATTCTGCAAGGCGTGCAACACAGGCTGAAATCTCCGGCATGGTGTTAGTTTTAAGCCGAACCCGAAATATGTTCGTATTTAGGATAAAAATGTTGTAAAACAGTATAACTAACCTTTCTCCTTCTCGTTATTCTTCTCTTTGACGAAAATATACTTTCGTATCTTTAAAAGTGATTTTAAAACAATTATTAAAGTCAATAAATTCAAAAATAATTTCTAAAATATAAACATAAACAAAGCTAACAAAAGTTTTACGGTTACAGTTAGTTGAATTCGTTTTGTAATGTGTCGCTGGTAATTTAAGGATTTATAGTTGGAATTTCATTTATTTAATCTTTTTTATTATTAGAGGTATTTTCATTTTTCTAGTTGGAATTTCATTTATTTATTATTTTTTATTATTAGAGGTATTTTCATTTTTCTTTGTATTTAAGTCAAGATAAATAAATGTAGTTTTAAAAAAAGATTTTACACTAAGACACAGAAGTCAAATTATTTTTCGCATTGAAGCTCAGGAGTAGTCTTTCGCTACTTGGTGGGTTTTTCACGCGCCAAAACATTATTTGCTTGTTTTTGAATTTATTTTACATTGTCAGTACCTAACGTGAATTATAATTTAACTTTCGACAAAGCAACCATTAATATATCTAAATTTCTTAACAAAAAGAAACTCAATTATGTTTGGCAAGGTATGCGAATTGTGTTCGAAAACCAATGATGCGGCAGAATTGCCAAGATAATAAATATATTTTTTTTTCATAGAAAACAATAATCTTAATTAAAACACTTGTAAATCCTTTCGTAAGTGATGGTTGATTGTATTACAGTAACAATAGTACTTTTAAATGAAAGAAATTAATTTTAATGCATATTTCATGAAAAATGTTTACTCATTACCCTTTAAATTCACGCTCAACATTTTTCTTGAGCTTTTTGTTTGGAATTTATCATTAAGTCAGTTAATATAGCAGAATATAGTATTCATTTGATTATTTGGGTATTAAAAAAAAATAGTAGGTATATTTTATTCCATGATACACATTCTAATAACAATGTAAAAGTTTAAACTGACCTTCCACTTTCTAAGCTTTCACGTTTTACTATTTGAATAAAATAAAAATATCTCGCAAGAAATAAATGTTTGAAATTTGATTTTTTAAAAAAAGGTTACATTCCTTAATTGTATACATTTTAGTGGGTTGGTATTATTCTTTTATTTTTTGCTCTAACATGATAAACGGGAAAAATACCCAACACGTGCAACTACTATAAAAAAAGTTAAATGTTATATAAAAACTGAAAACACACATAAAATGTGTATATATTTGATAGCTAAGAATAAAATATCCATAGGAGTACTAAATAAGTTATAAAAATTGCTAAAATTAGCTCTAAATTTCTAATTTGGCACACATTCATTAGGCTTAAGAAAAATTTTGTAATTTATTTGCATATTAATATTTTTTTAGTTGCACATTCTAAAAAACCAATTTTTATTCAGAAATGTTTAAAATTGAAAATGGCAGAGTCTATAATTTAGGTAACTTTCGACCGCACTTATAATAATAAAAACAACCTCGTAAAAGTGTAGATTTTAAAGTCATTATTACGTATTTTCATTAACTTATTTTCAATAAATGAGAGGGTTCTTAAAAGTGGGTGGGGGGTGGCAGTTTTAAAGTGTTTGTAGGGTTAAGCAACGGTGAGGTAAAACTTTCAAAATAATGTGATTAAAAGCAAAATCACATTACCAAATACTCAATAAAGATCCTATCGATCACATTTATATTGATATCTGTAAAGGTCTATAGGTATACATTGAGATCGAAATCCCATTGATCACAAGTCTATTGATATTTGTACAGCTCTTTGGATATCCATAAGAACCGGAATCCTACTGACCACATTCCTATTGATGTCTGTAGAAGTCTATGGATGTCCATAGAGAGCGGTAGTCTACCGATATCTCCTGTATTGATGTCTATGGATCTGTATTGATATCAGTAGAGAATAAAACCAGTAGGGTACCGACATCTATAGAGATTAGCCCGTACCGATGTCGGTAGGTGCATCCATATAAATCAATAGAGTTGTATTGATGTCGGTAGGTTTTTGTACCGATCTCTATGGGTCATTTTTAGTAGGGATATTTTCTCGGGAAATCAAAAATGAGCTTTTTTACTGTTACACTAGATCAGTAGTACTAGTTGTTCTATGACAGATTTTAATGCTAAAATAATCATATATAAATAGATTTATAGCTATTGGTATGGTAATTCGGGCTATTTCCTCTCCGTTGTACAGCTGGGGAAAAAAAGTTCCACCCCTCATTTCTCGGCTGCTACTGGTTAAGGAATTTTGTGAAAGGTGTCATTTTTCAGAAAATAGCGTAAGGAATTGAGAACTGGCAACACCGTCGTCTACAATTTCATTATTAATCTCGTCTGTACTTCATTCATGTCTACTCCCCTTTAGTCCTTCCTCCATGAGCGTAGCGTCATTTGTTGATGGTCCCTCTGCCAAAATCATTCGATCCCGCAAACCCCCTCCCTCCAACCCCCACCCCGTTTCGGAAAAACTACCGCCATTCCAACCAACTTACCATATCGCCAAACTCTAAAACTTCCCCGCCAAGCTTGGCAGCCCTATCGGATGAAATATCCGCTTTCGAAGCGGACGAATTGTACCCGGACAAAATCTCCGCATCCCCACGTTTACGGCGTTTATTAGTGAGATTTTTTTTGCGTCCAAAATGGGCCGTTAATGATAAGAAGGCTAAGACGAACACAGAACATTCGAAGGTACACTCTTAAAACAAAAGAGTGAAATCCACTCCTGTAGGAGAAGTGCATTTTCGACACTGGAACGGAGTGAATATTAACTCAGACTGAGTTAAAATCACTCGTTTGGAGTGATGGCTGTCGGACTTCAGCACACAAAGGATCCACTCCTCTGGGAGAAGTGCATTTTCCAGACTGGAGGAGTGAAATTAATCAGACTGAGTTAAATTCACTCGTTTGTTTTAAGAGTGTATCTACGGTGCCACAACCCAACGCTTCTCGCTAGCGCGGCGCCTTCAAATAAATGAAATATTGACATATACGAACTTAATACTGTTATACACAGAATTGCTTAAGTATTAGAAATGCCCATCATCGAACTTTTATGTTCGACCCAAAATTAAAATATGATTTGGGAGTTTTAATCATTTACAACAAATAAATAATTTTGATGCTGAAAATACTAAAATTATCCCAAAACCAAAGCTCTGAGGTATAAAAAGAAAAAAAAAATATTATGACAAAACAATTCACTTATCAGTCTAAACAACTGCCAAGCTATAAGTCGTAATATCTTACAGTAATAATTAATTATAAGATTATAAGAAAGAATAATTTAAATAGACGGTGAAAAAATAATTTACGATTTCTCTACTTGCATACAGATATTTGCTAAATGAAAATAATAATTAATTAATATAATATTAATATTGACCCTTTCTTTTAACATAGTTCTATTTAATATTTTTTTTTCTTTTACCGAGATAGGCACTGAACACAAGTTCATACCCTGCAACACTATCCTTCAAATGCCTGTTGTCTGGTTTTTTTTACGTCATGTCGCCTGAGACCTGACGGCGGTCGGAGTTCTTAGAATAATGGAGGACCTCTTTTACGAACCCTGATCTTCACGTGGATCGCATTATATTCTGCAATACACAATGATTAGGGAGCGTTCACCAATTGCACATTTTTAGATTCCTACTTGGAATTAGAACGCAGCTTTGGGCTGAATTTTTATCGCCAACGTTGTTGTAAGAGAAAGGCAACCACAAACTCTTATCAGCAGAGGGGGATCTCTCCGCCAAGCAACTCCCCACCCTCTCACCAAATCGGCTACTTTTTGCGGTTTCGGCTGAGTCTCATTCGGCTGAGTGGGGTGCCACGTGGCAAAGTTGGCGGTGGCGATCCCCTGCCCGGCGGTCAGTTGAGCCCCAACCAGACCAAGAGATAGAGGACTGAGACCAGCAGACAACCAGACCTCCCCCCTAGACCCCCAAAACAGGAAATGAGGGAAATAAAATATCTCTTCTCTGTCTCACGGGACAGAAAAAAAGCGTGTCCAGTTATTTCGACCAGCCAACTGAGACAACCGGTCATTTTTTTAATAAAATATATTGCATTAAAATTAATTACAGATATTTACTATTTTTGATGTGCTAATATCGGTGTGTAATACTTATATTTCATAAATAAAAACTGGCATATGTCGGAAAACTAAATTGGAATTATTTAGTTTTATTATTATTTCATTCGAATTAAAAAAAATCAGAACCATAATTTTGATATCAAATAACTATTTTGCATTTAAAGCTGTCTTTAAAATTTAAAAGCATGAACATTGCAAAAATTGTAACGAGTTTAACAAAATTAATAATTTTTTGCATTTCTTTTAAAACAATGGAACAGATTTTTTTAGCCTCTTTCCACCAGGACCAATTTTAATTTCAAACTATAAATATTTTTGTAATTTACAAATAAAAAAATATTTTCTTCATAAATTTTAGTGATTAAATTTTTAAGAAAAAATATGTCATTGAACTTTTTACGGGTATGCATATACAATGCATAATTTTGCCTATTCTCTCTATCCACCCAGACATTGATTTGATTGATGACCACCTGGACGTACGACAGAAAAAAAATGGTACACATTGTCATATATATATATTAATAGAAAAATAGAACGGAATCTGAAAAAAGGATAAAAACAGATATTCGGCAATCTCTACGACGTTGCAAGCAAATTTCTTCTTTTAATTATTACAAATTAAAAAAAAAGAAAAATTGGTAAAAAATGTTTAATTGTTGGTCTTGAGAATTTTAAAAATACTTGTTTTTAACTGAATTCTAAAGCATTCATAAATTTTGCTTCAAAACATTGTTATAAATTAAGCGTATCCAATGAATAACAAAAAAAAAAACATCAAAAATATCTTTTTGGGGCCCCTTTAGAGCGAAGTAGCCAAATAAGGTGCTATTTATCAATAGCTTTTGGTGTTGATTACAACCCTAGTCAAAAAGAGCCCCTAACATCTTTCTCGGAATACAGTGGTAATGTATCCGCGAAATAGATAACGAAAACTTCTTGGGCCTTTACTACGATTTTTTTGGGGGGGGAGGGGTTGTTCGTCTACGGAACAGATGTTTCTTTTACCCCCCTTTTAGGCTTGTGTGTTGACGTGTTGTATTTGTTTTTCATCTGGAGCGATAAAAATTCCTGACTTAAAAAAAATAGAGTAAAAACTTAAATTCTAAGGGGGCCACTTGTGAAGTAGAAACTGCGGGGCCCCTGAAATGAACGGGGCCTACAATTGCCTATCGTGCCTAACTGGTAATCCGGCCCTGCTGGTCATTGTTTGCCCTTTGAATTACCTTCATCCATATTAGCGCATCCATATTAGCTTTTATCAAATTACTGTATAGATAAAGATAATAGCGTACAAAGCGAACAAATTTTCAATGTGGAAAAGAAAAACAATTAAAATCGCTATGCAAATGTACGCTAAAACTATTTAGCAAATGTAATAGTATTTAAAAACCTTAATTTAAATAATTAGATCGAATTAATATATACAGAATGATTATGGAATCGAAAAATTTTACAGTGTGAAACAATAAGAACGAAGGAAAGCCAGTCAAAATTGCTATGAAGATAAAAACTAAAATTATTGAAATTAAAAAGTTTTTATACTTAATTTGAATAATTAGATTGAATTAATATTCAGATTATAAACAGTAAATGGATAAATTATACTATGTGAAACAATAAAACAAAAGAAAGCCAATGAAAATCACTATGAAATTTATAACTAAAATTATTGAAACAACTAAATAGTTTTTTATGCTTAACTTGAGCAATTAGATATAATTAATATACAGATTATGCACAATAAATGTACATTTTACAACGCGAAACAAAAGAAAGCCAGTGAAAATCACTATGAAATTAAAAACTAAAATTATTGAAAGTACTAAATAGTTTTTTATACTTAATTTGACTAATTAAATCAAATTATTATACAGATTATGAACAGTAAATGGATAAATTATACCATGTGAAACAATAAAACAAAAGAAATAAAGTGAAAATCGCTATGAAAATAAAGACTAAAATTATTGAAGCAACTAAATAGTTTTTTATACTTAATTTGACTAATTAGATCGAATAAATATACAGATTATGAACAATAAATGGATAAATTATACCATGCGAAACAATAAAACAAAAGAAAGCCAGTGAAAATCGCTACGAAATAAAAACTAAAATTATAGAAACTACTAAATCGGCTTTTTTATACTTAATTTGACTAATTAGATCGAATTAATATACAGATTATGGACAATAAATGGATACATTTTGCAACATGAACAATAAAACAAAAGAGAGCCAGTAAAAATCGCTATGAAAAACCCCCTAAAATTATTGAAGCTATCAAATAGTTTTTTATACTTAATTTGACTAATTAGATTGAATTATTGAATTGATATGCAGATTATGAACAGTAAATGGATAAATTATACCATGCGAAACATTTAGAACAATAGAAAGTCAGTCAAAATCGCTATGAAAATATAAAATTATTCACAAATTCAATAGTTTTTTTATACTTAATTTAAATAATTATATACAATTATTGGTTTAAATTATATGAAAAGAGTATAAAAAATATATTTGCCTTTCAATCAACACAAAGAAAAAGAACACAATAAAATAAGATAAGGATCAAAACAAAATGTCAGAGATTTGGCGTGTTTCGATGTTGACTAAATTTCATTGGCGTCTTTGGATGTTGGCTAAATTTCAGTTAGCGTTAGTACTTGGCTACATGGTAGGGTATGATACATATATATTCCAGCTTGTGTGCTTGTTCAGAGAACCGCTTATAAGCTTTCGTCAAGTGGGACAGACACAGAAAGAAATTTTACAGTCACAAAGAAATGAATAACACATAGACAAATAACAATGTTTATTGACTGTCACAAACATCCATGCCTGACCGGGATTCGAACCCGACCTCGGCAGCTCCAAAGGCTAGTACACTAACCATTCAGCCACCGAGGCGGCGTCAGATAGCTTCCTAGTAGATGCAACGAGCTTATAATAGGGGTAGAGCGGCCTAGGGAAGGTTTCTACTACGCAGAGTTGGAACGGGTCACAAACTGTGTGACCCATCACCCACTGACCCATTCATATACGTGACCCATAACCCAGTGACCCACTGACCCATTGACCCGGACTGACCCATTGACCCGGACAGACCCAGTGACCCGGACTGACCCAGTGATCCGGACTGACCCAGTGACCCGGAATGACCCAGGAACCTGGCCTGACCCAGAAGCCTGAACTGAGTAACTGACCCAGTTTTCTGAACTGACCCAGTATAGCCTGAATTGGCTCAAACCAACCTAGTAATTGCGACTAGACTGACTAGCACAACAACTTGAACTGAGCCAACTAATCACTTTTTCTAGTGATGCAAAGACGAGGTTAAAAATCACTTTGTCTCAAGGTCGAAAACGAAAATTGGTATTGGCTTGATACAAGTGAAACATGGTACTGCTGGTTCTCATCCCTGCAAACTACATCTACACTCTACAGCCATATCACACTTCACACGCACGAGTAGCAAGTTTTATCTTGTGTGATATACTTGGTTGTTTGTGATTAGTCTATAATCCCAGAATGGTTTGGTCCCTGGGTCAGTCCGGGTCAGTGGGTCAGTCCGGGTCACTGGGTCAGTCTGGGTCATGGGTCACTGGGTCAAACCCGGGTCTGATAGAGTGACCCATGACCCAGTGATTCAGACCAAAAAAGTGACCCAAGTGACCCAGATGACCCAGTGACCCAGTGGGTCACAAACTGTGTGACCCATCACCCACTGACCCATTCATATACGTGACCCATAACCCAGTGACCCACTGACCCATTGACCCGGACTGACCCAATGACCCTGACTGACCCAGTGACCCAGACTGACCCAGTGACCCGGAATGACCCAGGAACCTGGCCTGACCTAGAAGCCTGAACTGAGTAACTGACCCAGTTTTCTGAACTGACCCAGTATAGCCTGAATTGGCTCAAACCAACCTAGTAATTGCGACTAGACTGACTAGCACAACAACTTGAACTGAGCCAACTAATCACTTTTTCTAGTGATGCAAAGACGAGGTTAAAAATCACTTTGTCTCAAGGTCGAAAACGAAAATTGGTATTGGCTTGATACAAGTGAAACATGGTACTGCTGGTTCTCATCCCTGCAAACTACATCTACACTCTACAGCCATATCACACTTCACACGCACGAGTAGCAAGTTTTATCTTGTGTGATATACTTGGTTGTTTGTGATTAGTCTATAATCCCAGAATGGTTTGGTCCCTGGGTCAGTCTGGGTCATGGGTCACTGGGTCAAACCCGGGTCTGATAGAGTGACCCATGACCCAGTGATTCAGACCAAAAAAGTGAACCAAGTGACCCAGTGACCCGTTCCAACTCTGCTACTACGGAGCCGGTGGCACTCAGATAACTTCTCATACAGTCACGTGGTTTACCACGTGACTATGAGAAAGGGAAGTATATTTGGCAAGTTATCGTGCCGTTTGGCGCTTTTTGAAAAAATAGCGCCGAATTTCAAAACATTTTGTCTTTGTTTTGGAATGTTTTTTTGGTTGGATTAATGTTGCGTTAGACCTACTGATTATGTAGGTCTTTTGATAAACACTTCACTTTAATTTATTAACGGCTAGGATATTTTTATGCATATTTGTAAAAAATATATACAAATCTGTTGTGTGTAAGAAAACTTAAGAACACACTGTTCACTTCATTCAACTAATTTTGTGAAAAATGAGCCAAATCAAACTTTGAAAAATTATATATATAATACTTCCTCCTTTCTTATGAACTTCGTTGCAGTTAAAAGCACAACAAGAAATAACCATTTTTGCAATAATTTAGCTGCTGCGAATATCACGAACCTTTCCTATTCGCTGGTTGAAGTGAGAAGTGTTGAGTAGAGGGCGCTGCTAATCGGAAATTCGGTCTGTACCCCAGTGTACTTCCGGTCGTACCGTTATTGTTGTAAAACAGCGTGCGTATGATCGGTTTCGGTTAAAGAAATTGCAGCTTCTCACCATTTAAAACGAGTAATTTATACAATTAAAAAAAGAGGGGAAGTTGATGTTTTATTCCACAATGTTCTATGCGATCTGGACGAATGATTTACTAAAAATTAGTGTATTTAGATTTCCCAAGATATGGTAAAACGAGCTGCATGGATTTCAGCGGTTCGTAGGGAAAACTGGACTCAATTGTAGGAAACTGGGCTCCAACTCAACTCAATTGTAGTTTGTAGTCAGTGTTGGGCAGATTTTAATTGCTAAAAGAATTAATGATTAACAATGAATTAATTTTTACACGTTACTACTGCAATTAATCAATTGTAATTGTGGAAAACTGTAATTAACAGTTAATCAATTGTAATTGCGGAAAACTGCAATTAACAATTAATTCATTGTTAATTACAGGAGTAACAATTACAATGAACCCGACCAAGACCGACTACCCTCGTTCTACCAACCAAATCAACCCAACCAATCATAAACCAAACCAACTTATTTTGTTTCAAAAGTTAATAGTTAGTTATATTTTTTTCATAAAGCAACTGCAAAAGTTATTTGCAATTAATTTAATTGCAAGGTGCAATTAAAAGTTCAATTGAATTAATTTAATTGTAATTACTTTAACAATTGATTAATTGAATGCCCAACACCGTTTGTAGTAAACACTTTATAGCAGGTAAGCATTATCGTTTTATTGTAATTGGCTAGATTAAATATATAATTATTTTAACGTCAATATCGATCATCTATCTGATCATGACAAGTTGGGGCGGGACACAAGGCTAAAAAAATACTGTAGTTTAATTAAAGTGAATTCTTGGTAATTTATAATGGCTCAAGTAACTTGAAATATTTTTCTGCACAATTAACAATATTTCATATTGCCCACTAATATAAATTTACTCAAAGTTGTTTTGGGAGGCCTTTAAAATCATGGTCCAAAAAATAATCGCTCGTCATTTTCGATAGTCAAACGCCAACAACATAACAACAATCCACCGAAAACAACATCGAAAGTGATACACCGGAAGCTGGATGGGGTTATCCAATCAGGAGCGAGCTCGTATTTGTTTGCAAACTTCAACCACCGAATACCGATTGCCATAGCAAAATACATACACAGCCTGCTCGTAGTAGGAGATGCAATCACGTGACCCTAGGAGGAATTCTCTTCATGTTGGTTCCACGGTATGGTTGCCATTAGCCGCTCTACCCCTATTATAAGCTCGTTGAGTAGATGAGAGGAAGTCATTGTTGCCAATCCATCTAGTGGAATGATTTTCAATATTTATTTTTTAATTATATTAACCAAATATTCATTCACTTGGGCCTGTTCACTCACTGGGTCAGTCTGCCCTATTTTTTACAAACCTCTTGAGTTAGTTGAGATCCTGTTCTTTCATCCTTCAATCCGGTATAGTTTTTGCAGTTGGTAATGTACGGATGTGGCAACACGTGGACAACATTCTGCAAATCAAAACATACATTGGCTACATTTCTGTCGCAATCATAAACAACAATTTTTATATATAAACATGTCGGCTGGGTTTCCGTATCGTGTTTTCTGTGGAATTATCTCGCCAAATCTTGTTCGCCAAGGTTGGCTCCATTATCGCGGACAAGCGAAGGTTGCCGCGATATGCAGACTCGACTGTAATGTAAACAAACTAAAGAATCGATTCTATAACTCTTGACCGAATCTTTTTTACCATACGGGATTCGATTCTTGGGAAGAGTTGTGTGATATTTAAAATAATTGGGAACTTACCAAATATTTTGCTGCTTCAGTATCGCCATTTTCTAAGCATATTATTAACTAATACGTTAACATTTTTTCAAAAAATTTAAGAAATAGTTATTAAAGAATAAGAAATAATAAAGATTAATAGTTATTTTGTTTTAGCATTTTTTGCAACAATTAACCCACACACAGCCTTTCTTTTTACATTATTATTTAAAATTCACATAGTGTAAGCATAAAAATTTTGGAAATTTTAGCGTACATAAATTAAAATTTACTTAAGTAAATAAACGATTAAAAATAGTTCAAGTTACATTCAGTAATGCAGGGTGTGTGTGTGGAGGGGGGGGGGGGGTAATGACACGCTAATACATTGTTTTATAAATAATTTTTTGTAAACTTATGGATTAAAGAATATTTATTTATTACTTCAAATGAAATAATTTCAAATTAAAATGTGTTATTACTTTATTTAAAAATACTTTTTATCATTTAGAATGTGTTTTGTATAATAAACTTATTTTATTTTCTCAGGTATACTTTTAATTAACTAATTTAATAAAGATTATTTTTAACTAAAAATTTAGTTTGTAGATTGATTTTTATTTCATGATTAAATACTTGGTTTAATATACAATAAAACAGTACAGTAAAACAGTATACATTAATCATACATTAGTAGGCAATACGAGATATTTTACTTTTAAAATATCTTTAGCATCAAAGATTAATGTCACATTAGGAAGAACTATCAGTATCACTACATACATACATGTTCAAGCAGTTTTGCTTTTCTCAATTTAAAATATTTGTAGAACCAATTCCAAAATGCAATCCGAAGAATTTTCTACCAAGATATAAAAATAATTACTTGCTTTATCAAAAAAAAAAAAAAAATTAAACTAATTGTGAAATCTTATCAATGCTTTATTTTACTTAACGACAAAGTAGTTGTTTAAGGCGCTAGTTGCGTTAGAAAAATAAATGCTTCTTCTAAAACTGTGATTTCTTTTTTGAATTTTCAAATAGAAATGCCCAATGAATCAAATAGAAAATATTATAAGCAATTAATAAAATATTTAAAGATTAAGCCATTTCCGAAATTTTTTCATCTTCCCCCTTCCACTCCGCTTTCCTGTTCACACTTCCCGTTTAACCGGTGACATAGCTCCAAACTACTCAAGCGTGACCCCACCAAAATAGCCACGCCCTATGCCTGAGTGCGACCCTGGATTTCTGAGAAAAAAAAACGGGGGACATACTACTATCTATTGTGAATCCCTCTTCTTCCCCTCCCCGCCCTGCCCCAGAGAAAAAATATGTTTGATTGTCCACGACCACGTGCAGTTCATGTATCCCGGTGTAATGATGGGATGGTGCTAGTTGGTCGATGTATCTTATTTTTTGCTAACATTTTATCGGATTCCTTGTATATCAATCAAATCAATCACTTTAGGTCATTGTCTGAGTCAAAGTCAATCTAAAAAAAATTGGGAAGTCTGGAAAAATTTTAACAGTTACAGAAATAATGGTAATCAACAGTATTTAGCATAATAGAAACTGATAAAATGGGACCTTTAAAATTTGGGGGCCCTTGGCCAAGGCCTAAGAAGTCTTATGGTAGACCATGCCCTAGTCATTCGGTAATGAAATTTAAAAAGGATGTACTTTTTGCACATATTTTTACTACATAAAATCACTACTATTTACTGTATTAAGAAAAATCAACCTGTGCACTCTTAACACAAAATAGTGAAATCCACTTCTATAGGAGAAGTGCATTTTCGACACTGGAAAGGAGTTAAAATTAACTCAGACGGAGTTAAAATCACCCGTTTGGAGGGATCCTGTAGGAGGTTTAACTTAACAAAGGTGTGAAATCCACTCCTATGGGGGAAGTGCATTTTCGACACTGGAATGAGTGAAAATTAACTCAGACTGAGTAAAAATCGCTCGTTTGTTTTAAGAGTATAGTGCATACCCAATTGAATTAAAATCAATACATTTAAGTAACGAGTCTGTATGTTGCGGACTAACCAAAATATAGGCATGATTACATGTAGATTGCACAAAAATTGAGATAAAACACACACACACACACACGTTTACACATTAATTGACATTCAAATATGAAAACTGAACAATGTTCTGAAAGAAAATGCAATCCTATTGCGGTAAAAAAAGTCTGCTTGATAGATTAAAGATTATTAATTATTTTAGATCGAACCAATGTATAGTTGTATCAATAAGTAACATATTACACTAATCCAGCTAAACGTGTCGTCCCACTTGCGACAGTCCCAGATGCGACGAAAAAAAATCCCTATTGCTGACTAAATAGTTAGGGACTTTGGGTGGAAAACTTAACAACCCTAAACTTCGTTTTCCCTATGTTGCAATTCGATTTAGTTACAACTTGGCTTCTTCATCCCACTAGTTAAATTGGAGAGAAAAAGTGGTAGAAGGAAAATTGTTTCGTATACCAACCCCTCGTTGCAATACGATAAGAAATTCCAGATGACAGACGGGGCGGGACAGAGGATGTCTAGAGTTGGTTTGGCCAAAACTATCCCGAGGCTGCATGTACAAGTGCATACCATATGTGCTCTATAAAGTTTTCTACCACTTTTCTGAAGATAATTGTATCATGCAAATAAAAAATAAATATATAAACATTTAATTTTTAAGTACATTTTATTCATGTAAGTAGGAAAAAATGCAAAACATAGATATCATTAAAATTCCATTTAGTTAAGTTCCAATTAATGTTAATAAATTGCTTTTGTTTGAAAATTTAATGAAATCTTAAATAAAATATATTTATGCAACAAGTGCTTAAAGTTATTACACTGTAAATAATTTTGGTGTATCTTCACACCAAAAATGGTGGCAACAAAGTAGCCACCAAAAGTGGTGGAAGGAAACACCACTAGTAAATCGGTGTAATGAAACACCGATAATAGACTGGTGTGTAAAAACACCACATTTAGTGGCTACTCTGTTGCCACCATTTTTGGTGTGATAAAACGCCACCATTGATTTTGTGTACTTAAACACCTAACGACCTAACAGGGTGTTCTGGTACTAATTTCAGAATCAAAAGGATAAAATGGTTATTTTTTAAAAACACTTTTTGGTGCAAATTGTTCTCTTACAAATCCTGAACAACATCAGACATATTTGTAATGTTAAAAATAGTCAATTTCGTAACTTGAGTTGATTTGCGACTTGAGTTGAACTCAACGAGGATCATTATCCATGATACAAAAGTTAAAATGAAAACGTAAACATTTGTTTAATTTGTTACTCAACTATCTATATAGCTATAAAATTGTGCAATTAAACTCAGTTTAACTATTTTATAGTTTTTTCAAGCAAAACGTAAGTAAAATATCATTTATTAAAGCGTAATGATGATTTCATAATCGAAAAGTTAATCACTGAAATAATTCAGATATTAATGAGCTAAATGACATGTGGGAAAATACTGTAATTATACTTATCATTTCAATACCTTTTAATCCTATATACTATCGCACAAAGATATAAACACAACCCTAATTTTCTCGTTTTAACCAGAATTGCTAATATTGAAGTTTTAGTTAAATTATTTATATAGTATTACTATATAAATCGTATTTCAGTTATCTATATATAAAGAATAAATATAATCCTTCAGCTTACCTTGCATTTTTCAGCAAATACAAAAACTTTGTGTTTACTTTTCAGCAATACACGATTTACCATCATCAAAATCAAATTAATGCTGTTGTTTAGGGCTAACTGAATGCAAACACTCAAACAATCATTTAAAAGTAATAACTGCACGCTGAATTAAGATTTCCATCTATCAATTTTTTTAACTAAGACTCAAACCTGCACATCACGAATAAATTATCAAAACACAGCTCTAATTTTCCCGTTACAACCAAAGAATTGCTAGATTGGCTCGATCTGTAACACCAAATTTGGGGCTTCGTTTTCAATATGTCGTGAAAGGCTACATTCTTGGTGTACGTTAACACCAATTTTTTCTTAAGTTTAAATAAAAACCATTTCGAGTGAATGATAACACCTATGTTGGTGCGGACACCAAAAGTCGTGTATATTTACACCTTATATAGCAATTCATAATCCAAAAACAAGTGTAATAATACTCTCTTGTTTTTACAGTGTACCAAATTAATTAAGATCTTCACCACTCGGATTATGCGAGGAGCACTTTTCCTGCTCTGAACAAATAGTTTTCTCCTAATTTAATATATTTTATTTTGCTTAACTCTTCAGAATCTATAATTTAAGGTATTTTTTATAATCCCGTAAAAAAACTTTTTAAAAAAAATTCAATTATAGTCTTTAAAGTAACTCTTTTCAATTGCGTTCGTAAAAACTTACTTTACGCACAAGTGCGTATACATGTTTATACACTTCAAGTGCGAATAAAAATTTAAAGTACCATTGGGAAAAAAGAAATATCAGCGATTATTTATTAGAATAAGAGGGATTTTGCACGAAAGGAAATGTATTAATAGAATTCATATTACAACTAGCGTATTGTTTTGAGAACAGAAACTACTACATTTATCTGGGAAGTTTTAAATGCCAATATATGTTGAGTAAAGAAAAATATTTGCAAGTGAACAATAAAACTTTGCTAGCAATTTAACTATATTTTTGCACTGGATTATAAATACTTGGCACATGCTTAAATTACTCTTTTTTAAACTCGAATATAGTAATTTCACTCGGAGCTCATCGTAGTTAAATGATGTATTCAACTTGTTTAAAAAAGACTAACATTACGCACTAGTTACATAAATAACTGTTTAATAATCTCGAGCTGAAAATTCACTTATTCAAATTCATAATCGTGTGTAGTCATGCTTTAAAGAAACCAGTGTGAAATATTCTTCATTAAGCAGAAGTGCGTAAAATGTCAACTTTTGCTCTGTTTCATTCCACATTGAATCCAAATTTTAAACCCGATAATAGAAAAATTGATAAAAACAATATATATAACTCTTTCAAACTTGGATATCTACTAAGTTCTTAAAAATCTTGCCTGCAATGCTAAAAATATTTTTCGCAAGTGATAATAAAGATGTATCCAAACATCGGGTATAAATTAAACTTTATAAAACTTTAGAAAATTATTTACCTCGCTCGTCATGTATGCATTATTTTATTCTTTTTTTAAAGTTTTGATTCATTTACTTGTTGAATAAACATATTTTTCTCCCACGTGTTTATGAAAAGCACTTTATGGAACACATGGTTATTTAAACATTTTTGTAGGTTAGTTTAGTTTGAATTATCGTCATACTAGAGATATATCTACTGGCAGTTTTATGAGCGTCGCAATTTATAATCACAGTCAAATGAAGAGCCGACACCTGAGTAGACGCCCAAAGCAACAGTTAAGTACAACATAGAACGCGCAGCTTGATCTTTGAAGCATATTTAACGTGCACTTCCTCTATACGGAGTATTATTTAATAGACAGTTTTGGCTGCACGAGTCGTTTATAGCTTAGCAATTATTTTAGAGATGCCCGGACCTTCCACAGGCAAGGCGAACGCCTTAACCGACTGGACTCACCAGCCACTTTTAACTTTCAAAAATAAAAAATAAATAAAAATTGGGAATATCTGTTTCGTTGGAGGACTTTACCTCTATGAAGCACACTGTTAAAAAAAATCCTTGAATTAACGGAAAAACCACTGGCAGCAAGTTGCCGGGATTTTTACGTCAATTTAAGGATCTTCCGTTTTGGAATTTTTCCGTTATTTTCAGGAACTTCCATTTCGGAATTTTTACGTTAATTTCAGGATTTTCCATTTTTGAATTTTTCCGTTATTTTCAGGATCTTCCATTTCATAAGTTCTCCGTTAATATCAGGATCTTTCATTTTGGAATTTCTCCGTTAATTTCAGGATCTTTCATTTCGGAATTTCTCCGTTAATTTCAGGATTTTCACTTTAGCTGTTTCCTATTAATTTCATGAATTTCTGATTGGCATTTCTCTCTTAAATTCAGAAAACTTACATAGTATTTTCTAGTTAATTCCAAGACATTTTTGCTTTTTTTCTTATCAATTTTGTTTCTATATACTATTTAAACATCAATCATTCTAAATATATCCATTTATATATGGTGTTATAAATATAAGCATAGGGAAATTTAATTGTTATTTAAAATGTAAGCATATAATGTCTTCATACTTTAACATTAAATCTATGAATAGAAACTAATACATTCTAATCATTTGATAATTTGTAACCATTTTTGGTATATTATCTGAATAAAAAGGACATTGTTCACATTTTTGAAAATTAAAAAATACCACTTTTCATATATTTAAAACAATTTTAATATGGCAGAAAAATTTTAAGAATTTTTCTAATTTTGCTAATTTTTCTGTCATATTTTTTACAATATATATATTTAGTATTGTTCTGTGGCTAGATGGTATTATATTTTTCAGTTAGCATATCCATAGCAAAATCATGGGTAGGGGATAATGATTCGGGTGTTTTAGTGGTTGAACACCTCTTAACAGAGAGACTCTTTAAGCTATTTAAGACAGTAACCTATGTAGTCAAAACAATAAATTTTTAAGTGTCTGCATTTGTGCAATACATTCATGAATTAGTATAGCCGCTGACAGTAAAAAAACAATTTTTTTAGTATATGGGAGCGAGAGTTATTATCCCCCCCCCCATCCTGGATACACCGCTGATACAATTCAACAATATGTGAATAACAAAAATATACAGAACATAAATCATGTTTTATTTTTCTTTCACAATTAAAAAAGACTTATGCTATTTCAAAACATCAACTAATTTAAAAATTTGTGCCGGAACTACAGATTAAGTTTTCTTCTTTTTCTGAACTTTTGACCCTCTTTGAAGATTTATGATAAACAAGCACCTAAAAAAAATAATATATTAATGTATACAAATCCAATTTTGAATAAATAGATCTAACGTAAAGAAGCAAGTGGTAATAAGGCGTTAACCACACAAATCTTCTTAAGCCCTTCTAAAATTAAACAATTTGTCAATTTTAGTCTTTTTTTCGAGCAAGTCTTCCATAGTATCTACACTGAATAATTTAATTTCAGAGTAAAAACGCTTTTTCTCTATTGCTGTAGTTGTAGACGGTGAGCCGAAAATGAGATATCACTTAGCAGCTATATCTAAATAAACACTAAAATAGCGTTCTGCGGACACTTGCAATTCCTAAATTTTGAACTCGTTAGAAAATTTGCATTTAATTGGAAATTGTGTTTTCTTATACAGATTTTAAAAACAAAGAGCATTGACAATAGTGTATGTAACACCTGAATCGAATCAAAGCATGTGATCTGCATACATCCGTAATCACTAATTGATTCATTAAATTCAACAAAAGAGTATTATTTATTAAAGAGAAAGCTTACGTTATGCATACTTGCATAGTTTTTAAAATAAACCATGCTGTGCTGATAGCGATAGCATAACCGTTCCTATCAATCGAGGTTAGGTTAGGTTAGGTTTTGACTTATCGTCGCACTAGAGCTACACGAGGGGAATTGCCTTTCAATCGAATTTAAATGTAATAATTTCAAATCATTTCACTATTTTTTTTTAATAATGCGCACTTGTTTATTGGTGAACATTGTTTATTTAATACATTTGACAGCTTTTTCAAACTTTTAAATTAAATTTACTTAGTTAAGCGTGTTGGTAAACAAACGGAATTATTAATTTCAGGAATCATCCCACGGTCAATTATAGGACTAAAGAGATTCAGAAACAAATAAGAAAGAGACAGGAACTGGATTCTGTACATAGAAAAGAAAGATAGAAAATATAATCTTCAAATAAAATCATATTTTATAAAAGAAATTAACATACCTGTATATTTATCTTTCTTGCTTCAGGTGTGGTCAAAACAAACAAACAAAAAATATGGTGGCTAAGTCGGTCGGCGAAAGTGTCGAGGCTAAAAGCTGTTGGGTGCGAGGTTATATGGAAAAACTACGTTAATACGGATCTTAAATGAAATTCTTCATGCAGAAATACGGTGTTTTTCCGTTTTCGCTTGTCAAGCGTTTAAGGAAAACGGAAACAAGCTGTTTATTTCAGACAAACCGTCTGTTTGTTGAAGAAACCTAATCCTTCCGTAAATTATCGAAAATATTCACAGAAATATGCACGTAATACTCAGGTTTTTTTTAACAGTGCAGTGCTTTCATTGAAAAAAAGCACTTTACGTTGAAAGCTAATTAAAAATAGTTATTTAATCTTCACTTGAGACACAATTATTAAATTAATAATGTGTTGAAAATATTGTTTTTATCTTCGAAAAGCGAATTTTATAATAAATTGCTCTCTATAAGAACAACTATATAAACGGTTACATACAGAAAATAATTCTATCCCGAATTTCTGAAAATGCTTTACATTGCAGAAGTGTTTTATTATCTTGCTGTCTCTGTGCTCTATAAGAGCATAGGAAATTTCTGTAAACCATTGTGTTTTGAAAAAACGGAAACACTGCTGCAAATATACATTGGCCCCTTTTAAAATTCACGATTTGGTTATGGGATGTTTTGAATGCAAAATTTATAACACAAATAAGTAACCAATTCATCAAAAGAAGCTTGAATAATTCCAGCATATCCCATGAAAATAAAATTTCCTTTATTTATTTCTAAACAAAGAAACAAAAGGAAATTGCGAGGTAGTAAAATACTTTTTGTAATGGTTTATTTAGTAATTAAATATATAACAAACTACTGAGTTCAGCTTTAGCTTCCACTGATATAAGCAAAAATAGCATGTTTCATAGATATTTATTTAAAAAAGTCCTTTTTTGGGGGGGATAAAATAACGAAATACGTAATGTAAAAACTTTATAACCATTTAAAGAAAAAAAAAGTGCTTTTTGCTTAAAATCATGTAGTATGTAAGTCAGTATATACTGAACATTATAATGTTTGAAGACTATTATAAAAGCAGTTTTCTCAGAGTACTATGTTAATAATTTTGCTACCAAAAGCCAGGTCACCTTTCTTTGAAAAAAGTCAATTATTTTTGCTAAGATTTATTCCACTTTCTTTTAGTAAAAAATATGGCTAACTAAAAATGTATATTTATCAATAGAAGTCTTCTGAAAACTTTGGGGCAATTGAATGAAAGTGCCTACGCAATTAAGTTTTCATTTTATTTGCGATAGTATTTGCATTGTATTATGTTTCCAGATTAAACATATACCTTTTTGTAAACTTATGCACCTAAGTGCATCACGAAGCACAAAAGACATTCCATTCTTTTGAATTTTTGCTATTGTGTTAAAGGTAAAGTTAAATGAATAATAGTTTTCAATTAATGTACAATAAAATGGTTTTTTTTTTTGGCTGTCTTTCGTTAAAAACAAAATATTTGTTTAAAAAGCATTATTAATTTTTATTATTAGTAATTCAAATAAAAAATAACGTCTCTCATGTAAGATGTGTCACATAAGATTACTTGAAATTAATTTCGCAAAAACATTGAATTTATTATAAAAAGTGCAAGTATGTGGACTGGATGTTTTTAAAAATCATTTATACACGTCCTAAACTTCATCATCGAACATGTAAGGGTGATATAGGGGGATTCAATAATGCTCATAATTTCTTTATGAAATATGATGCATACTAATAATATATTTCAAAAACATACTTCTATATTCCATCTAATTAACTATTATTGTTTTTGTTACAGATTTTACACTGTTACAATTCCTTATTATGGAAATAGATATTTTCGCATTCCAAATGATTATCATTTATCGTCAGGTGCCCATCAAGGCGTTGTAATATTAAAAACATTATTCCATCGGAAAAAAGTATGTTCCGGTTTTTGATGAGTTAAATTATCGTTTGAATGTGGACTAAATATAAAATGGAAATTCAAAGTTTAATTTTTTACTTTTGAAAACGATTGAGATCTTTGCCCCACTGGGCATCGTAAGGTAAAATTTATGATTTCAACAATACTCATTCATAAATAAGGTGCAGTCATCTATTTGATTTGCATTTTATTTTAGTAACTTATAAAAGTGTTACAGCGATACCAACCAAGTTACTTCCCGTCAAAAGCAGGATGTTTGACCACTCAATTAACCCCTGTCCCTCCCCCCCCCCCCTTCCAGACGCCACACACACTTTGTAACGAAAAAGGCACTCGCATACCAAATGGGGGGCAACTGCAAATTTTTATCACTAACACCCAAGTATTGGCGCTATTGCAATGCTTCATAACGCCAAGCTCCGTCACCTTTATGAGACCCTTCAGAGTTTCCCCTTTTACGGTGCGAAAAGGATAAATTGGACGATTTTTCTTTTCGTCGCAAATGGGACTGTCGCAAGTGGCACTACTCCCCAGCTAAAGGTAAATTGAAATCAATAAAGTAAGGTCATTGATGACGTGTAACAAACAAAAGAACCTCATTAAATATATTTAAAGATTTGTTCTTCTAATCTGAACAAATCGGAAATATCCACAGAAAATGAATTATGTTTCCTTTTAGCTTTCCGATTCCTCTTCTATACAATCGATTTATCCAAAATTTTAGACTCAAGTCGGAAATTCTTTTTATTTGAAATTATTTTTTAAGATTCAGAGAATATTTTTTTTATTAATGATTCATGGAGCTACAAAATGCCTACAGATATAGTTGTGCCAGCAGTTTCTAGGTCCCTGAATCTGATCGATGAACAATCATCTTTTGCTGAAGTAAAACAACAGCAAATAAATGTCTGCTTTATTTTGTTAGAAATGTAATTCACTTTTTCATAAAAAGAAAACATGACAAAATGCACACTCTTAACCAGCTATCAGTGTTGGGCACGCAATTGATCAATTGTCAATTGTGAGAGTAATTGCAATTGAATTAATTGCAATTAAATTAATTGCAATTGAATTTTCAATTGCACCTTGCAATTGATTTTTTAATTGCAATTAAATTAATTGCAATTGAATTTTCAATTGCACCTTGCAATTGATTTTTTAATTGCAATTAATTTAATTGCAATTAAATCTTCAATTGCACCTCGCAATTAAAAATTTAATTGCAATTAACTTTTTAAGTAAAAAATAACAATTAACTTTACATTAAAACGGAACGAGTTGGTTCGTTGGTTTGGTGCAGTTGCGTTGTTAAGTTGGTTGGTTTGGTTGTTGGTTTTGAAGTTTGCTTGGTTATTTTAGTTGGTTGGTTGTTTGTTTGGTTTGGTTGGTCGGTTGATTAGTTTGGTTGGTCGGTTGATTGGGTTGGTCGGTTGATTGGTTTGGTTGCTTGATTGGTTTGGTTGATTGATTGGTTTGGTTGGTTGAATTGTTTTGGTTTATCAATTGGTTGGTTGGATTTTTTGGTTTTGTTGGTTGGTTGGTTGATTTGGTTGGTTGGCTTCTTTGGCTTGGTCTTTTGGTTGGTCGGTCCGCGGATGGAATGTCGGTCGTGAAGTCGGTCTTGGTCGGCCGGGTTGTCGATCTTAGTCAGTAGTCAGGTTGTCGGTCGGTCTGTCGGGCAGTCGGATTGTCGGTCGGTCGATTTGTCGGACTTGGACGTTCGTAGGATTGTCGGTCGGGTTGTCGGCTTGGTCGGTCAGAGGGTTGTCGGTCAGCAGTCGGATTGTCGATCTGTCGGGCGTGATGTCGTCTGTCGGGAAGTATGTCATATTGTCGGGCAGTATGTCGGCCTGCCGTGTGCTATGTCGGGTAATTGTTAATTGCAAATTGTTAATTGCAGTTTCCGCAATTAACAATTGATTAATTGTTAATCATTAATTGTTTTTGCAATTAAAATTTGCCCAACACTGCCAGCTATACATCAATTCTGGAGGATCATTTGAATATTACGTGGTCGTGTGGTGTTTCGCGTGCAGTGTTCGAAATTGGATGCAGAAATTTATGAGCAATCTGTATACTATCTTAAAAAAAACTCGACGCAAATGCACATAAGTTAGGAATATTTTTTTGAATTATTTTTTTCTAATCTTCGAACTATGGTCTGGTATTCGGCATGCGGTCTTAAAATCACCCAACTAGGTGATTTTAAGATCACAGGAAATTCGCTAGTTTCCGATGCACATAAACAAACTTGCAATAAAGCATTAATATACATTCATTTACCATTGAAGTTGTTGGTATTTCGTGTTGTCATAGGTTTGAAATGTGAACTCAAAAAGGGGTGTTGCTAATGAAAATCTGGTAGTTGGTAGCATTTTTCATACGAAGACAACCCCTTATCCAATCAACAAGTTTTATGCAATCAACTCTGAATGTTTTTTACCCACTAAGTTAAAAAAAAAAGTCCGATTCTTTATGATGAGCAAGACAAAATCACTGGAAAAATAATCACTGGTAGTAAAAATTTTCTCCACAGATGTACTAGGAAATCGTGTACCAAATTTGAAATTCCTAGCTCTGTTAGTTCGAGCTATAGAGTGGTTTTAGACGGTCTGACAGGCGATCCAATGTTCAAAAACCACTTTTCAGAATCAGTACCTCCAAAACGTGTAGAAAACACAAAATCTCCATTTTGGATTTCGACCCAATCGCAAAACTTTCATTACCTAATGAAAGCATCATTACTATAATTGAAAGTATCATTACTATAATTGAAAGTATCATTACTAATTAAAAGTAGACAAGTAGCTTTGTAACAGAATCTGTCGCTCAGATCGCTGACACCCAACGCGTGTGCTCAACAACAAAAAACACCAAACACAGCATTAACTCAATATTACTTACCTTATTATATTGTTATTTTGCTAGTTCCATTTATTTTCTTTCGAAAATTCAATAATTATTTCTTAGCGTTTGCTAAATTAATGTATATTCCAATAATAAACATGTAATATTCCTCGCTTTTAAATAGAATAAAACATTTCATATCAACATTCAACCAAAAAATCTCTTTATGAAGTATATTTGACGTTATACGTACTTCGAATTCAAATTTCTTCTGAAATTTTCAATATCTTATAATTTCCATGCCCTGTTTTTTTTTTTTTTTTTGACGCACCACGCTTGCCTGCAGCATTTGTAGTTGGGACTATGAAAGCGGATGGCGGATCGACAGACATACTGAAAGATCATAATACCTTCCGCTTTTTACGAAAGAAGCGTAGTGTGGAAGCTATATGGGAAAAAACAACATTTGGAAGCAACTAACAAAACTATTAAATATTGCTTATTACCATGGCACTTAAAACTTACTTACTCATTTGCCCTGGCAAATTTTTTTTAGTGGTGCGATCTTTATTTAACAAGGATTATGGTTATAGAAATAGAATAATGGAAGAGTCTCTCTCTCTAATTAAAGAAATCATCATATATACGAGAGCATAGACTAATTATAGCATGTATAAAAATTGTTTTTAAAAAATTATAAACAGTTGCATAAAAAGAATTATAAATAAATAAAAATTAAAATAAGACCTGAAGATTTTGGAATTTTGTATTATTTTTTTTTTTTTGTAATGGCAATACTAATACAATACTCGTAAATTTGCAAGTAATCATAGACTCAGCTCAAGTTCCTGTGGTACGACTTTTCCTATGTCGCTTAAACTTGCGCACAAAAAGGGGCTTTGGAGCCCAGTCGGTTAGGCACTCGCCTAGCATGCGAAAGGTCACAGGTTCGGGTCTGGGCTGGACATCGCCAAAATAACTGCCGACCTATAAACGGCCCGTGCAGCCAAAATGTCCGACGAATAATACCCCGTGTCGTGTGAGGGAGTGCACGTTAAATATCCTTCAAAGTCCTCCTTGCCTGACTCGGCTATTGTTCAAATCTTTAATGAGCATCGCTTTTTTAATTTCTCCTTTAAACCTGTATTCACTGATGGTTCTAAGTCCTTTTCACATGTTGGCTCAGCTGCTGTTTTTAGTGACATCACAATAGCAGAATCACTCCACCCTTCATGCTCGGTTTTTACTTCAAGAAATATATTCTATTTATCTCGCACTTCATCACATAGCAGATCAAAATTTTAAAACATGGATTATATATTCAGATTCAAAAAGTGTGCTAGATGCCCTAAGTAATTTCTCATATAAATCTCATCCCTTAATATCAATAGTTGTCAAGCTCCTCCAAAAGCTCAAAAACAATAGTTTTAAAATTATATTCTGCTGGGTGCCAAGTCATGTTGGTATTCCGGGCAATGAGGAGGCGGACCGCGCTGCAAAGACTGCTAAGTGCTAGTCAAAGCAGCGGCGCCCCCCTCAATCTGCCCGATGCCAAGTTGGCTTGTGCACATTCAATTAAAATAGTATGGCAACATGAATGGGCCCTCCAAACAGAAAATAAGTTTCATCGCATATCACCTTCCATAACCTGGCCATTTCTACCATTACCGAGCAGAAGGCAGGAGGTTGTGCTGGCACGTCTCCTGATCGGGCACACAAGACTCACGCATGTGCATCTTCTGCTGGCAGAAGATCAGCCCATGTGTGTCATGTGTGATGTCCCTTTAAGTGTCTACCATATTTTAGTGGAATGTCCATCTTTTACACTGAGCAGGCTTAAACATTTTAACTTGTTATATCCATCCATCCATGACATTTTATCTAGTCCCCCATATCATGCCTTGTTTTCCTTTTTATTTGATATTGGCTTTTATTCTTTGATTTAAATGTGTCACTGTTTTTAAATGTTGTGTACTGCTTTTAATAACCTTTTAAACCTTTTATTTGAAAATCCTTGTGTTTGATTTTGGATGTTGAATCGTTTTTTTAAATGTTCTGTGTCACTTTTATGGATTATTTCAACTTGTTTTAAAAATATACCTAGTGTTTGGCGCAGAATGGCCTTAGATGCCCTTGCGCCATAAAACCCAAACATCCACAAAATTTCTAACCAAATTAAATCTTTATTATATTCTCTTATGCCAATCCTGCATATTATTTATCGCATGGGATATCTCTAAGCCAAGTGGGGTATCCCGGCCAGTCCTAACGCTGCGTACGTTGTCGCCCTTAACGGTTGCGTTGGGTGCTTATTCAGGTGTATTCTCAATACTTTACTGTGGTTCTAAAATACGACGCCCGTCGAGAAGATTTCACGACACTTGCCCAAAATATGGCTGCTATACTATTTTTTCCCCTCTTTGACCACTTTCAGGGGTTGTAGTTTTTTTAGCAACTTTTGCAAGTTTAAGGATTAAAAAAAAACATTTTTACAAACTGTTTTACACAATTTAATATACGTGTTGTTCCTATTATTTTTGTTTTGTATTGTTTTTTATACATAAAACATGAACAAAAACTTTCAGCGAATAATACGAGAAAAAAAATACTAAAATTTTACACAAAAAAATGCCTGTTCTAGTTGTGTCAGCTTAACGTTTTACTGCTCATATTTAAATGTCCTATTTAATCCATGTTAAGACACATTTGGACCCAAAACTCTTTAGGGTCATATGGGGCCAAAACTTTTGGTATTTTCTGTTTATGGAGGCTAAGACCTTTTTTTTTATGCCTAGTACTCCAACTTTCAGTGAGTATTTAAGCTGCCAGCTAAATTTTTGGTTTTTATTTTTCGCCTAAGCACTACCACATGAAAAAACTCATATTCACCCCTCTGACACTATTTATTGTTTTAAAGTCTTGTTTTTTTTGTTGTACACCTCCACCTATTCTAGACCTAACTTTTCAAACCCAACATTACACATGTCTATGCATATTTTTAAATATGTATTAATATTTCAATTGTCAGGCACAAAATTCATTTGTATTTTTCAAGCAGTTCTTGTGTGCAGCAATTAGCAGAAAGTTATGATAAGATACCATCCAAAAATGCAACTGAAGGGCTGTTATTTTTCATTATTTCTGGAATATTATACCAATTACAGAGATTTTTAGCGATTTAAGTTTTCAAAATACTGTTTAATAGGTAAAAAAGTTGAAATTGGTCTATGTTGTTACATTTTCTTAATAGCGCTTTAATGTTTTAAAACCGTGTTTATTGAAATAACATCATCAATTAAATGAACAAAATTAGCTTGCAAGTGTTTAACGTATATTTTTATTTTTTATTTAAGTGTTTTGTATTCAGAAGAACTTATTTTTAAATAAGAAAGTTTGCTTTTCGTACTAGCAATAAACTTGTTTTAATGGCTTTGCACCACTTGTTTCTAGCATATTTATTTTTGGGTAATGAAGTATTTATCTGAACTTTTGTGCAGTTGTATTCGTACACTTGCACAATACAGTACTTATAACCCATAATTAAGAAATAAACATGAAACGGAGCGATTTTTCGGACTCAACAATAACACTAAGCACCATTATTGCGATTACCGACAGTAGCGAGCGGTAGCCATTTCGTAACAGATGACGTCACATGACGACATCGCTGTTTTCGCGCCAAAAACTTTAAAAATTAATTAAAAAATAAGTTGCGCTTAAAAATCAGAAATATGCGAGATTAAGGAGTTTCTCCCTATGCTTAATCGAAATAAAATATGTTTGGAAAATGCTGTAATTGTCCATTATTTTTCTGAAACATATTCATTTAGTCACCAATGCCAAATTCGAAAAAAAAAATAATAATAATATTAGATACAGAAATAATTAAAAAGTAAACTGTGTACCAAATTGTGGATTGTTTATTGTCTGTTTACTAAGAAAGCGGTATGCAACAATCCACTTTTTTAATTGTATAAAAAGATTGTTAGTTTTAATTTGCATTCCTTAGTTTAGTAATGTTTAATTTTATAAGTATTTTCATATGAATAGAAAATAAATTTTAAAGGAAATATATAGTATAAGTAAAATCTAAAAATAAAATAAAATTGTTTTTCTGAAACATAGTCATTTAGTCACCAATGCTAAATTCGAAAAAAATATATTATAAACAGATATTATTGAAAAGTAAACTGTGTACCAAATTGTTGATTGTTTATTGTCTGTTCACTACGAAAGCAGTATGCAACAGTCCATTTTTTTAATTGTATAAAAAGAGGGTTAGTTTTAATTTGCATTCCTTAATTTATTAATGTTTAATTTTATAAGGGCGTGAAAATACAAATTATTCCCTGTGATATTTCCTTTTTGCAGTTTTTAATTTCACGAAAGTATTTGAAAATCACTTCGTTGAGAGATTATTTGATGATAGATTATAGTTTGCGTGTTGTTGTCAACAATCTATAATTTTAATTGGATGGCTTGACTTGAAGTGACTTGACTTAAGTCCGTTAAAGCTCAAGTGGCGCATGAGGCCACAAGCATAGCGTTCCATCCCCTCCGGTCAAGTGCTGCATACCTTGCGATCCCACAGCTTGGCCATCCAAAACTGTTCCTCTAATTTATCGCCATTGGATGGCTTGCTCAGCGTTAAAAATGGACGACCGATGACAGATACCTGGAGACAATGACTCCTTTTCTTTTACCGATTTCCTCGATCTATAAATGTAACTGCCGTGAAGTGAAAATCCGTTGCCGCTAGATAATTGTTACAAGTTTTATCGTCATTTGGTAATCAATGTAAATTAATAAAAATATATTTAGGAATTCCCATTCAAAAAGATGGCGATTTATAGAGAATATTAGTTTAATTTGTTAAGAAAAATTACTGAAAGGCGATTTATGAAAAATATTAGTTTCATTTGTTAAGAAAAAATTACTGGAAATTGCCAATATTGGCTTTTAAAGGTTTAAATGTACAACTATATCTATATATTTGACGATTTTTCCACCCAAATCGTGTGTGGTTCTAAGTGACAGTTACTGATACAAACCTACTTGTCTTCTATAAAAATGAAAAGAGAGTATAAAATTAACAGGAAAATATGCTGTTTTTGTTCTTAAGAACTTCTTGTTTATTTATTATTAGCAAACTGCATAAACATTGCCTAAACCCCTGATGACCTTGTGAATACCTTTAACAATTTCATTTCCGGATAAAAACATTAATTTTTTTTCAATACAAAAACTTATGCTTTCTCGTCTTAAAAACTACAATTGCTTCCAAAATGTTATTAAATGAATGGAAAAATTACAAAAAAATGGGCTAAGATATCAATTAAAAACTTTTAGATTCTAAAAGTTTTTGTATTACATACTTCAATAATTTTATTAGATGTTATTTTTTTTCAAAATAGTTTTACTTAAACATTATTCTTTCAGTCAGATTTTATGACGGTACTTCCATGTCCATTACATGACATATGAGCCACATTGATAGCATTGTCCGACACAATTTATAAAGGATAAATTAATCGAGATTAGGAAACATTGAAAATCTCAGAAAAAATTTGAATTAGAAGTACACTTGAGTTATTTAAAAAACTGCAAAATATAATGCTCATTTAAAAAACATTGCAAGTCATTTTTATTAGAATTAAATCACCATTGTCATTCTCAACAATAGCTCGAGAAACTTTATTTCTTTGAAATAATAGTTTAACACAACTTTATTTTGGTGACATAAATTAGATTGAAATGACGTCAAATGTATTTCACAAATAGATTTTTTTATTGTATGTATGTTGATATGAAATGGTTTTGCTTCTTCTTTAAAGCGATTTTTCATAATTATTCTCCAAAAAGTAAATAAATTCAGCAAATGTGCCAATGAATATCAGACTTTGTGAACAAAAATTAATGAAAATAACAAATTTTGGCGTTACAAATAACGACAATTTTGTGAATACAGTTAACACCTTTATTTCCGAATAAAAACGTTAACTATATATTTTTTTTAATTTAATGGGTTAAACCAATGTAAGATATATTAAGACTAAATCTGATATAGATTTTGCTGTTGTGTCCTAACTACTAAACTAATTTTAATTCGATAACATTTATGAACAAGAAGTTCTTAAAGAACTAAAATAGCCTAATTTCCGGTTACTTATATACTTAATAAAATTCCTATCTGGAAAAAACTAGGTTCGTAACAGTAAGTGACATCAACAACCATTTCCACATTAAATTTATAAAAATTAAAATAAATTTCACTAAACACAACATCCAGCTATAATTTCAACTTCTTAAGGGGGTTCAGTATACCCCAAAATCGTTGAAAATATAAAAATTAAAATTATGGGCTTAAAATTCTATTACAACCTTTATTAATAATGTCACAAAGTATCAAAACGATTGGAAAAATATTTTTGACATTAAAAGCCATTTTATTTAACCCTTTCCTATAATTGAAACGGGTTAACAATAAAAACTTGAAACGCGTTTTTATCAGAACTTGGTTTTTTGAACTTCGATGTACCTTTTCTCAAAAACTATGCTATGTTTTCTCTTAAACTTTTTTTATATGATGTAATACATAGTATAGATTAATCTGAGGTTATAAATTTTAATAAAACTAAAGTGAAAAAAAATTATGGGGCTAAAAAGTGAAAAATTTCATGATTTTTTGGGTACTTTAAAACTTATTTTATTTAAAAAAATCTAACAGATATTTACAAAAAACTTTTCCCCACAGATTAATATATAAGGTTGGTATAAGACACACAGAAAATTTTATGATGATCTGATCAGTAGTTATTGAGAAAAGGTACATTGCAATTAGCTAATTTAACATTACCGATATACAACATACCGAACCCCCTTAAACTATGTTCTTAGAATTCAGTAGTTAAGAATTTCAGTGAGTATTAGAGCTCTAAAGCTATGTTAGGTCCATTAAAACTTCTTGTCGATATATTATTCGCAAGCCACATATTCTAATGTCCATTGTTCATAACCAATTTAAGCTGGGGAGCCCAGTCGGTTATGCACTCGCCCAGCATGCGAAGGGTCCCTGGTTCGGGTCCGGGCATTGAGCGGCATACCTAATAATTTATATTTAATTTTACTTATATAATATTGAAAAAAAATATTGGAATTAAATTAATAATCACGATTTCTCTTTCAAATTCTTCTGTTGCTAAACTTTTTACATTGAAAACTTTATTATCTTGATTATCTTTCTTATTTTGCTTTAAAAAAACGATTAGTGGTACGCAGGTAACAAAATGCGCTGGAAGAGGGGTAAGAATTAAAAAAGGTTAAAAATTTGAAGATTTTTTTAAAATTTTGACCAATTATACACAAGTTATTTTTTAAGTTATTTTAGCTGCAAAGTGATTTTTATTGTTACTGCTTATGTAAAAATAATTAAATGCTGAAAAGTGCGAAAATAAAGATAATATTGAGCAACGAATTGGACCCCCCTTAAAATTAAAAAAACAAAACAGTAATAATTTAAATTCCCTTAGAATGGCATTTTTTTATTAATTTACAACACTGTTCCAACATAAACAATCGAACGATAAACTTGATTTAAAATTAAAGATTGAAAGACAAACTTTTTTAATGACATCATGATGTTTTTTTCGCAATATGATTCTTTGATTGTTCATCATTCTAGTTAGTTTTTTTAGTTTATATTTTTATTTTTTTAAAAAAGATATTTGAAAACTATACCATTGATAGTTTGCTACAAAATTTTAAATACAGTGGTGGCCAAAAGTGTGGACACATTTTGAAAGTTTCATGTGTTTCAACTGTTACCTGTGCTCCTGCATCAATTTAATTTCGCTTAAATACTAACATTTTTAAGTGTTAAGCTGAGGGTAATTTAATGTAGAATTTCATTAAAAAAACAGAATTAAAGTATCTGTATTACAAATAAAGTTATGCTCATTTTAGTTGAACAAACAAGCACAATCAATGGATTCTTCTATGCTGAAATTACAATACAAGTTGGTGGTCCAATGACAAGAGAAACTAAGACAGATCATACTATTAGTTGCATAACTTATTCGTAATACAGATATTGTAATACATACTGTATTTATTTTTAATTCTACATAAAATTACTTTGATGATGATGATGTTGTGTCCATAGATATGGATTATATGGGAAAAAAAGGTCTCATAGACGGCTTCAGCGATCTGCACACAGTGGTCCTCATAAAGATTAAATTACTTTTAATTTGATATATAGTTGTTTAATTTGATATACAATTAATATATTCTGTAATCACACAAAATTGAAAAATATGAAACTTTCAAAAAGTGTCCACACTTTTGGCCACCACCGTAACAGAGCTCGAAAAAATATGAATTAAAATAATGATACATTTCGTTTACATTTTTAGAGATAGCAATTTTGCATGAATTTGCTTTGAACGTAAATGAATTTAATAAAACATGAAGAATATTCATTGAATTTGTGAAAGAAAATTAATGAAAATTAAAAGCTAAATGGCCGCTTCTAAAATTTTAACAATAATAATTTCTATGAGTGTCAAAGTAATTGGAAAGTAGGTTGTTGTGTCAGTTCTTTTAGAAGTTCTTGCTTTCATTGTTATTTAAACTTAACTTAAAATAAGCTTAAAAACAATTTTATTCGAATAAAACACGTTTACTTTTGGAAATTACCCAATAATCATTGATTTTACCCTGCAAAAATGTTTACTTATAGAAAAACTCGTGCAAGAACAACAAAATTAAAAATAAAATCTTAGTATTCTTATAAATTGCAGATTTTATATTGCAGCATATTCTTTTAAATAACTTTTTCTTAAAAACGTTTTTGTGCTAATACAGCAAATTTCAATTCTTTTACTAACGGGAGATCACGTGTCCGACGTCAGAAACGCGAGATGAAGAACCAGAGAGGAGAAACCGGTTCCCCGACACCAGTTTAGGCGATGACTCGCTAGCGTTCAGCTCCCCGACTTTGCATGACGTTCCGAAGTGGGGGGAGGTGTGTGTGAAGGGAGGGAACATTCCAATCCGCAGATGGCGCTTCAATCGTCTACAATACCGGTTGGTGCGTTTGTGATAGTGAAATCTTTCCTTAGCGAAGCCATAGAGAGCGAAGAGACTCCATTACTAGCCTATTCCATAGACTCCATTACTAGCCTTTGTGATTAATTTAAATCACACAGTTTGAAAAATGGCCGAGGAACTCAATGGTAAGTATGTTCGAATTAAATATTCTTTCTTTTATTCATTCTTGGTAAACTAGGATCAGTAAACTATAGTCTAACGAACTTGGCTGGATCCGTTTTAATACGACTTGTAACAAATGAGTGAATATGTAGAATACCGATACGTCACCACATAACTTTCTTTTGGTCAGTTAGTTTTTAATTGCACTAGAGCGATGTGTATTGCTGAAACAATTTCAAGGTTGTAGGTTTAAGGCGGATGAATTGCTGGCGAATCGTGTTGTCCCTTGATTTGTCAATAGTTACTTTTGGTTTCAACGAAGTATTTTGCTCTAACACCACTCTTTTAGAACAGTTTTTTTGAATTACAAACAAAATTTTTTTTGGTTTACAAACAAATCGGGGGCCAACAAATCGACAAACAGTACATAAATATTTGAAAGAATTAGGATTATTTGGAACATTTTATAAAACGTAGTATTAAGACATTTTGAAATTTGGGGGCCCTCACAATCTTGGGGCCACAGGCGGCCGCCTCTAACGCCTACTGGTAAACGCGCCGCTGAATTTAGCTTTGATCGATGCGGAATTATCGCCGAAAATTTCTCACGAAAAGACGCATTCGAATGATTTTGTCACAGGGACCATCCACAAATGACGCCACGCTTGACAAGGGAGGGAGGAGGGTTCATATTGCCATAGCCGTAATTGTTTGTGGATATGGATTGAAGTGTATTTCGGGAGGGTGCCGTGCTTAGAGCGGACATTTAGATTTTGCGGACACTCATTTTTCTGCATTTTGGTGCTTAGAGCGGACACTATTTTGAAATGGGTGTGTCGGAAGGAGACATAGCACTTTTAACGCCTAACAATGGGAAGCAGCTGTGGAACTTATTCGCAAATGTCAGACCGAATTCGGCCATCTTTGGTCACTGAACTGTTATATAATTTAATCTTTAGCACTTTCTATATTTATTAGAGTAAATGTCATAGAGCAATTAGAGGTCAAGATTTTGAGTTTAAGGGGTCATAGGAGTCTTAAAAATTTGCAAAGAAGGTACTACAATGCATAGTTTGATCTTTCATGTAATTTTTTAACGACTCAATATATAAGTATGTTTTTTTTCAAATGTAATTCTACAAGATTTATTTATTATAAAACAAATTTTAAAATTTATGAAACTGTAGCCAAATCTAAAATAAATGATATTAAACATAAAGCTATTTGAACGCATTGGGATTAGGCTTGCGCGGCAAATTTTGAGGTCAAAATTGAAAAAATGACCAAGAAAATGACTTTATATTGTACAAATATGTATAAACAAAGAGTTACACCTAAATTCTCAGCTCAATTTTAATTAGAATTTTTTTTAAAATTTTTAATTAAAATTTAAAAAAAAATTATTAATCTTTTTAGAAAAAAGTTCTTAAAATATTTTCTAACTAAAATTGAGCTAAGAATTTAGGTACAAGTCTTTTTTTGTACATATTTGTACAATATTAAGTCATTTTCTTGGTCATTTTTTCAATTTTGACCTCAAAATTTGCCGCGCAAGCCTAATCCCACTGTGTTAAAATACCTTTATGTTTAATGTCATTTATTTTAGTTTTGGCTAAAGTTTCATAAATTTTAAAATTTGTTTCTTATTAAATAAATCTTACAGAATTACATATAAAAAATTATACTTATATATGAGTAGTTTAAAAATTACATGAAAGATCAAACTTTGCTTTGTAGTACCGTCTTCGCACATTTTTAAGACTCCTATGACCCCTTAAGTTACTTCTTAAAGTTGGATAAGTAGAGGTCAAAATTGTGCAGTCTTGTTTACATGTTTGAAAGTTTTTACGATTAACTTAATTAAGTGAAAACTTTTTTTTACTCGCTTAATCACCTGAAAATAAAATAAATATACTGCTATAAAAATGTTCTAAGAGTAATATTTTAAGATTTTTGAACTCCTACTAATGATATAAAATCTACCTAAATTTATTTCTTCTTTCACTTAGTATTGTTAAAATAAAATATTTATAGCTCTTGCAATTGTTAAAAATTAAAATTGGTGATTAGATCGTAAGTTATGAGAGTAGGAATTGGCTTTTTTTTAATTAAAATAAATGGGATACACTCTAACGTATTTTGCTTATTAAAATACTTGTTTATATTTTTGGTATGCTTATTTTATTTTAAATCATAAAGATCATCAGTTCGTTCGTAAAAATAAATTTCGCACAAGTAATTTTTTTAACGCGTTAATTATTTGGTAATTTAATTTGTGAAGAAGTATTTTAAATTATTTAGCATTGGTACTAATATTACCTGCCTAATTTCTAATTTACGTAGAAGTATAAATTATTATTACATCATAATCATGCAAGAAGTTGTACTTTTTGTCACTGTTTCGAAAAGTATTTTTTTCTCCCAAATGCACTCGTTTTAAAAAGTAGGGGAGAGTGTTGTACCTTGGGACGCTTGTACCTTGGGACACTGACAATTTCTAAGAATCTATTGACAATATTCATACATTGTTTATTTCTAATAGTAGCCTTAACCAACAGACATCATCAAAATAAAATTTAACACTAACATCATTGAATTGGTGGCAAAAAATAATATTTCATTACCCCAAAGTAAATATTTTTCTCAATCTAATATTTTTTTTTGTACTTTTACAAAAAGTCAACTGCATTTTATTTTCTTCATAAAAGAGAAGATTTCAAAATATTTTGGTATGAGAAAATAATGATAATGCATTTAGATTGGTCACTATCTTGCTTTTATTTAAACCATGTACAGCTGGGGAAAAAAAACGCTCCACCCTTCGTTTCTCGGCTGCTATTGGTCAAGGAACTTTATGAAAGGTGTCATTTTTCAGGAAATAGCGTAAGGAATTTAGAACTGGCAGCAAAAATTGCATAAGGGATCGTCTACATATTAAAATGAGTACCAACTTTGAAAATTCCAATGGCAACACCCAATTTTTTTTACATAAAAATGTTCAGCACCTTCAAAATACCCCATGTTTAAAAAAGTATTATCTAGTTTGCATTATTTGCTGAGATATTAAAGCATTAATTTTGAACTCGTTTAGGGGAAAATCTCTAAAGTGAAAACAGTAATATTTGGGTTGCGTCTTTTCAAACAACAAACTAACTGGGTTAACATAATCTCGCCAACGGATGCTAGAATTTAACTTTCTTTACTAATATTGTGATTTTTTTTTTTTTTTTGAAATTACAAATTCAGAAATAAAATAAAAACTAGAAGATAAAAAGTTTTAATTTTAATTTGTCGCATATACGGTTATTTATAACGAACAGATTTTCAAATGCGATTAGTTATAATCACATTGACTAACATGATTATTGCATTAATGTTTCACATTTTTTATGCAAATTTTTGTTTCATTAATATTGCTGCAAAAAGTTTGTTAAAAATTTGTCGCCCTTTATCGGTAATATAAACCACGTATTTCAAAACGAGGGTTACAACCTTAACACGATATTGACGGAAATCAAAATAAAATTATTCAGAATGATTGGGCAATGATTTATAATCAAGGAAAGTGGGCACTAATAATTTTAAATAAGCAATGTGGTAACAATAAAATGTACTGAAAACCGAATTCCAATTATATTTTAGCATATTTATTTTTGATACTCACTTCTTGAAATTGTATTGGAAATAACACATATTTAAAAACATAGTAATCGATATAATTTAAAGTTAATTCGACAAACAAAATACATTGGCCCCGTTCTCATGCATAGAAAACGCCAGCTAATCGCCGGCGTTTGGGGAAAAAATTCACCTGTAGGGAAAATTGCGGGTGCGAAAATGTACCAACTCCCTGAGTAGTAGCGATTTCACTACCACCCCCATGATGCACTTCGGCTTTGGCATGGTATGGTAGGTACACATATATTCTAGCTTGTGAGTTTGTGTTCGGCTTTGGAGTTTAGAATGAAGATGCCTTTTACTTTGTTTTTAACTAGTATAAAAATGTCTCAAATTACTTTCTAATGTATATCTACAGCAGGGTTTTTCACTGATTAAATTTGATTTTTTTCATAAGCAACTTATTTTTTAACAAAAGTTTTGAATTGTTTAGAATTTTTGTTTCAGTGTTTGGGTGTGTTTATTTTGTAAATTAGTTTTATTTCTCATAGGATTACTCAAATCAATTTTCATCATTATTGGCAATGAAAACTGTAACTTAGAAAATATAAACTTGAAAAAAAATGTTAAGTCAATATTAAAGAATCGAAGGTTTGGCATACTTAAAATAAACCCCGATTATGTTTTTTTAATGAATTTTTATTAAAGTTTCCCTTGTATTTCATTATTAGGTGTTTCAAATTTTATTTTGTAGATAAATTCTACTTTCCATAAAAGAATTCAAACAATTTCAGCATCACAATTATATTAGAGGGATTTTTTTTAGTTGCAATTAACCAGATGCATGTTTTCAATTAAAATGTTGCCCCTTATTTTGAAATCAATCAATATTGCATGCTATAAAACTTTTCTTTAGTCTGAAAAAAATCATGAAGTATGATTTGTATTTTGTGATATTAATTACATTTATATCGCCACTTGCAATATTCTAAAATTATTTTATTTATTCGCATCAACCTCCTACTTTCTTCATCATCAATAAAATCGATAGATGTCAGTCCACGAATTTTTGTAAAAGAATTGTTTTTAGTTATTCTTGCTACGACATCACTTACAAAGTAACGTTAAAAAAGAATACACAGTACAGAAACCATCTCGAGTATCAAATCAAAACAAACAAACAATAGGATGTGACGTACCCACATACGTCATTTCCGGAACGCCGGCGTTTTCATCTGAACGGGATTATAAGGCTTCACAAAATAGCCAGCTAAACGCCGGCGATTTCACCAGCCATGTGAACGCGCCCATTGCATGCACTTGAAATAAGAAAAGATTTTTAGATTTTTTTCAGACATCAATAATTTGAATAAACATTTATCAACAAATGCTTTTCAATCACCAAACGATAATGCAAGTTAGGATCGAATTCGCCAAGAGGATTGTCTCGTTCCTCCAAAACTTTTCGGGGCTGGCAATCAAAAACACTTCTGCGCATGCTCGGGCTAAAATAGATTGGCGCACTTTTTGCGAATAGTTCTAGCAACCTTGTTGGCGATTATTTTCGCTTAGTTGACGTTGTTAACACGTGATTGTGATTCGTATTCTCTGTTATTTTGATAAAATAAATGTTTAAACTGATTAAATAACGTAATGGAAAAAAATCTCTGAAGTTTTGAAAAAACTATTTTTTTTTTGGCAAAACAATTGTTTTGTAAAACAAATAACAAAATTGCTCGGGGCCCCAATTCCAAACGAAATTTTATGCTTTCAATGGACCCTACAATACTGCCCGATGTCGGATACTGATGTTTTTTTAGAGAAAAAAAAATTGCCCGGGGCTCCAAACGGGTGCGTACTGGATTGTCACTCGTGTAGCTTCGGTGCGACGTTTTTTCAAACGAAACTAAATTGCGTACTGCATAAAAAAATCGAAAATTGCCAAGAAAAAGATACACAGCCAAATACGATAAACTGAGCTGTTTCGCGTTTCCCTTCAGTTACGCTCGACTGAGCAGTGGAGCATGCGCAGATGCGTTTTTTGATTGCCAGTCCTCAAAAGTTTTGGAGGGTGGAGACAGTCGTTCGCCAAGTAATTTTTTACACGATCCCTAAAATTCGTCTTTTTCAGTTTTTTTACAATAACTCGGCAAATAATTGTTTTTGAATTAAAAAATTTGGGATTTTGGTTCTACTCGATCTACTTTATCGATTTATGTAAAAAAAATTTGGGGTTGCTATTCATGTTTTATTTTTTATTATTTAAATTTAAATAAAAAATTATTAAAACTGAAAAATTGATGAAAAAACTTGTGTGATTTGTTTTTGGAAGATTAAGAAGAATATAATGAAAAAAAAACTTTCTTTAATTCCTTTTATTTGTGGAGATATGAATAAAAGTTTATGAAACTTTTTTAACATTATAGGCGTTCAGCTTTGAATGCTTATAGCTAAGCAAATAATGCAAAATAAATAATTCTTTTTTACACATGGGGTATTTTAAAAGTGCTGAACATTTTTGTGTAAAAAAAATTGGGTGTTGCCATTGGAATTTTCAAAGTTGGTACATATTTTAATATGTAGACGATCCCTTATAAAATTTTTGTTGCCAGTTCTCAGTTCCTTACGCTATTTCCTGAAAAATGACATCTTTCACAAAGTTCCTTGCCCAATAGCAGCTGAGAAACGTGGGGTGGAGCGTTTTTTTTCTTCCCCAGCTGTACCAGTGTATTGTACCTTGGGACAGTAAAGCATATTGAATCATCATATAATGTTAAATAATTTGGACTTGCAATTTTGCTGTATAATTTAAATTATTCTTGAATTAGGAAATTTTTATTTGTGTATTTCCTTGAAAAAACAATAAAGTTTGTTTTATGACACAAATTAGTTCAAGTATATGACTATTGATTGAATTATAAAGTATGTGTCCCAAGGTACAACATCATATTGTACCTTGGGGCAGTTTATCCTCTCTACTTTAAATGAGTAGCAATTTTTTAATTTTAAGCTGCCAGAATTTTAAAAAAATATTTTATAGAGGAATATATTGGTGTGTTGAAATGGTGCTTTTAAAATTTTATTTTGACTATAATTATCGAAGAAAAAAATTAAAATGTAAAAATTGTCCCAAGGTACAACACTCTCCCCTATTACTTTTCACACTACAAAGCTAGACTTTTTGAAACAGTGAAAAAAAAAGTACTTTTTTTCACCCAAAAGCAGTGAAAAAAGACTTTGTCGCACTCTTTTTATAGGATGCCAACATTTCAAGTAAAATTTCGATTTGATAATACTAAAAAAATCCAAAGATTTATCGATCTGCTGTATTTAAAAATATTATGCGCGTGAATTATTTTTAAATCAGAGAATTTTTTTTCTCGCGATGAGAATATTTCTTAAGTCACGCCCTTCGAACTGCGAGTTCATTGGTTGCTTTCTTTGACAAAATGTTGAAACACGCGTATTGGTATTTTATAGCGTCACGCGCTCCGAACTGCGAGTTCATTGGTTGTTTTCTTTGACATCTCTCCTGGAAGCTCCAAACTTATTTTAGTCTAATTAGCACGTGAATTATTTTTGAACCAATGATATTTGATTTTTTTTCACGCAATTATAAAAGTTGCGAAAAGTAAAATAAAACTTTTCACACTGCCATAAATAACTATTATGCAACAAGTTAAAAGGAACACTTTTTAAAACAAGTGGTTTTTATTTCACGAGCGAGGTAACGAGCTGGTGAAATAATGCCACGTGTTTTAAAAAAAATTACTTTTCGCACGTGTTTTCATACACTATTTTTTATAACTGTGCGAAAAAACATATCATTGGTCCAAAAATATTTCACGCGGCATTTATATCTTTAAATAAAGTAGATCGATATAATATCTGGATTTAATTTTAATATTATTATCGAGTTTCTTAAGTCGGATACCCGCACAACCAGCTTCCAAAACAACGGATCGGCCAGTGTAAATTTGTTTTCTCGGCGCTTAAACTTAAAGCAGTTCTTTGAACACGCTAATTAAAATTAGACTTTTGTCTAAAAATATATCGCGGCAAGAATAAGATTTACAAAAATATGATTATATTAAATTTAATGTAAAGAATAAGCTAAAAACAGCTACTTTTTAGCCTAACATCCAACTTTTATTTTTCGGAATTCTAAAGACCTAAAAGAAATGCCACAAATAGCAACAAATTTATACAAAAAAAATTATTTAAAACTTGGTAGGCACGCGACAAGTTTTGAAATAGAAATTTTAACTTGAAATGTTGGCATCGTATGAAACGAGTGAAAAAAGGTCTTTTTTTTCACAGCTTTTGGGTAAAAAAAAAGTACTTTTTTTTCTCTGTTTCAAAAAGTCTAACTTTTTGCACGCATCTGATATTGAAATTATAAATGTAATAGTCAGATTTTCTTCACGCAATTATAGAATAGTTATTTTTGCAATAAGTGTGAAAAAAGTAATCCTTTTTAAGACGAGTGGATTTTATTTCACGAGTGAGTGAAATAATGACACATGTTTTCAAAAGTTTACTTTTCACAAGCGATCCATACACTATTTTTTATAATTGTATGAAAAAAATATAATTGATCCAAAATTATTTCAAGCGCATTAATATCTTTAAATACAAGCATATCGATTAATCTCTGGATTTTATGAATATTATGAAATAGAAATGTAACTTGAAATGTTGGCATCTTATGAAAAGAGTGATAAAAAGTACTTCTTTTCACTGCTTTTGGGTGAAAAAAAGTACTTTTTTTCACTGTTTCTAAAGTCTAACTCTCGCGTCTTATATTGAAATTATAACGTTTTTAGCCTACTTTTGTTTTTTTTTTAATTCTTATAAAAAAAAAAACAAATGTAAAAAAATTATTAATTTCTTGCGCAGTTATTTAGAAACAGTAAAAAAGTATTTTTTTTAAAAGCAGTGAAAAAATACTTTTTATACTCTTTTAAGGATGAACTTTCAAGTTAACTTTTATACATAAATATTCATAAATTAAGATTAATCATATTTGTATTTAATCTTAATGTTTGAATAATTTGAAAATATATTTTTTTATACTTAAAAACATAGTAATGTCGCTATAAAAGTAATTTTGAAAAATATTATTCACTATGTGAAAAAATACTGTGCTAAAAATACTTTTTTATTCTTGAAAAAATTTATTTGCAGAAGAAAATTGTATTTTTATAATTTCAACATTCAAAAGAATTTTTGAACAGAAAAAAAACTACTTATTTTACCAATAAAAAAACTTATTATCCATATTCGACCATTTAAAAAAACAATCTATTGATTTGTAATAAACAATATTTTACCAAAAATCAATGAAACAAAACTAATTATATATAAAATAATTTTAATATTAACATAACTATTTTTTAAACGGCTTTCTTTTGTCATAAATTCGAAAAATAAAATGATACTTAAAAAGTACTTTTTTATTATTCTTTACATTATTTAATATTTATTTTTGTAAATCTTATTTTGATATATTTTTTTAGACAAAAGTCTATTTTTTATTAGTGTTAAAGAAACATTAGTTTAAGCGCGAGAAAAACATTTATTTTTTTTGGAACTTTTTGCCTAAAAACTAAAATAATATTAAAATTAAATCCAGATATTTATCGATCTACTTTTATTTAAAGATATAAATGCGCGTGAAATATTTTGGAATGATATGTTTTTTCGCACAGTTATAAAAAATAGTGTATGAAAATGCGAAAGTAATTTTTTTTAAAAACACGTGGCATTATTTCACCAGCTCGTTCGCTCGTGAAATAAAACCACTTGTTTTAAAAAGTGTTTTTTCACACTTGTTGAAAATAGTTATTAAAACAAGTGTAAAAGTTTTACATTTCGCACGTGTTGCATACACTATTTTTTATAATTGCGTGAAAAAAATCAAATATCATTGGTTCAAAAATAATTCACGTGCTAATTAGACTAAAATAATTTGGAGCTTCAGAGATGTCAAAGAAAACAACCAATGAACTCGCAGTTCGGAGCGCGTGACGCTATAAAAACCAATACGCGTGTTTCAACATTTTGTCAAAGAAAGCAAACAATGAACTCGCAGTTCGAAGGGCGTGACTTAAGAATATTCTCATCGCGAGAAAAAAAATTTCTGATTTTAAAAATAATTCACGCGCATAATTTTTTAAATACAGCAGATCGATAAATCTTTGGATTTTTATGTATTATCAAATCGAAATTTTACTTGAAATGTTGGCAATATAAAAGAGTGCGACAAAGTCTTTTTTCACTGCTTTTGGGTGAAAAAAAGTACTTTTTTTTTCACGTTTCAAAAATTATTTTAGTTGAAAAGTAATAAATGTTGTCTTACAATTTTTACATTTAATTTTTTTTCATAATTTAGTCAAAATAAAATAAAGCACCATTTAAACACCAATATTTTATAAAATATTTTTTTAAAATTCTGGCAGCTTAAAAATTAAAAATTGCTACACAATTTAAATAGAGATATTAAACAAGCATTAAAATTGATTTTATTACATATTTTAATTCAAAATATCATATACTTGAACTAATTGTTCATAAACAAACTTTATGTTTTTTAAAATACACAAATTAAAAATCCTATTCAAAAATTAATTTAAATTATACAAAAATTGAAGCCAAATTATTTAAATTTGATGTCAATATGCTTTACTGTCCAAGGTACAATACATGGTACAGCTGGGGAAAAAAAAAACGCTCACCCCACGTTTCTCAGCTGCTGGGCAAGGAACTTTGTGAAAGGTGTCATTTTTCAGGAAATAGCGTAAGGAACTGAGAACTGGCAACAAAAATTTTATAAGGGATCGTCTACATATTAAAATATGTACCAACTTTGAAAATTCCAATGGCAACACCCAATTTTTTTTACACAAAAATGTTCAGCACTTTAAAATACCCCATGTGTAAAAAAGAATTATTTATTTTGCATTATTTGCTTAGCTATAAGCATTCAAAGTGAACGCCTATAATGTTAAAAAAAGTTTCATAAACTTTTATTCATATCTCCACAAATAAAAGGAATTAAAGAAAGTTTTTTTTTCATTATATTCTTCTTAATCTTCCAAAAACAAATCACACAAGTTTTTTCATCAATTTTTCAGTTTTAATAATTTTTTATTTAAATTTAAATAATAAAAAATAAAACATGAATAGCAACCCCAAATTTTTTTTACATAAATCGATAAAGTAGATCGAGTAGAACCAAAATCCCAAATTTTTTAATTCAAAAACAATTATTTGCCGAGTTATTGTAAAAAAACTGAAAAAGACGAATTTTAGGGATCGTGTAAAAAATTACTTGGCGAACGACTGTCTCCACCCTCCAAAACTTTTGAGGACTGGCAATCAAAAAACGCATCTGCGCATGCTCCACTGCTCAGTCGAGCGTAACTGAAGGGAAACGCGAAACAGCTCAGTTTATCGTATTTGGCTGTGTATCTTTTTCTTGGCAATTTTCGATTTTTTTATGCAGTACGCAGTTTAGTTTCGTTTGAAAAAACGTCGCACCAGAGCTACACGAGTGACAATCCAGTACGCACCCGTTTGGGGCCCCGGGCAATTTTTTTTTCTCTAAAAAATCAGTATCCGACATCGGGCAGTATTGTAGGGTCCATTGAAAGCATAAAATTTCGTTTGGGGCCCCGAGCAATTTTGTTATTTGTTTTACAAAACAATTGTTTTGCAAAAAAAAAAAAGTTTTTTCAAAACTTCAGAGATTTTTTTCCATTACGTTATTTAATCAGTTTGAAACATTTATTTTATCAAAATAACAGAGAATACGAATCACAATCACGTGTTAACAACGTCAACTAAGCGAAAATAATCGCCAACAAGGTTGCTAGAACTATTCGCAAAAAGTGCGCCAATCTATTTTAGCCCGAGCATGCGCAGAAGTGTTTTTGATTGCCAGCCCCGAAAAGTTTTGGAGGAACGAGACAATCCTCTTGGCGAATTCGATCCTAACTTGCATTATCGTTTGGTGATTGAAAAGCATTTGTTGATAAATGTTTATTCAAATTATTGATGTCTGAAAAAAATCTAAATTTTTCTTATTTCAAGTGCATGCAATTTCATTGGCTGGTGAAATCGCCGGCGTTTAGCTGGCTATTTATGAAGCCTTATAATCCCGTTCAGATGAAACGCCGGCGTTCCGGAAATGTTTTACGTCACATCCTATGTTTGTTTGTTTGATTTGATACTCGAGATGGTTTCTGTACTGTATTCTTTTTTAACGTTACTTTGTAAATGATGTCGTCGCAAGAATAACTAAAAACAATTCTTTTAAAAAATTCGTGGACTGACATCTATCGATTTATTGATGATGAAGAAAGTAGGAGGTTGATGCGAATAAATAAAATAATTTTAGAATATTGCAAGTGGCGATATAAATGTATTAATATCAAAATACAATCAACTTCATGATTTTTTTTCAGACTAAAGAAAAGTTTTATAGCATGCAATATTTATTGATTTCAAAATAAGGGGCAACATTTTAATTGAAAACATGCATCTGGTTAATTGCAACTAAAAAAAATCTCTAATTAATTGTGATGCTGAAATTTTGAATTCTTTTATGGAAAGTAGATTTATCTACAAATAAAATTTGAAACACCTAATAATGAAATACAAGGGAAATTTAATAAAAATTCATTAAAAAAACATAATCGTTTATTTTAAGTATGCCAAACCTTCATTCTTTAATATTGACTTAACATTTTTTTTCAAGTTTATATTTTCTAAGTTATAGTTTTCATTGCCAATAATGATGAAAATGATTTGAGTAATCCTATGAGAAATAAAACTAATTTACAAAATAAACACACCCAAACACTGAAACAAAAATTCTAAACAATTCAAAACTTTTGTTAAAAAATAAGTTGCTTATGAAAAAATCAAATTTAATCAGTGAAAAAACCCTGCTGTAGATAACATTAGAAAGTAATTTGAGACTTTTTATACTAGTTAAAAACAAAGTAAAAGGCATCTTCATTCTAAACTCAAAGCCGAACACAAAATCACAAGCTTTATATGTACCTACCATACCATGCCAAAGCCGAAGTGCATCATGGGGTGGTAGTGAAATCGCTACTACTCAGGGAGTTGGTACATTTTCGCAGCAATTTTTACAGGTGAATTTTTTCAAATTACGATTAGCTTTTTCTATTTCATGAGAACTGCCAATGTATTTTGTTTGTCGAATTAACTTTAAATTATATCGATTACTATGTTTTTAAATATGTGTTATTTCCAATACAATTTCAAGAAGTGAGTATCAAAAAAATATGCTAAAATATAATTGGAATTCGGTTTTCAGTACATTTTATTGTTACCACATTGCTTATTTAAAATTATTAGTGCCCACTTTCCTTGATTATAAATCATTGCCCAATCATTCTGAATAATTTTATTTTGCTTTCCTTAAATATCGTGTTAAGGTTGTAACCCTCGTTTTGAAATACGTGGTTTATATTACCGATAAAGGGCGACAAATTTTTAACAAACTTTTTGCAGCAATATTAATGAAACAAAAATTTGCATAAAAAATGTGAAACATTAATGCAATAATCATGTTAGTCAATGTGATTATAACTAATCGCATTTGAAAATCTGTTCGTTATAAATAACCGTATATGCGACTTAAATTAAAATTAAAACTTTTTATCTTCTAGTCTTTATTTTATTTCTGAATTTATAATTTCAAAATAAAAAAAACATTAAAAAAATCACAATATTAGTGAAGAAAGTTAAATTCTAGCATCCGTTGGCGAGATTATGTTAACCCAGTTAGTTTGTTGTTTTGAAAAGACGCAACCCAAATATTACTGTTTTCACTTTAGAGATTTCCCCCTAAACGAGTTCAAAATTAATGCTTTAATATCTCAGCAAATAATGCAAACTAGATAATACTTTTTTATACATGGGGTATTTTGAAGGTGCTGAACATTTTTATGTAAAAAAAATTGGGTGTTGCCATTGGAATTTTCAAAGTTGGTACTCATTTTAATATGTAGACGACCCCTTATGCAATTTTTGTTGCCAGTTCTAAATTCCTTACGCTATTTCCTGAAAAATGACACCTTTCATAAAGTTCCTTGACCAATAGCAGCCGAGAAACGAAGGGTGGAGCGTTTTTTTCCCCAGCTGTACATGGTTTAAATAAAAGCAAGATAGTGACCAATCTAAATGCATTATCATTATTTTCTCATACCAAAATATTTTGAAATCTTCTCTTTTATGAAGAAAATAAAATGCAGTTGACTTTTTTGTAAAAGTACAAAAAAAAATATTAGATTGAGAAAAATATTTACTTTGGGTAATGAAATATTATTTTTTGCCACCAATTCAATGATGTTAGTGTTAAATTTTTATTTTGATGATGTCTGTTGTTAAGGCTACTATTAGAAATAAACAATGTATGAATAATTGTCAATAGATTCTTAGAAATTGTCAGTGTCCCAAGGTACAAGCGTCCCAAGGTACAACACTCTCCCCTACTTTTTAAAACGAGTGCATTTGGGAGAAAAAAATACTTTTCGAAACAGTGACAAAAAGTACAACTTCTTGCATGATTATGATGTAATAATAATTTATACTTCTACGTAAATTAGAAATTAGGCAGGTAATATTAGTACCAATGCTAAATAATTAAAAATACTTCTTCACAAATTAAATTACCAAATAATTAACGCGTTAAAAAAATTACTTGGGCGAAATTTATTTTTACGAACGAACTGATGATCTTTATGATTTAAAATAAAATAAGCATATCAAAAATATAAACAAGTATTTTAATAAGCAAAATACGTTAGAGTGTATCCCATTTATTTTAATTAAAAAAAGCCAATTCCTACTCATAACTTACGATTTAATCACCAATTTTAATTTTTAACAATTGCAAGAGCTATAAATATTTTATTTTAACAATACTAAGTGAAAGAAGAAATAAATTTAGGTAGATTTTATATCATTAGTAGGAGTTCAAAAATCTTAAAATATTACTCTTAGAACATTTTTATAGCAGTATATTTATTTTATTTTCAGGTGATTAAGCGAGTAAAAAAAAGTTTTCACTTAATTAAGTTAATCATAAAAACTTTCAAACATGTAAACAAGACTGCACAATTTTGACCTCTACTTATCCAACTTTAAGAAGTAACTTAAGGGGTCATAGGAGTCTTAAAAATGTGCGAAGACGGTACTACAAAGCAAAGTTTGATCTTTCATGTAATTTTTAAACTACTCAATATATAAGTATAATTTTTTATATGTAATTCTGTAAGATTTATTTAATATGAAACAAATTTTAAAATTTATGAAACTTTAGCCAAAACTAAAATAAATGATATTAAACATAAAGGTATTTTAACACAGTGGGATTAGGCTTGCGCGGCAAATTTTGAGGTCAAAATTGAAAAAATGACCAAGAAAATGACTTAATATTGTACAAATATGTACAAAAAAAGACTTGTACCTAAATTCTTAGCTCAATTTTAATTAGAAAATATTTTAAGAACTTTTTTCTAAAAAGATTAATAATTTTTTTTTTAAATTTTGATTTAAAATTTTTTTAAAAAAAATTTCTAATTAAAATTGAGCTGAGAATTTAGGTATAACTCTTTGTTTGTACATATTTGTACAATATAAAGTCATTTTCTTGGTCATTTTTTCAATTTTGACCTCAAAATTTGCCGCGCAAGCCTAATCCCAATGCGTTCAAATAGCTTTATGTTTAATATCATTTATTTTAGTTTTGGCTAAAGTTTCATAAATTTTAAAATTTGTTTTATAATAAATAAATCTTGTAGAATTACATTAAAAAAAATCATACTTATATATTGAGTCGTAAAAAAATTACATGAAAGATCAAACTATGCATTGTAGTACCTTCTTTGCACATTTTTAAGACTCCTATGACCCCTTAAACTCAAAATCTTTACCTCTAATTCCTCTATGACATTTACTCTAATAAATATAGAAAGTGCTAAAGATTAAATTATATAACAGTTCAGTGACCAAAGATGGCCGAATTCGGTCTGACATTTGCGAATAAGTTCCACAGCTGCTTCCCATTGTTAGGCGTTAAAAGTGCTATGTCTCCTTCCGACACACCCATTTCAAAATAGTGTCCGCTCTAAGCACCAAAATGCAGAAAAATGAGTGTCCGCAAAATCTAAATGTCCGCTCTAAGCACGGCACCCTCCCGAAATACACTTCAATCCATATCCACAAACAATTACGGCTATGGCAATATGAACCCTCCTCCCTCCCTTGTCAAGCGTGGCGTCATTTGTGGATGGTCCCTGTGACAAAATCATTCGAATGCGTCTTTTCGTGAGAAATTTTCGGCGATAATTCCGCATCGATCAAAGCTAAATTCAGCGGCGCGTTTACCAGTAGGCGTTAGAGGCGCCGCCTGTGGCCCCAAGATTGTGAGGGCCCCCAAATTTCAAAATGTCTTAATACTACGTTTTATAAAATGTTCCAAATAATCCTAATTCTTTCAAATATTTATGTACTGTTTGTCGATTTGTTGGCCCCCGATTTGTTTGTAAACCAAAAAAAATTTTGTTTGTAATTCAAAAAAAACTGTTCTAAAAGAGTGGTGTTAGAGCAAAATACTTCGTTGAAACCAAAAGTAACTATTGACAAATCAAGGGACAACACGATTCGCCAGCAATTCATCCGCCTTAAACCTACAACCTTGAAATTGTTTCAGCAATACACATCGCTCTAGTGCAATTAAAAACTAACTGACCAAAAGAAAGTTATGTGGTGACGTATCGGTATTCTACATATTCACTCATTTGTTACAAGTCGTATTAAAACGGATCCAGCCAAGTTCGTTAGACTATAGTTTTACTGATCCTAGTTTACCAAGAATGAATAAAAGAAAGAATATTTAATTCGAACATACTTACCATTGAGTTCCTCGGCCATTTTTCAAACTGTGTGATTTAAATTAATCACAAAGGCTAGTAATGGAGTCTATGGAATAGGCTAGTAATGGAGTCTCTTCGCTCTCTATGGCTTCGCTAAGGAAAGATTTCACTATCACAAACGCACCAACCGGTATTGTAGACGATTGAAGCGCCATCTGCGGATTGGAATGTTCCCTCCCTTCACACACACAACCTCCCCCCACTTCGGAACGTCATGCAAAGTCGGGGAGCTGAACGCTAGCGAGTCATCGCCTAAACTGGTGTCGGGGAACCGGTTTCTCCCTCTCTGGTTCTTCATCTCGCGTTTTCTGACGTCGGACACGTGATCTCCCGTTAGTAAAAGAATTGAAATTTGCTGTATTAGCACAAAAACGTTTTTTTAAGAAAAAGTTATTTAAAAGAATATGCTGCAATATAAAATCTGCAATTTATAAGAATACTAAGATTTTATTTTTAATTTTGTTGTTCTTGCACGAGTTTTTTTCTATAAGTAAACATTTTTGCAGGGTAAAATCAATGATTATTGGGTAATTTCCAAAAGTAAACGTGTTTTATTCGAATAAAATTGTTTTTAAGCTTATTTTAAGTTAAGTTTAAATAACAATGAAAGCAAGAACTTCTAAAAGAACTGACACAACAACCTACTTTCCAATTACTTTGACACTCATAGAAATTATTATTGTTAAAATTTTAGAAGCGGCCATTTAGCTTTTAATTTTCATTAATTTTCTTTCACAAATTCAATGAATATTCTTCATGTTTTATTAAATTCATTTACGTTCAAAGCAAATTCATGCAAAATTGCTATCTCTAAAAATGTAAACGAAATGTATCATTATTTTAATTCATATTTTTTCGAGCTCTGTTACGGTGGTAAAAGTGTGGACATTTTTGAAAGTTTATTTTTTCAATTTGTGTGATTACAGAATAATTAATATATCAAATTAAACAACTATATATCAAATTAAAAGTAATTTAATCTTTATGAGGACCACTGTGTGCAGATCGCTGAAGCCGTCTATGAGACCTTTTTTCCCATATAATCCATATCTATGGACACAACATCATCATCATCAAAGTAATTTTATGTAGAATTAAAAATAAATACAGTATTATTACAATATCTGTATTACGAATAAGTTATGCAACTAATAGTATGATCTGTCTTAGTTTCTCTTGTCATTGGACCACCAACTTGTATTGTAATTTCAGCATAGAAGAATCCATTGATTGTGCTTGTTTGTTCAACTAAAATGAGCATAACTTTATTTGTAATACAGATACTTTAATTCTGTTTTTTTAATGAAATTCTACATTAAATTACCCTCAGCTTAACACTTAAAAATGTTAGTATTTAAGCAAATTAAATTGATGCAGGAGCACAGGTAACAGTTGAAACACATGAAACTTTCAAAATGTGTCCACACTTTTGGCCACCACTGTATTTAAAATTTTGTAGCAAACTAAAATGGTATAGTTTCAAATATCTTTTTTAAAAAAATAAAATATAAACTAAAAAACTAACTAGAATATGAACAATCAAAGAATCAATTGCGAAAAAAAAATCATGATGTCATTAAAAAATTTGTCTTTCAATCTTTAATTTTAAATCAAGTTATCGTTCGATTGTTTATGTTAACAGTGTTTGAAATTAATAAAAAAATGCCATTCTAAGGGAAATTTAAATTATTACTGTTTTGTTTTTTTAATTTTAAGGGGGTCCAATTCGTTGCTCAATATTATCTTTATTTTCGCACTTTTCAGCATTTATTATTTTTACATAAGCATAACAATAAAAATCACTTTGCAGCTAAAATAACTTAAAAAATAACTTGTGTATAATTGGTCAAAATTTTAAAAAATCTTCAAATTTTTAACCTTTTTTAATTCTTACCCCTCTTCCAGCGCATTTTGTTACTGCGTACCACTAATCGTTTTTTTTTAAAGCAAATAAGAAAGATAATCAAGATAATAAGTTTTCAATGTAAAAAGTTTAGCAACAGAAGATTTGAAAGAGAAATCGTGATTATTAATTTAATCCAATATTTTTTTCAATATTATATAAGTAAAATTAAATATAAAATTATTAGGTATGCCGCTAATGCCCGGACCCGAACCAGGGATTCGCATGCTGGGCGAGTGCATAACCGACTGGGCTCCCAGCTTAAATTGGTTATGAACAATGGACATTAGATATGTGGCTTGCGAATAATATATCGACAAGAAGTTTTAATGGACCTAACATAGCTTTAGAGCTCTAATACTCACTGAAATTCTTAACTACTGAATTCTAAGAACATAGATTAAGTTTCGGTATTTTGTATATCGGTAATGTTAAATTAGCTAATTGCAATGTACCTTTTCTCAATAACTACTGATCAGATCATCATAAAATTTTCTGTGTGTGTTTATACCAACCTTATATATTTAATCTGTGGGGAAAAGTTTTTTTGTAAATATCTGTTAGATTTTTTAAATAAAAATTTTAAAGTACCCAAAAAATCATGAAATTTTTCACTTTTTCATAATTTTTTTTCACTTTATTTTTATTAAAATTTATAACCTCAGATTAATCTATACTATGTATTACATCATATAAAAAGTTTAAGAGACACATAGCATAGTTTTTGAAAAGGTACATCGAAGTTCAAAAAACCAAGTTCTGATAAAAACGCGTTTCAAGTTTTTATTGTTAACCCGTTTCAATTATAGGAAAGGGTTAAATAAAATGGCTTTTAATGTCAAAAATATTTTTCCAATCGTTTTGATACTTGTGACATTATTAATAAAGGTTGTAATAGAATTTAAGCCCATAATTTTAATTTTTATATTTCAACGATTTTGGGGTATACTGAACCCCCTTAAGAAGTTGAAATTATAGCTGGATGTTGTGTTTAGTGAAATTTATTTTAATTTTTATAAATTTAATGTGGAAATGGTTGTTGATGTCATTACTGTTACGAACCTAGTTTTTTCCAGATAGGAATTTTTTAGTATATAAGTAACCGGAAATTAGGCTATTTTAGTTCTTTAAGAACTTCTTGTTCATAAATGTTTATCGAATTAAAATTAGTTTAGTAGTTAGGACACAACAGCAAAATCTATATCAGATTTAGTCTTAATATATCTTACATTGGTTTAACCCATTAAATTAAAAAAAAAAATATATAGTTAACGTTTTTATTCGGAAATAAAGGTGTTAACTGTATTCACAAAATTGTCGTTATTTGTAACGCCAAAATTTGTTATTTTCATTAATTTTTGTTCACAAAGTCTGATATTCATTGGCACATTTGCTGAATTTATTTACTTTTTGGAGAATAAATTTGAAAAATCGCTTTAAAGAAGAAGCAAAACCATTTCATATCAACATACATACAATAAAAAAATCTATTTGTGAAATATATTTGACGTCATTTCAATCTAATTTATGTCGCCAAAATAAAGTTGTATTAAACTATTATTTCAAAGAAATAAAGTTTCTCGAGCTATTGTTGAGAATGACAATGGGGATTTAATTCTAATAAAAATGACTTGCAATGTTTTTTAAATGAGCATTATATTTTGCAGTTTTTTAAATAACTCAAGTGTACTTCTAATTCAAATTTTTTCTGAGATTTTCAATGTTTCCTAATCTCGATTAATTTATCCTTTATAAATTGTGTCGGACAATGCTATCAATGTGGCTCATATGTCATGTAATGGACATGGAAGTACCGTCATAAAATCTTACTGAAAAAATAATGTTTAAGTAAAACTATTTTGAAAAAAATAACATCTAATAAAATTATTGAAGTATGTAATCCAATTTTTTCTAAAAGTTTTTAATTTGATATCTTAGCCCATTTTTTTGTAATTTTTCCATTAATAACATTTTGGAAGCAATTGTTAGTTTTTAAGCCGAGAAAAGCATAAGTTTTTGTATTGAAAAAAATTAATGTTTTTATACGGAAATGAAATTGTTAAAGGTATTCACAAGGTCATCAGGGGTTTAAACAATGTTTATGCAGTTTGCTAATAATAAATAAACAAGAAGTTCTTAAGAACAAAAACAGCATATTTTCCTGTCAATTTTATACTCTCTTTTCATTTTTATAGAAAACAAGTAGGTTTGTATCAGTAACTGTCACTTAGAACCACACACGATTTGGGTGTAAAAATCGTCAAATATATAGATATAGTTGTACATTTAAACCTTTAAAAGCCAATATTGGCAATTTCAGTAATTTTTTCTTAACAAATGAAACTATAATATTTTCATAAATCGCCTTTCAGTAATTTTTCTTAACAAATTAAACTAATATTCTTTATAAATCGCCATCTTTTTAATGGAATTCCTAAATATATTTTTTTTTTATTAATTTACATTGATTACCAAATGACGATAAAACTTGTAACAATGATCTAGCGGCAACGGATTTTCACTTCACGGCAGTTACATTTATAGATCGAGGAAATCGGTAAAAGAAAAGGAGTCATTGTCTCCAGGTATCTGTCATCGGTCGTCCATTTTTTAACGCTGAGCAAGCCATCCCAATGGCGATAAATTAGAGGAACAGTTTTGGATGGCCAAGCTGTGGGATCGCAAGGGATGCAGCACTTGACCGGAGGGGATGGAACGCTATGCTTGTGGCCTCATGCGCCACTTGAGCTTTAACGGACTTAAGTCAAGTCACTTCAAGTCAAGCCATCCAATAAAAATTATAGATTGTTGACAACAACATGCAAACTATAATCTATCATCAAATAATCTCTCAACGAAGTGATTTTCAAATACTTTCGTGAAATTAAAAACTGCAAAAAGGAAATATCACAGGGAATAATTTGTATTTTCACGCCCTTATAAAATTAAACATTAATAAATTAAGGAATGCAAATTAAAACTAACCCTCTTTTTATACAATTAAAAAAATGGACTGTTGCATACTGCTTTCGTTAGTGAACAGACAATAAACAATCAACAATTTGGTACACAGTTTACTTTTCAATAATATCTGTTTATAATATATTTTTTTCGAATTTAGCATTGGTGACTAAATGACTATGTTTCAGAAAAACAATTTTATTTTATTTTTAGATTTTACTTATACTATATATTTCCTTTAAAATTTATTTTCTATTCATATGAAAATACTTATAAAATTAAACATTACTAAACTAAGGAATGCAAATTAAAACTAACAATCTTTTTATACAATTAAAAAAGTGGATTGTTGCATACCGCTTTCTTAGTAAACAGACAATAAACAATCCACAATTTGGTACACAGTTTACTTTTTAATTATTTCTGTATCTAATATTATTATATTTTTTTTTTTCGAATTTGGCATTGGTGACTAAATGAATATGTTTCAGAAAAATAATGGACAATTACAGCATTTTCCAAAACATATTTTATTTCGATTAAGCATAGGGAGAAACTCCTTAATCTCGCATATTTCTGGCATTTTTAAGCGCAACTTATTTTTTAAAAGTTTTGGCGCGAAAACAGCGATGTCGTCATGTGACGTCATCTGTTACGAAATGGCTACTGTCGGTAATCGCAATAATGGCGCTTAGTGTTATTGTTGAGTCCGAAAAATCGCTCCGTTTGATGTTTATTTCTTAATTATGGGTTATAAGTACTGTATTGTGCAAGTGTACGAATACAACTGCACAAAAGCCCAGATAAATACTTCATTACCCAAAAATAAATATGCTAGAAACAAGTGGTGCAAAGCCATTAAAACAAGTTTATTGCTAGTACGAAAAGCAAACTTTCTTATTTAAAAATGAGTTTTTCTGAATACAAAACACTTAAATAAGAAATAAAAATATACGTTAAACACTTGCAAGCTAATTTTGTTCATTTAATTGATGATGTTATTTCAATAAACACGGTTTTAAAACATTAAAGCTATTAAGAAAATGTAACAACATGTACCAATTTAACTTTTTTACCTATTAAACAGTATTTTGAAAACTTAAATCGCTAAAAATCTCTGTAATTGGTATAATATTGCCAGAAATAATGAAAAATAACAGCCCTTCAGTTGCATTTTTGGATGGTATCTTATCATAACTTTCATTGCTGCACACAAGAACTGCTTGAAAAATACAAATGAATTTTGTGCCTGACAATTGAAATATTAATACATATTTAAAAATATGCATAGACATGTGTAATGTTGGGTTTGAAAAGTTAGGTCTAGAATAGGTGGAGGTGTACAACAAAAAAAACAAGACTTTAAAACAATAAATAGTGTCAGAGGGGTGAATATGAGTTTTTTCATGTGGTAGTGCTTAGGCGAAAAATAAAAACCAAAAATTTAGCTGGCAGCTTAAATACTCACTGAAAGTTGGAGTACTAGGCATAAAAAAAAAGGTCTTAGCCTCCATAAACAGAAAATACCAAAAGTTTTGGCCCCATATGACCCTAAAGAGTTTTGGGTCCAAATGTGTCTTAACATGGATTAAATAGGACATTTAAATATGAGCAGTAAAACGTTAAGCTGACACAACTAGAACAGGCATTTTTTTGTGTAAAATTTTAGTATTTTTTTTCTCGTATTATTCGCTGAAAGTTTTTGTTCATGTTTTATGTATAAAAAACAATACAAAACAAAAATAATAGGAACAACACGTATATTAAATTGTGTAAAACAGTTTGTAAAAATGTTTTTTTTTAATCCTTAAACTTGCAAAAGTTGCTAAAAAAACTACAACCCCTGAAAGTGGTCAAAGAGGGGAAAAAATAGTATAGCAGCCATATTTTGGGCAAGTGTCGTGAAATCTTCTCGACGGGCGTCGTATTTTAGAACCACAGTAAAGTATTGAGAATACACCTGAATAAGCACCCAACGCAACCGTTAAGGGCGACAACGTACGCAGCGTTAGGACTGGCCGGGATACCCCACTTGGCTTAGAGATATCCCATGCGATAAATAATATGCAGGATTGGCATAAGAGAATATAATAAAGATTTAATTTGGTTAGAAATTTTGTGGATGTTTGGGTTTTATGGCGCAAGGGCATCTAAGGCCATTCTGCGCCAAACACTAGGTATATTTTTAAAACAAGTTGAAATAATCCATAAAAGTGACACAGAACATTTAAAAAAAAAACGATTCAACATCCAAAATCAAACACAAGGATTTTCAAATAAAAGGTTTAAAAAGTTTATTAAAAGCAGTACACAACATTTAAAAACAGTGACACATTTAAATCAAAGAATAAAAGCCAATATCAAATAAAAAGGAAAACAAGGCATGATATGGGGGACTAGATAAAATGTCATGGATGGATGGATATAACAAGTTAAAATGTTTAAGCCTGCTCAGTGTAAAAGATGGACATTCCACTAAAATATGGTAGACACTTAAAGGGACATCACACATGACACACATGGGCTGATCTTCTGCCAGCAGAAGATGCACATGCGTGAGTCTTGTGTGCCCGATCAGGAGACGTGCCAGCACAACCTCCTGCCTTCTGCTCGGTAATGGTAGAAATGGCCAGGTTATGGAAGGTGATATGCGATGAAACTTATTTTCTGTTTGGAGGGCCCATTCATGTTGCCATACTATTTTAATTGAATGTGCACAAGCCAACTTGGCATCGGGCAGATTGAGGGGGGCGCCGCTGCTTTGACTAGCACTTAGCAGTCTTTGCAGCGCGGTCCGCCTCCTCATTGCCCGGAATACCAACATGACTTGGCACCCAGCAGAATATAATTTTAAAACTATTGTTTTTGAGCTTTTGGAGGAGCTTGACAACTATTGATATTAAGGGATGAGATTTATATGAGAAATTACTTAGGGCATCTAGCACACTTTTTGAATCTGAATATATAATCCATGTTTTAAAATTTTGATCTGCTATGTGATGAAGTGCGAGATAAATAGAATATTTCTTGAAGTAAAAACCGAGCATGAAGGGTGGAGTGATTCTGCTATTGTGATGTCACTAAAAACAGCAGCTGAGCCAACATGTGAAAAGGACTTAGAACCATCAGTGAATACAGGTTTAAAGGAGAAATTAAAAAAGCGATGCTCATTAAAGATTTGAACAATAGCCGAGTCAGGCAAGGAGGACTTTGAAGGATATTTAACGTGCACTCCCTCACACGACACGGGGTATTATTCGTCGGACATTTTGGCTGCACGGGCCGTTTATAGGTCGGCAGTTATTTTGGCGATGTCCAGCCCAGACCCGAACCTGTGACCTTTCGCATGCTAGGCGAGTGCCTAACCGACTGGGCTCCAAAGCCCCTTTTTGTGCGCAAGTTTAAGCGACATAGGAAAAGTCGTACCACAGGAACTTGAGCTGAGTCTATGATTACTTGCAAATTTACGAGTATTGTATTAGTATTGCCATTACAAAAAAAAAAAAAATAATACAAAATTCCAAAATCTTCAGGTCTTATTTTAATTTTTATTTATTTATAATTCTTTTTATGCAACTGTTTATAATTTTTTAAAAACAATTTTTATACATGCTATAATTAGTCTATGCTCTCGTATATATGATGATTTCTTTAATTAGAGAGAGAGACTCTTCCATTATTCTATTTCTATAACCATAATCCTTGTTAAATAAAGATCGCACCACTAAAAAAAAATTTGCCAGGGCAAATGAGTAAGTAAGTTTTAAGTGCCATGGTAATAAGCAATATTTAATAGTTTAGTTAGTTGCTTCCAAATGTTGTTTTTTCCCATATAGCTTCCACACTACGCTTCTTTCGTAAAAAGCGGAAGGTATTATGATCTTTCAGTATGTCTGTCGATCCGCCATCCGCTTTCATAGTCCCAACTACAAATGCTGCAGGCAAGCGTGGTGCGTCAAAAAAAAAAAAAAAAACAGGGCATGGAAATTATAAGATATTGAAAATTTCAGAAGAAATTTGAATTCGAAGTACGTATAACGTCAAATATACTTCATAAAGAGATTTTTTGGTTGAATGTTGATATGAAATGTTTTCTTCTATTTAAAAGCGAGGAATATTACATGTTTATTATTGAATATACATTAATTTAGCAAACGCTAAGAAATAATTATTGAATTTTCGAAAGAAAATAAATGGAACTAGCAAAATAACAATATAATAAGGTAAGTAATATTGAGTTAATGCTGTGTTTGGTGTTTTTTGTTGTTGAGCACACGCGTTGGGTGTCAGCGATCTGAGCGACAGATTCTGTTACAAAGCTACTTGTCTACTTTTAATTAGTAATGATACTTTCAATTATAGTAAATGATACTTTCAATTATAGTAATGATGCTTTCATTAGGTAATGAAAGTTTTGCGATTGGGTCGAAATCCAAAATGGAGATTTTGTGTTTTCTACACGTTTTGGAGGTACTGATTCTGAAAAGTGGTTTTTGAACATTGGATCGCCTGTCAGACCGTCTAAAACCACTCTATAGCTCGAACTAACAGAGCTAGGAATTTCAAATTTGGTACACGATTTCCTAGTACATCTGTGGAGAAAATTTTTACTACCAGTGATTATTTTTCCAGTGATTTTGTCTTGCTCATCATAAAGAATCGGACTTTTTTTTTTTAACTTAGTGGGTAAAAAACATTCAGAGTTGATTGCATAAAACTTGTTGATTGGATAAGGGGTTGTCTTCGTATGAAAAATGCTACCAACTACCAGATTTTCATTAGCAACACCCCTTTTTGAGTTCACATTTCAAACCTATGACAACACGAAATACCAACAACTTCAATGGTAAATGAATGTATATTAATGCTTTATTGCAAGTTTGTTTATGTGCATCGGAAACTAGCGAATTTCCTGTGATCTTAAAATCACCTAGTTGGGTGATTTTAAGACCGCATGCCGAATACCAGACCATAGTTCGAAGATTAGAAAAAAAATAATTCAAAAAAAAATATTCCTAACTTATGTGCATTTGCGTCGAGTTTTTTTTAAGATAGTATACAGATTGCTCATAAATTTCTGCATCCAATTTCGAACACTGCACGCGAAACACCACACGACCACGTAATATTCAAATGATCCTCCAGAATTGATGTATAGCTGGCAGTGTTGGGCAAATTTTAATTGCAAAAACAATTAATGATTAACAATTAATCAATTGTTAATTGCGGAAACTGCAATTAACAATTTGCAATTAACAATTACCCGACATAGCACACGGCAGGCCGACATACTGCCCGACAATATGACATACTTCCCGACAGACGACATCACGCCCGACAGATCGACAATCCGACTGCTGACCGACAACCCTCTGACCGACCAAGCCGACAACCCGACCGACAATCCTACGAACGTCCAAGTCCGACAAATCGACCGACCGACAATCCGACTGCCCGACAGACCGACCGACAACCTGACTACTGACTAAGATCGACAACCCGGCCGACCAAGACCGACTTCACGACCGACATTCCATCCGCGGACCGACCAACCAAAAGACCAAGCCAAAGAAGCCAACCAACCAAATCAACCAACCAACCAACAAAACCAAAAAATCCAACCAACCAATTGATAAACCAAAACAATTCAACCAACCAAACCAATCAATCAACCAAACCAATCAAGCAACCAAACCAATCAACCGACCAACCCAATCAACCGACCAACCAAACTAATCAACCGACCAACCAAACCAAACAAACAACCAACCAACTAAAATAACCAAGCAAACTTCAAAACCAACAACCAAACCAACCAACTTAACAACGCAACTGCACCAAACCAACGAACCAACTCGTTCCGTTTTAATGTAAAGTTAATTGTTATTTTTTACTTAAAAAGTTAATTGCAATTAAATTTTAATTGCGAGGTGCAATTGAAGATTTAATTGCAATTAAATTAATTGCAATTAAAAAATCAATTGCAAGGTGCAATTGAAAATTCAATTGCAATTAATTTAATTGCAATTAAAAAATCAATTGCAAGGTGCAATTGAAAATTCAATTGCAATTAATTTAATTGCAATTAATTCAATTGCAATTACTCTCACAATTGACAATTGATCAATTGCGTGCCCAACACTGATAGCTGGTTAAGAGTGTGCATTTTGTCATGTTTTCTTTTTATGAAAAAGTGAATTACATTTCTAACAAAATAAAGCAGACATTTATTTGCTGTTGTTTTACTTCAGCAAAAGATGATTGTTCATCGATCAGATTCAGGGACCTAGAAACTGCTGGCACAACTATATCTGTAGGCATTTTGTAGCTCCATGAATCATTAATAAAAAAAATATTCTCTGAATCTTAAAAAATAATTTCAAATAAAAAGAATTTCCGACTTGAGTCTAAAATTTTGGATAAATCGATTGTATAGAAGAGGAATCGGAAAGCTAAAAGGAAACATAATTCATTTTCTGTGGATATTTCCGATTTGTTCAGATTAGAAGAACAAATCTTTAAATATATTTAATGAGGTTCTTTTGTTTGTTACACGTCATCAATGACCTTACTTTATTGATTTCAATTTACCTTTAGCTGGGGAGTAGTGCCACTTGCGACAGTCCCATTTGCGACGAAAAGAAAAATCGTCCAATTTATCCTTTTCGCACCGTAAAAGGGGAAACTCTGAAGGGTCTCATAAAGGTGACGGAGCTTGGCGTTATGAAGCATTGCAATAGCGCCAATACTTGGGTGTTAGTGATAAAAATTTGCAGTTGCCCCCCATTTGGTATGCGAGTGCCTTTTTCGTTACAAAGTGTGTGTGGCGTCTGGAAGGGGGGGGGGAGGGACAGGGGTTAATTGAGTGGTCAAACATCCTGCTTTTGACGGGAAGTAACTTGGTTGGTATCGCTGTAACACTTTTATAAGTTACTAAATAAAATGCAAATCAAATAGATGACTGCACCTTATTTATGAATGAGTATTGTTGAAATCATAAATTTTACCTTACGATGCCCAGTGGGGCAAAGATCTCAATCGTTTTCAAAAGTAAAAAATTAAACTTTGAATTTCCATTTTATATTTAGTCCACATTCAAACGATAATTTAACTCATCAAAAACCGGAACATACTTTTTTCCGATGGAATAATGTTTTTAATATTACAACGCCTTGATGGGCACCTGACGATAAATGATAATCATTTGGAATGCGAAAATATCTATTTCCATAATAAGGAATTGTAACAGTGTAAAATCTGTAACAAAAACAATAATAGTTAATTAGATGGAATATAGAAGTATGTTTTTGAAATATATTATTAGTATGCATCATATTTCATAAAGAAATTATGAGCATTATTGAATCCCCCTATATCACCCTTACATGTTCGATGATGAAGTTTAGGACGTGTATAAATGATTTTTAAAAACATCCAGTCCACATACTTGCACTTTTTATAATAAATTCAATGTTTTTGCGAAATTAATTTCAAGTAATCTTATGTGACACATCTTACATGAGAGACGTTATTTTTTATTTGAATTACTAATAATAAAAATTAATAATGCTTTTTAAACAAATATTTTGTTTTTAAACGAAAGACAGCCAAAAAAAAAAACCATTTTATTGTACATTAATTGAAAACTATTATTCATTTAACTTTACCTTTAACACAATAGCAAAAATTCAAAAGAATGGAATGTCTTTTGTGCTTCGTGATGCACTTAGGTGCATAAGTTTACAAAAAGGTATATGTTTAATCTGGAAACATAATACAATGCAAATACTATCGCAAATAAAATGAAAACTTAATTGCGTAGGCACTTTCATTCAATTGCCCCAAAGTTTTCAGAAGACTTCTATTGATAAATATACATTTTTAGTTAGCCATATTTTTTACTAAAAGAAAGTGGAATAAATCTTAGCAAAAATAATTGACTTTTTTCAAAGAAAGGTGACCTGGCTTTTGGTAGCAAAATTATTAACATAGTACTCTGAGAAAACTGCTTTTATAATAGTCTTCAAACATTATAATGTTCAGTATATACTGACTTACATACTACATGATTTTAAGCAAAAAGCACTTTTTTTTTCTTTAAATGGTTATAAAGTTTTTACATTACGTATTTCGTTATTTTATCCCCCCCAAAAAAGGACTTTTTTTAAATAAATATCTATGAAACATGCTATTTTTGCTTATATCAGTGGAAGCTAAAGCTGAACTCAGTAGTTTGTTATATATTTAATTACTAAATAAACCATTACAAAAAGTAAAATCGAAAAAAAAAACCTTGTAAACACGTTTTTACTACCTCGCAATTTCCTTTTGTTTCTTTGTTTAGAAATAAATAAAGGAAATTTTATTTTCATGGGATATGCTGGAATTATTCAAGCTTCTTTTGATGAATTGGTTACTTATTTGTGTTATAAATTTTGCATTCAAAACATCCCATAACCAAATCGTGAATTTTAAAAGGGGCCAATGTATATTTGCAGCAGTGTTTCCGTTTTTTTCAAAACACAATGGTTTACAGAAATTTCCTATGCTCTTATAGAGCACAGAGACAGCAAGATAATAAAACACTTCTGCAATGTAAAGCATTTTCAGAAATTCGGGATAGAATTATTTTCTGTATGTAACCGTTTATATAGTTGTTCTTATAGAGAGCAATTTATTATAAAATTCGCTTTTCGAAGATAAAAACAATATTTTCAACACATTATTAATTTAATAATTGTGTCTCAAGTGAAGATTAAATAACTATTTTTAATTAGCTTTCAACGTAAAGTGCTTTTTTTCAATGAAAGCACTGCACTGTTAAAAAAAACCTGAGTATTACGTGCATATTTCTGTGAATATTTTCGATAATTTACGGAAGGATTAGGTTTCTTCAACAAACAGACGGTTTGTCTGAAATAAACAGCTTGTTTCCGTTTTCCTTAAACGCTTGACAAGCGAAAACGGAAAAACACCGTATTTCTGCATGAAGAATTTCATTTAAGATCCGTATTAACGTAGTTTTTCCATATAACCTCGCACCCAACAGCTTTTAGCCTCGACACTTTCGCCGACCGACTTAGCCACCATATTTTTTGTTTGTTTGTTTTGACCACACCTGAAGCAAGAAAGATAAATATACAGGTATGTTAATTTCTTTTATAAAATATGATTTTATTTGAAGATTATATTTTCTATCTTTCTTTTCTATGTACAGAATCCAGTTCCTGTCTCTTTCTTATTTGTTTGAATCTCTTTAGTCCTATAATTGACCGTGGGATGATTCCTGAAATTAATAATTCCGTTTGTTTACCAACACGCTTAACTAAGTAAATTTAATTTAAAAGTTTGAAAAAGCTGTCAAATGTATTAAATAAACAATGTTCACCAATAAACAAGTGCGCATTATTAAAAAAAAATAGTGAAATGATTTGAAATTATTACATTTAAATTCGATTGAAAGGCAATTCCCCTCGTGTAGCTCTAGTGCGACGATAAGTCAAAACCTAACCTAACCTAACCTCGATTGATAGGAACGGTTATGCTATCGCTATCAGCACAGCATGGTTTATTTTAAAAACTATGCAAGTATGCATAACGTAAGCTTTCTCTTTAATAAATAATACTCTTTTGTTGAATTTAATGAATCAATTAGTGATTACGGATGTATGCAGATCACATGCTTTGATTCGATTCAGGTGTTACATACACTATTGTCAATGCTCTTTGTTTTTAAAATCTGTATAAGAAAACACAATTTCCAATTAAATGCAAATTTTCTAACGAGTTCAAAATTTAGGAATTGCAAGTGTCCGCAGAACGCTATTTTAGTGTTTATTTAGATATAGCTGCTAAGTGATATCTCATTTTCGGCTCACCGTCTACAACTACAGCAATAGAGAAAAAGCGTTTTTACTCTGAAATTAAATTATTCAGTGTAGATACTATGGAAGACTTGCTCGAAAAAAAGACTAAAATTGACAAATTGTTTAATTTTAGAAGGGCTTAAGAAGATTTGTGTGGTTAACGCCTTATTACCACTTGCTTCTTTACGTTAGATCTATTTATTCAAAATTGGATTTGTATACATTAATATATTATTTTTTTTAGGTGCTTGTTTATCATAAATCTTCAAAGAGGGTCAAAAGTTCAGAAAAAGAAGAAAACTTAATCTGTAGTTCCGGCACAAATTTTTAAATTAGTTGATGTTTTGAAATAGCATAAGTCTTTTTTAATTGTGAAAGAAAAATAAAACATGATTTATGTTCTGTATATTTTTGTTATTCACATATTGTTGAATTGTATCAGCGGTGTATCCAGGATGGGGGGGGGGGGATAATAACTCTCGCTCCCATATACTAAAAAAATTGTTTTTTTACTGTCAGCGGCTATACTAATTCATGAATGTATTGCACAAATGCAGACACTTAAAAATTTATTGTTTTGACTACATAGGTTACTGTCTTAAATAGCTTAAAGAGTCTCTCTGTTAAGAGGTGTTCAACCACTAAAACACCCGAATCATTATCCCCTACCCATGATTTTGCTATGGATATGCTAACTGAAAAATATAATACCATCTAGCCACAGAACAATACTAAATATATATATTGTAAAAAATATGACAGAAAAATTAGCAAAATTAGAAAAATTCTTAAAATTTTTCTGCCATATTAAAATTGTTTTAAATATATGAAAAGTGGTATTTTTAATTTTCAAAAATGTGAACAATGTCCTTTTTATTCAGATAATATACCAAAAATGGTTACAAATTATCAAATGATTAGAATGTATTAGTTTCTATTCATAGATTTAATGTTAAAGTATGAAGACATTATATGCTTACATTTTAAATAACAATTAAATTTCCCTATGCTTATATTTATAACACCATATATAAATGGATATATTTAGAATGATTGATGTTTAAATAGTATATAGAAACAAAATTGATAAGAAAAAAAGCAAAAATGTCTTGGAATTAACTAGAAAATACTATGTAAGTTTTCTGAATTTAAGAGAGAAATGCCAATCAGAAATTCATGAAATTAATAGGAAACAGCTAAAGTGAAAATCCTGAAATTAACGGAGAAATTCCGAAATGAAAGATCCTGAAATTAACGGAGAAATTCCAAAATGAAAGATCCTGATATTAACGGAGAACTTATGAAATGGAAGATCCTGAAAATAACGGAAAAATTCAAAAATGGAAAATCCTGAAATTAACGTAAAATTCCGAAATGGAAGTTCCTGAAAATAACGGAAAAATTCCAAAACGGAAGATCCTTAAATTGACGTAAAAATCCCGGCAACTTGCTGCCAGTGGTTTTTCCGTTAATTCAAGGATTTTTTTTAACAGTGTGCTTCATAGAGGTAAAGTCCTCCAACGAAACAGATATTCCCAATTTTTATTTATTTTTTATTTTTGAAAGTTAAAAGTGGCTGGTGAGTCCAGTCGGTTAAGGCGTTCGCCTTGCCTGTGGAAGGTCCGGGCATCTCTAAAATAATTGCTAAGCTATAAACGACTCGTGCAGCCAAAACTGTCTATTAAATAATACTCCGTATAGAGGAAGTGCACGTTAAATATGCTTCAAAGATCAAGCTGCGCGTTCTATGTTGTACTTAACTGTTGCTTTGGGCGTCTACTCAGGTGTCGGCTCTTCATTTGACTGTGATTATAAATTGCGACGCTCATAAAACTGCCAGTAGATATATCTCTAGTATGACGATAATTCAAACTAAACTAACCTACAAAAATGTTTAAATAACCATGTGTTCCATAAAGTGCTTTTCATAAACACGTGGGAGAAAAATATGTTTATTCAACAAGTAAATGAATCAAAACTTTAAAAAAAAAAGAATAAAATAATGCATACATGACGAGCGAGGTAAATAATTTTCTAAAGTTTTATAAAGTTTAATTATACCCGATGTTTGGATACATCTTTATTATCACTTGCGAAAAATATTTTTAGCATTGCAGGCAAGATTTTTAAGAACTTAGTAGATATCCAAGTTTGAAAGAGTTATATATATTGTTTTTATTCAATTTTTCTATTATCGGGTTTAAAATTTGGATTCAATGTGGAATGAAACAGAGCAAAAGTTGACATTTTACGCACTTCTGCTTAATGAAGAATATTTCACACTGGTTTCTGTAAAGCATGACTACACACGATTATGAATTTGAATAAGTGAATTTTCAGCTCGAGATTATTAAACAGTTATTTATGTAACTAGTGCGTAATGTTAGTCTTTTTTAAACAAGTTGAATACATCATTTAACTACGATGAGCTCCGAGTGAAATTACTATATTCGAGTTTAAAAAAGAGTAATTTAAGCATGTGCCAAGTATTTATAATCCAGTGCAAAAATATAGTTAAATTGCTAGCAAAGTTTTATTGTTCACTTGCAAATATTTTTCTTTACTCAACATATATTGGCATTTAAAACTTCCCAGATAAATGTAGTAGTTTCTGTTCTCAAAACAATACGCTAGTTGTAATATGAATTCTATTAATACATTTCCTTTCGTGCAAAATCCCTCTTATTCTAATAAATAATCGCTGATATTTCTTTTTTCCCAATGGTACTTTAAATTTTTATTCGCACTTGAAGTGTATAAACATGTATACGCACTTGTGCGTAAAGTAAGTTTTTACGAACGCAATTGAAAAGAGTTACTTTAAAGACTATAATTGAATTTTTTTTAAAAAGTTTTTTTTACGGGATTATAAAAAATACCTTAAATTATAGATTCTGAAGAGTTAAGCAAAATAAAATATATTAAATTAGGAGAAAACTATTTGTTCAGAGCAGCAGAAAAGTGCTCCTCGCATAATCCGAGTGGTGAAGATCTTAATTAATTTGGTACACTGTAAAAACAAGAGAGTATTATTACACTTGTTTTTGGATTATGAATTGCTATATAAGGTGTAAATATACACGACTTTTGGTGTCCGCACCAACATAGGTGTTATCATTCACTCGAAATGGTTTTTATTTAAACTTAAGAAAAAATTGGTGTTAACGTACACCAAGAATGTAGCCTTTCACGACATATTGAAAACGAAGCCCCAAATTTGGTGTTACAGATCGAGCCAATCTAGCAATTCTTTGGTTGTAACGGGAAAATTAGAGCTGTGTTTTGATAATTTATTCGTGATGTGCAGGTTTGAGTCTTAGTTAAAAAAATTGATAGATGGAAATCTTAATTCAGCGTGCAGTTATTACTTTTAAATGATTGTTTGAGTGTTTGCATTCAGTTAGCCCTAAACAACAGCATTAATTTGATTTTGATGATGGTAAATCGTGTATTGCTGAAAAGTAAACACAAAGTTTTTGTATTTGCTGAAAAATGCAAGGTAAGCTGAAGGATTATATTTATTCTTTATATATAGATAACTGAAATACGATTTATATAGTAATACTATATAAATAATTTAACTAAAACTTCAATATTAGCAATTCTGGTTAAAAACGAGAAAATTAGGGTTGTGTTTATATCTTTGTGCGATAGTATATAGGATTAAAAGGTATTGAAATGATAAGTATAATTACAGTATTTCCCACATGTCATTTAGCTCATTAATATCTGAATTATTTCAGTGATTAACTTTTCGATTATGAAATCATCATTACGCTTTAATAAATGATATTTTACTTACGTTTTGCTTGAAAAAAACTATAAAATAGTTAAACTGAGTTTAATTGCACAATTTTATAGCTATATAGATAGTTGAGTAACAAATTAAACAAATGTTTTACGTTTTCATTTTAACTTTTGTATCATGGATAATGATCCTCGTTGAGTTCAACTCAAGTCGCAAATCAACTCAAGTTACGAAATTGACTATTTTTAACATTACAAATATGTCTGATGTTGTTCAGGATTTGTAAGAGAACAATTTGCACCAAAAAGTGTTTTTTAAAAAATAACCATTTTATCCTTTTGATTCTGAAATTAGTACCAGAACACCCTGTTAGGTCGTTAGGTGTTTAAGTACACAAAATCAATGGTGGCGTTTTATCACACCAAAAATGGTGGCAACAGAGTAGCCACTAAATGTGGTGTTTTTACACACCAGTCTATTATCGGTGTTTCATTACACCGATTTACTAGTGGTGTTTCCTTCCACCACTTTTGGTGGCTACTTTGTTGCCACCATTTTTGGTGTGAAGATACACCAAAATTATTTACAGTGTAATAACTTTAAGCACTTGTTGCATAAATATATTTTATTTAAGATTTCATTAAATTTTCAAACAAAAGCAATTTATTAACATTAATTGGAACTTAACTAAATGGAATTTTAATGATATCTATGTTTTGCATTTTTTTCCTACTTACATGAATAAAATGTACTTAAAAATTAAATGTTTATATATTTATTTTTTATTTGCATGATACAATTATCTTCAGAAAGTGGTAGAAAACTTTATAGAGCACATATGGTATGCACTTGTACATGCAGCCTCGGGATAGTTTTGGCCAAACCAACTCTAGACATCCTCTGTCCCGCCCCGTCTGTCATCTGGAATTTCTTATCGTATTGCAACGGGGGTTGGTATACGAAACAATTTTCCTTCTACCACTTTTTCTCTCCAATTTAACTAGTGGGATGAAGAAGCCAAGTTGTAACTAAATCGAATTGCAACATAGGGAAAACGAAGTTTAGGGTTGTTAAGTTTTCCACCCAAAGTCCCTAACTATTTAGTCAGCAATAGGGATTTTTTTTCGTCGCATCTGGGACTGTCGCAAGTGGGACGACACGTTTAGCTGGATTAGTGTAATATGTTACTTATTGATACAACTATACATTGGTTCGATCTAAAATAATTAATAATCTTTAATCTATCAAGCAGACTTTTTTTACCGCAATAGGATTGCATTTTCTTTCAGAACATTGTTCAGTTTTCATATTTGAATGTCAATTAATGTGTAAACGTGTGTGTGTGTGTGTGTTTTATCTCAATTTTTGTGCAATCTACATGTAATCATGCCTATATTTTGGTTAGTCCGCAACATACAGACTCGTTACTTAAATGTATTGATTTTAATTCAATTGGGTATGCACTAATACTCTTAAAACAAACGAGCGATTTTACTCAGTCTGAGTTAATTTTTCACTCATTCCAGTGTCGAAAATGCACTTCCCATAGGAGTGGATTTCACACCTTTGTTAAGTTAAACCTCCTACAGGATCCCTCCAAAACGGGTGATTTTAACTCCGTCTGAGTTAATTTTAACTCCTTTCCAGTGTCGAAAATGCACTTCTCCTATAGAAGTGGATTTCACTATTTTGTGTTAAGAGTGCACAGGTTGATTTTTCTTAATACAGTAAATAGTAGTGATTTTATGTAGTAAAAATATGTGCAAAAAGTACATCCTTTTTAAATTTCATTACCGAATGACTAGGGCATGGTCTACCATAAGACTTCTTAGGCCTTGGCCAAGGGCCCCCAAATTTTAAAGGTCCCATTTTATCAGTTTCTAATTATGCTAAATACTGTTGATTACCATTATTTCTGTAACTGTTAAAATTTTTCCAGACTTCCCAATTTTTTTTAGATTGACTTTGACTCAGACAATGACCTAAAGTGATTGATTTAATTGATATACAAGGAATCCGATAAAATGTTAGCAAAAAATAAGATACATCGACCAACTAGCACCATCCCATCATTACACCGGGATACATGAACTGCACGTGGTCGTGGACAATCAAACATATTTTTTCTCTGGGCAGGGCGGGGAGGGGAAGAAGAGGGATTCACAATAGATAGTAGTATGTCCCCCGTTTTTTTCTCAGAAATCCAGGGTCGCACCCAGGCAGAGGGCGTGGCTATTTTGGTGGGGTCACGCTCGAGTAGTTTGGAGCTATGTCACCGGTTAAACGGGAAGTGTGAACAGGAAAGCGGAGTGGAAGGGGGAAGATGAAAAATTTTCGGAAATGGCTTAATCTTTAAATATTTTATTAATTGCTTATAATATTTTCTATTTGATTCATTGGGCATTTCTATTTGAAAATTTAAAAAAGAAATCACAGTTTTAGAAGAAGCATTTATTTTTCTAACGCAACTGGCGCCTTAAACAACTACTTTGTCGTTAAGTAAAATAAAGCAGTGATAAGATTTCACAATTAGTTTAAATTTTTTTTTTTTTTTTGATAAAACAAGTAATTATTTTTATATTTTGGTAGAAAATTCTTCGGATTGCATTTTGGAATTGGTTCTACAAATATTTTAAATTGAGAAAAGCAAAACTGCATGAACATGTATGTATGTAGTGATAGTTTCTTCCTAATGTGAAATTAATCTTGAATGCTAAAAATATTTTAAAAGTAAAATATCTCGTATTGCCTACTAATGTATGATTAATGTATACTGTTTAACTGTACTCTGTTTTATTGTATATTAAACCAAGTATTTAATGAAATAAAAAACTAATCGACAAACACAATTTTTAGTTAAAAATAATCTTTATTAAATTAGTTAAAAGTATACCTGAGAAACAAAATAAGTTTATTATTTCAAACACATTCTAAATGATAAAAAGTATTTTTAAATAAAGTAATAAAACATATTTTAATTTTAAATTACTTCATTTAAAGTAATAAGTAAATATTCTTTAATAAATAAGTTTACAAAAAACTATTTATAAAACAATGTATTAGCGTGTCATTAACCCACACCCTGCATTACTGAATGTAAAGTATAAACTTGAACTATTTTTAATCGTTTATTTACTTAAGTAAATTTTAATTTATGTACGCTAAAATTTCCAAAATTTTAATGCTTACACTATATGAATTTAAATAATAATGTAAAAAGAAAGACTGTGTGTGTTAATTGTTGCAAAACCCTAAAAAAAATAACTATTAATCTTTATTATTTCTTATTCTTTAATAACTATTTCTTAAATTTTTTGAAAAAATGTTAACGTATTAGTTAATAATATACTTAGAAGATGGCGTTACTGAAGCAGCAAAATATTTGGTAGTTCCCAATTATTTTAAATATCACACAACTCTTCCCAAGAATCGAACCCCGTATGTATAAAAAGATTCGGTCAAGAGTAGTAGAATCGATTCTTTAGTTTGTTTACATTACAGTCGAGTCTGCTTATCGCGGCAACCTTCGCTTGCCGCGATAAGCGCGCCAACCTTGGCGAACAAGATTTGGCGAGATAATTCCACAGAACACGATACGGAAACCCAGCCGACATGTTTTATATATAAAAATTGTTGTTTAATGATTGCGACAGAAATGTAGCCAATGTATGTTTTGATTTGCAGAATGTTGTCCACGTGTTTGCCCCTCCGTACAATTACCAACTGCAAAAACTATACCGGAATTGAAGGATGAAAGAACAGGATCTCAACTAACTAAGAGGTTTGTAAAAAATAGGCAGACTGACCCAGTGAGTGAACAGGCCCAAGTGAATGAATATTTGGTTAATATAAATTTAAAAAATAAATATGAAAATCATTCCACTAGATGGATTGGCAACAATGACACTCTCTTCATCTTCCCCCCCAGCTTCTAACATCTCCCTAATGCAACCATACCGTGGAACCAACATGAAGAGAATTCCTCCTAGGGTCACGTGATTGCATCTCCTACTACGAGCAGGCTGTGTATGTAATTTTGCTATGGCAATCGGTATCGGTGGTTGAAGTTTGCAAACAAATACGAGCTCGCTCCTGATTGGATAACCCCATCCAGCTTCCGGTGTATCACTTTCGATGTTGTTTTCGGTGGATTGTTGTTATGTTGTTGGCGTTTGACTATCGAAATGACGAGCGATTATTTTTTGGACCATGATTTTAAAGGCCTCCCAAAACAACTTTGAGTAAATTTATGTTAGTGGGCAATATGAAATATTGTTAATTGTGCAGAAAAATATTTCAAGTTACTTGAGCCATTATAAATTACCAAGAATTCACTTTAATTAAACTACAGTATTTTTTTAGCCTTGTGTCCCGCCCCAACTTGTCATGATCAGATAGATGATCGATATTGACGTTAAAATAATTATATATTTAATCTAGCCAATTACAATAAAAAGATAATGCTTACCTGCTATAAAGTGTTTACTACAAACGGTGTTGGGCATTCAATTAATCAATTGTTAAAGTAATTGCAATTAAATTAATTCAATTGAACTTTTAATTGCACCTTGCAATTAAATTAATTGCAAATAACTTTTGCAGTTGCTTTATGAAAAAAATATAACTAACTATTAACTTTTGAAACAAAATAAGTTGGTTTGGTTTATGATTGGTTGGGTTGATTTGGTTGGTCGAACGAGGGTAGTCGGTCTTGGTCGGGTACATTGTAATTGTTACTCCTGTAATTAACAATGAATTAATTGTTAATTGCAGTTTTCCGCAATTACAATTGATTAACTGTTAATTACAGTTTTCCACAATTACAATTGATTAATTGCAGTAGTAACGTGTAACAATTAATTCATTGTTAATCATTAATTCTTTTAGCAATTAAAAATCTGCCCAACACTGACTACAAACTACAATTGAGTTGAGTTGGAGCCCAGTTTCCTACAATTGAGTCCAGTTTTCCCTACGAACCGCTGAAATCCATGCAGCTCGTTTTACCATATCTTGGGAAATCTAAATACACTAATTTTTAGTAAATCATTCGTCCAGATCGCATAGAACATTGTGGAATAAAACATCAACTTCCCCTCTTTTTTTAATTGTATAAATTACTCGTTTTAAATGGTGAGAAGCTGCAATTTCTTTAACCGAAACCGATCATACGCACGCTGTTTTACACGACGGAAGTACACTGGGGTACAGACCGAATTTCCGATTAGCAGCGCCCTCTACTCAACACTTCTCACTTCAACCAGCGAATAGGAAAGGTTCGTGATTATTTCGCAGCAGCTAAATTATTGCAAAATGGTTATTTCTTGTTGTGCTTTTAACTGCAACGAAGTTCATAAGAAAGGAGGAAATATATATATATATATATAATTTTTCAAAGTTTGATTTGGCTCATTTTTCACAAAATTAGTTGAATGAAGTGAACAGTGTGTTCTTAAGTTTTCTTACACACAACAGATTTGTATATATTTTTTACAAATATGCATAAAAAATATCCTAGCCGTTAATAAATTAAAGTGAAGTGTTTATCAAAAGACCTACATAATCAGTAGGTCTAACACGCAACATTAATCAACCAAAAAAAACATTCCAAAACAAAGACAAAATGTTTTGAAATTCGGCGCTATTTTTCAAAAAGCGCCAAACGGCACGATAACT
>CM043115.1:72325220-72532572 GCA_023701765.1 Hylyphantes graminicola | reverse complement strand
ATCATTTTTCGCAATGTTTGGGAAAATGATAATTTGTTTTTCAGATATTTTGTCACTCAAAGTTTCAATCGCTGATGTTGACTTTTCAGATTCGACAATTCCTTTCCCACTTTTTATTTCTAAGATCCAACTTCACTAATAATAATTAATTTAATCGCTGACTCAAATCACTCGAACAAAATACCACAGCCCCACTTATTATCATCAAAAGTAGCCTTTATTACAGTAACATGGAAGTAAAGACTGAACATTTTATTTAATGAAGATAGGCAGCCATACTACCTTCAAAAACCTCCTCTCTAACTGCTAACTAAATATTTGGTCTATGTATGGAATAATATAAAGATATTAACTGTAATATTTGAATTTTTTTTTTATCGCGCAGTTTCAGGTAGGTTGAGTTTTCCTAATTTTTTGCCGTTTGGCCATTCGATTAGGTTAGGTTTGAATTATCGTCGCACTAGAGCTACACGAGGGCTATTGGCGACGGGGCGTCGTATTTTAGAAACCACAGTCAAGTGGACGAGCCAGACATCTGAATGGGCAACCCAACGCAACCGTTAAAGGCGACATCGTACGCAGCGTTAGGACTTTAAAGGATATGTAAACGTGCACTCCCTTACACGGGGTATTATTCGTTGGCCATTCGGGAGAACACAGAATTCAAAATCGCGTTTTTAAAAAGTAAGTGCGCTTTCTACTACTTTTAAAGAGAGTTGAAACCCCCCCCCCCCCCCCTCCCACCCCCGCCCCCCCCCCCCCCCCCCCCCCCTGAAAAGTTTCTAATGCCATTTTCGCTAATGTTCTAAAAAACACGTTTAAAATCTTTCATTAGTTCTACAGCCGTGGAATACGTATCTAGAGACTTCAGTTGTATATTGCCTTAGAAACAGGCCAAAAGCAACTTTTTGCAGTGACAATGTATCACATGATTCATTTTGGAAACTGAACATGAGCAAACGTTTTTGGCTCCTTATTTTTTCAAGAATATTGTCCAATTGACTTTGTATTTTCATTAAAACCACATTTTATAAAATTACAGAAATTCGGAACAGTTAATTTGGGACAAAAGGGCACTTTTGTCACAGTCAGGGAGGGGGCTCGAGCCCCCGAGCCCCCACCCTGGGCTGCGCGCCTGGTTGTGTACAAACAAAAGCAAATAAGGTTCTTCACTCATAACACTTCCACAAAGTTGAAATTTTGAAGCAAGTACGAAAATGGCTTCTTGTAGCAAATTTTTTTCTGATATTTCAACAAACATTCCTGGTCTCAATATCGAGGAATTGCTTGTTTTTCGGTCGCAAAAAAGAGTTTTTAACACTCATTCCTATGGTAAAATGTTTTTGGGACTTTCCGAAAGCGGTCGTTTTATAACGAAGGGTTGTCGCTATAGTCGTGGTTGGTCGCAAAATCGAGGTTCTACTACTTTTATGATCATAAAAAAAAAATGTCTAGAAATACTGTCGCCGTCGTATCACGCCTCAATAAATATTATCTGATGTCCAAAACTCGCCGAAGAAATCCTTTCAAAAAATCATCTAACTGAAATAAAATAAAATCGTCATATTTTTTATGAAAATCATAGCATAAAATCAAATTAAGCAAATTAAAACCGTGATACTTTTAACTATTTTACATCGCCATATTTTTCGACGTTATAATTTTCTTCAACCTGAAAGTTCAGATGAGTGAAAAAAAAATTCTTCAATTCTTTTATTCTCTATAATCATTCTACATTAGCTTTGATAGCTGAAGAATAGGAAAACCAAGTTCATTACTCCTTTCGAAATGAGAAGTGAGTTTCATAATTTAATTTCCAAAATACTTTGTATTAGATTTGCATGTCAAGCAATAATATCGTCACTTTTTGGGAAATATACCCAAATATTAAATTTTTAAAGCTTTCTCTACACTCTTAAAACAAAAGAGTGAAATCCACTCCAGTTGGAGAAGTGCATTTTCGACACCGTAAAGGCATGTATAGTTTACTCAAGACTGAGTTTTAAAATCACTCGTTTGGAGTGATCCTGTCGGAGGTTAACACACAAAGGATCCACTCCAAAAAGGAGAAGTGCATTTTCCAGTCAGGAAATCACTCAGACTGAGTTAAATTAGGAGAGGTTGTTTGTTTTAAAGATGTGTATGCATCATATGTGATTGCACAGAAAGCGTCTGTCACCCATATAGACTTTCCACATGTTATTTGTACAACAAAAGAACTGTATTGTGGTTGGTTGAAAGAATGTAAAGTAAAAGTTAATTTTAAAGAACTTTATAGCCTTATACATTACCAATAACAGACGAAACTTTTTTTTTTCAAAAGAAAAAAAAACATTGTTGGGAGATCATTCGCACTTCAGCCACCAAAAGCAAATCAAAAGCAAATAACCAAAAGCAAATTCGGATTTTTTTGACCACTTCTTCTATTAATTTCATTACATTGTCTTTCATTTTCGTTTAATTTAAATTATAAAATTAAGCCAAAAACGTGTTTTTTTCCGAAAACATATTTTTTTAAACCGCTGAATAAATCGCAAAATGAACACATACCGCATAAACTTGATAAACCAATACTTCAACTTCATCGAGTAGTCAAAAAGTTTTAATTTTTGCAAATTTTGTTTTAAAACATTTAAAAATTAATTTTCAGAAAAGATTTTTTGTGCCATAAAAAAAATTATTTTTGGGGCAATCATTACAAAAGATTAACTTTTTATCACGTAATATGGTTTTCAAAAACATAATATCCCTTTTTAGAATTTCTTTACTTCTACAAACACTGTGCCAAAAGCTATTATAGTAAGCTTGAGTTCAGAATGAAAACAGCTAAAATGGCATGTAACTAAAACATCAATCCGACAAAACCTCACCGTTCAAAAGTTGTCCTCTAGGGGGGAGGGGCTGTAAATCCATCTCCTTAGGCAAAGACGGGTACACTTGAAACTGCCCAAGGGAAAAGCAATTTTTTATAAAAAAAAATTCGTAGAGGGGAGCCTCAAATTTCAGTGTGCGATAAAAAAAGTTTGCTGATGAATTGCAATCGCGCCTAATAGGCGATAAAAAGTTTTTTATAGTTTAAAAACACAGCGACACCTGGTTTTGGAAAAAAGTTAGAAAAAAAGAGTCGTGCAAATGACTTCATGATTCTTACAAACAAAAGAGTGAAATCCACTCCTGTAGGAGAAGTGCAATTTTCGACACTGGAAAGGAGTGAATATTAACTCTAGACAGAGTTAAAATAGCTCGTTTTTGTATTTAAGAGTGCATGTTATGAACACAAAAAAAATCAATTATCAGGGTAAACAGCTGCCAAAGTTATAATAATATTTTAAAGTAATAACTTATGTCGTTCGTCACGTATTAAAAACTTCTAAAACTCTATATATTATTCTATATATTATTTATATATATATATATATATATATATATATATATATATTATATATATATATATATATATATATATATATATATATATATATATATATATATATATATACTATTTTTAATATGTTGATGTTTAACGATATGCTGATAATTAACGATACGGAAGTAAAGAAACATAACTTAAACTTGAAACAATATGTATATATATATATTAATCGTGATTAAATTATTAACTATTTATGTACTTGCATTCATTTTTGGTGGTAAAGTAAATTACTAATTACTAATTAAAATTTTTTATATTGATCCTTCAACATAACTCTATTTGAACATTATTTTGTAAATTTCTTTTACCGAGATAGGTACAGACATTGAGAACAAGTTCAATCCATCGAGCAAAATCCTTGTCTGTTGTCTGATTATATTTGTCGCCTGAAACAGGAGTGACCGGCCAGAGTTCTTAGAACGAGGGGTCTTTTTTATGACTCCTGGTCTGCACGGAGATCGCATTGTATTCGCAATTACATCATGAGCAGGGAGCGTCCCCCAATTGTCCAAATTTAAGAGGACTCCACTTGGACGCTCCAAGTCAGCCTTCTAGATTTGCCGAAATCCAGGTGGACCACAATCTGCACTTTATCGCCTTTCGCTGTCATGAACACGATTGATCTTGCCCATTCAAACAAAATGGCCCCCCACTGTGACCACATGTCCCCCCCCCCCCCCCTATGCCTAGGGGGCTGATCAGGGAACAGTGAAACGGGCCTTTTTGTGGTTTTAGATGGGTTTCTGGTGTTGCGTTTTATGTTGTGCTCGGCCGTTGCCTCGATAAAAATCCTATGTCTATTGTTTATTTAAACGAAAATTGTGCTCTCTTCCTTTTTTTTCTTCTTAATTATCATTTTAGAATTAATAGTAATATTTATTTAAATTGGTTTTAAAAAAATGAAGTTATAAAGGTTATTCTAAAGCAAAAAAAATATTCTAAGGGGGCGTTGTATTATAGTTAATTATTAAGCTATAGACATTTTAAATTTCATTTGAAAATTCGTGCATAAAAGTTTATTTTATCATTAAAAAAGCCTTTCACATATTCATGAAACTAATTACTTACTACTATTAACTAGTATTAAACTTTAGGTAATTTAAATATTGCAATGAGGTCGAAAATCCGAAATAGATATTTTGTGTTTTCGACGCGTGTTGGAGAAAGCCGATTCCAAAATGTGGTTTTGAACTTTGGGTCCGTCTGTCCTCAGTCATTCTGTGTGTCTGAAACTCGAACTAAAAGCGACCCAAATTTAAAATTTGGTACACGACATCCTATCACCTGTTGGATGTCATAATTATCAATGTTTATTAAAATTGAGTTTAAAAAAACAACAACCAGGAAGTTGGTTATTCCGAAACAAAAGAAAAATGGTTCTATGGGGCCATTTGGAAGCTGCAAGGCCCATTTGCTTTGTCTAAACTAAATGGTAATCTGGCCTTGTGTGTTTCTTATTATATTGTTTAATTTATCAGTAAACTACTTTTCTTAATATTGGATGCAAGAATTTATCAGTAAACCACTTTTTCAACTTGGTATTGGCGACAGCAAATATTTCTTACGCTAAATAAAAATTAGCACTCACAATAAAAAATACTAAAGTGATTGTTTGAAAACATCGATAACAAATTGGTAGGCACCCTAAAAACTAAAATGTATACAGGAGAAAAACAAAAGTGGTTTGCACTAATATAAATAAATAATGCATATAGACAAATAAATGTACACAAGTAATTATGTATAAATTTAGACAAATATTTTTTTATTAAAAACAATAGTCAGATAATTGCGCTTCTATGAAAGGGGGTTTGAGAAGTTGAATAGCACAAAGATAGTTACGGGCGAACTCGCACTTGGGGGGGGGGGGGGGGGGGACGACGACTCTGACATCACATGCACCTCTAGTCTGTATCCTGGGGCATGCGACCACAACAGGTGGAAATGGATGGCCATTTTTTGAGCTGAGTCCAGGAAAGAAATTTCGCTGATGTAACCAGTCTATTTTACATTGTGTTGTTTTTATATGTATGGTAGATAGTTGGGGTGATTTAGAGAAATAAAATTTTATCAGAATTTATCAGGAGTTCTCTTGGGAGGGGGGGGGGGGGGGGTAATTATACCTACTTTTGTTGGAGTAAAATGTATTGGATGCTTAGATATTACTAAGGACTAATACTCAAATGTTGAATTAACTGTCATGAAAATCTTTTAATCTAATTTCTATAATAAATATACATTGAATCTCGGAAATAAAAGCACAGGAAAAAAAATATGGAAATAAAAGCAACGGATAAAATGCACGCGAAAAAAAAATAAAAAGCATTACTATAGAGAAACTCATTTTTTGTTTTTGTTTTTATAAAGTTATAATGTTAAAAGAAAGATTCCCGTGCGTCACAACTAGCCATTTCTTCCATTGGTCTTTTTAATTATGCTTTTTTTGGTGTAGTAGGCGCTGAAGATAATGCTTTTTTACTTTTAAATATTTTTCTTCTACATTAATTTAGCAAACTATATGTTTTTTCCAACTATTATCCTGTTACTCCTTCTGCTCTATACTAACCATTATTCGAATGTAAAATGCCTAATATAAAATTCTTAAAAAATATACGGGTTTAATTAGTTATTAATTAATTTCTTGTTTTAAGACGTTTGTTACTTGTACACAAAACAAATTAATTTTAAACACAAAAATTAATTAATTTAAATTAAAGAACGTAAAACAGTTCATCTCCGAATTATAGAAAAAAAATTTAAATCTTTCAAACAAACAGTTTGTACTTGCTATTGAAATATTAAAACTACGTCAAGTAAAAACGTTATATCAATCAAATACATTTTTATAACAACGTGCAAAAAAGTTCACTTTTTTATATCATATTCTTTCAGAAATTGTTGCGAAAATGAAACTTTACGTGCTTACGTCGCAGACAGTGCCGAAAGTGGGACTTTCGGCACTAGTGCGGTAAAGTAAATAAGAGTATCTGGTTGGTAGAAAAACAAAATGATGTCATGAATATCTCCATTGAAACTAAATGGTCATGAAACTCACTTATTTCTATTAGTTCATTACTTTTGCATTTTCTAATATTTCCATGGAAACTACAAGTACTATTAGAAAAATTATTAAAGGAAATTAAATAAGGCAAAAGTAAGAACACGAATTTCAAGCTTTTGCACGTTATTATAAAAAATATTGTAAGCAAACACGAGCCAAATAATACTTTATCTCTTGTCATTATTTCACTCGACCAACGGTCGCGTGAAATAAAAGCCACTCGCTTAATAAAGTGATATTTTCGGCACTAGTTGCTTAAATAACTATTAATGCATGTTAAATAACTTTCCATTACAATATTTAATAATAAAAAAATATTAAATAAAAATCAATTAACTTAATCCTAAATATTTAATTTATTTTATATGATAGTATAAACCACAAACTCATATCAAGAAGATTGCAATTTTAAGTATGATGTTTATTATTAATTAATATTAATTATGTTTATTAATTGCCATTAAATTGAGTGTTAAGTAATTACCAGTGTATTTATTTAATAACTAATACGAACGAGCTATTTCTTTGATGGGAATCTTAATTATAAATTAACTTTAATAATAAATTAAGATATTAATTTGCAGTCAGCATTTTATAAATACGATTTTTTCTAATTTTCATTAATTTCTTCCAATGAAATTTTTGACACCCCCTGTAATTTTATTCTGGATCCGCCCCCGGTTTGGTATATAAATACTACTGTGAAATCCTCCTGTAAATCAAATCAGAGATTATATTAGCCTACCGCCTATAGCCAGCCGCTTATAGCCAGCCGCCGAATGCGTGTCTTCAGAAGTATTTTCGTGATACAGGATCTCCTGCCTAACCCAGTCGAGCTCATTGACAAAATGCAAAAATCTAGGCCCGAGGATTCAAGAAGCTCCCTGCCCCCAAACCAGATGTTTCTACTATTATCACCCAACAGCTAATTGACCCCCTGCAGAGGGCAGATAACAGGATCATTAGGCCGTTTAGGGTTGCTGTACATGTACTTCCATTTCTGTGTAACTTTTCTTTGAAAATTTCTAAAAAATACAAGTTTTTACATTAAAATTTCTTAAACAGTTTAATTCGATGTGGAAAAGTCTATTCTAAGGCCGAAAGGAAGAATTTTTGCTCTATCTTTATTCGTTAGATAGTTATAATACTATAAAGTTAGAACTTAAAGTAAACTCCATTTTTTACTACTTTCAAAAAATTATTAAAAATACTAAATGTGTGATTTTCACAAAACAAATTGTTAAGAGCCCATCTACTCCTTCCGTTCTTTACAATGACACAAAAAATTAGTAACCTTTTATTAAAATTGTGGTGGAAATCGGCTACCGAATATTCTCCATAGGAATAACATTACGATTTTCAAGATGTGAAATTCCGAAGGGAGTCCTCTTAACCTCATATTTGGCTTTGCATGCACCTTTCGGTTGAATTCTTATCGCCAACGTTTTGGTAGGAGAAAAGCAACCACAAGCTCTTATCAGCAGAGGGGGATCTCTTCGCCAAGCAATTCCCCCACTCTCACCAAATTGGCTACTTTTTGCGGTTTCGGCTGAGTCTCATTCGGCTGAGTGGGGTGCCACGTTTCTATTAATACCCTTTTTAGAAAAAAAATATTTTTTTTTGTATTTTAAAAGAAAAGTTAAATGAACATTTTGTTTATAAAATATTTTACAAACTACAATTTTCTCTTAAATATATTTAAAACTGCTCCGATACTTTTTTCATATATTTTTTTAAACAAAAAAAAATATTGTATTTAACTTATCCACAATTTTACATTCCTTATATTTTTTATTTTATATCCTAAACATCTTTAATAAAAATATTTCGATTGCAGTTTTTACTTTAAATTTTATGATCTCATTAGCTTTTTTATTATTATTTTAACCAAAACCATAATTAAATGAAGTAATCAAATATGCTACACATAAAAAAAATAATGCACGCGTTTACTGTAAACACATAATAATTGACTGTCGAATCATCACGTTTTTGCGTCTTCCGACTCGAAGTAACTGTGTTTCTTCCCACTTTGCAATTTCCCCTCAATCCCCCCATACTTGTCGTGACGTTTCGAAGAGGGGTAGAGCGGTAAGAGGGGGGTGAGTCGATCCCACATTCCCATCCCGTTCTCCGTGATGGCGCTTCAATCGTCTCTACAAAACCGGTTGGTGAGTGGAGACAACTTCGGCCATATATTGGAACCACATAATACATATTTGCTCTTTGCCTTACTCTATGTTTCGGACCAGAGCAGCGGCTCGGGAAATAGCCTAAGCCTAAAAAAAGGCGCCTTTCTTTATGTTTATTTTAAATCACACAGTTTGAAATATGGCTGAGGAACTTAATGGTAAGTGTGATCGAATAAAATATTCTTTCTATTATTCATTCTTGGTAATTTGTCACCACTGGTTCATATTTATACCAGTAAACAATAGAGTCCAGCCATCTTGGCTGGATCATTTTGATACGGCATGTAACCACTGAACTGAACTGAAACTCTGGAAGGAGTATCCCATGATAAGCTAGTGAAGCCTATTTTTGGGTCACTTGGCGACAGCTTTAAGGAGAATATGTACCACATTCGGCATGAAATGAATTCGCCTATCACAATTGACACTTGACTTGACAGTTTGCATTAGATGTCGCTAATCGCTCGCCAAAGAATAGCACTCCAAGTAATTTTAGTTTTAAAGATTGTTCCTGCATTTCTATTTTTTTAAAAGTACTTGTTTCCGAAACTTCATTATGTAAAGAACCGTCTAAAGCAATAACACATCAATTTTCTGTTAAAAAAATTATTGAAAATCTTGGTTTAAAATGCCTATTTTAGCAGGTAAAGTATAGGATTGGCGGCAAAAGTTGGGTTGCTCTTACAGGGTTGCCGGGCTTCACCGACCATATTGGCGAGCGTTTCGATGCTCCTTCCAGAGTTTCAGTTCAGTTCAGTGCATGTTAAGTGAATGTTGAATACGTAACCACACAACTTTCTTTTGGTTGTTTTGTATTTACGGGCCCGACTTACAACTTCAGGAGCCCATTGCACGATCAGATTTAGGGGGCCATAAAACATACTTCGATAAAAAAAATTGTTAAGAGGACTCCACTTGGACGCTCCAAGTCAGCCTTCTAGATTTGCCGAAATCCAGGTGGACCACAATCTGCACTTTATCGCCTTTCGCTGTCATGAACACGATTGATCCTGCCCTTTCAAACAAAATGGCCCCCCACTGTGACCACATGCCCCCCCCCCCCCACACACACTATACCTAGAGGGCTGATCAGGGAACAGTGAAACGGGCCTTTTTGTGGTTTTAGATGGGTTTCTGGTGTTGCGTTTTATGTTGTGCTCGGCCGTTGCCTCGATAAAAATCCAATGTCTATTGTTTATTTAAACGAAAATTTTGCTCTCTTGATTTTTTTCTTCTTAATTATCATTTTAGAATTAATAGTAATATTTATTTAAATTGGGTTTTAAAAAAAATTGAAGTTATAAAGGTTATTCTAAAGCAAAAAAAAAATATTCTAAGGGGGCGTTGTATTATAGTTAATTATTAAGCTATAGACATTTTAAATTTCATTTGAAAATTCGTGCATAAAAGTTTATTTTATCATTAAAAAAGCCTTTCACATATTCATGAAACTTACTACTATTAACTAGTATTAAACTTTAGGTAATTTAAATATTGCAATGAGGTCGAAAATCCGAAATAGATATTTTGTGTTTTCGACGCGTGTTGGAGAAAGCCGATTCCAAAATGTGGTTTTGAACTTTGGGTCCGTCTGTCCTCAGTCATTCTGTGTGTCTGAAACTCGAACTAAAAGAGACCCAAATTTAAAATTTGGTACACGAAATCCTATCACCTGTTGGATGTCATAATTATCAATGTTTATTAAAATTGAGTTTAAAAAAACAACAACAACCAGGAAGTTGGTTATTCCGAAACAAAAGAAAAATGGTTCTATGGGGCCATTTGGAAGCTGCAAGGCTCATTTGCTTTGTCTAAACTAAATGGTAATCTGGCCTTGTGTGTTTCTTATTACTATATTGTTTAATTTATCAGTAAACTACTTTTCTTAATATTGGATACAAGAATTTATCAGTAAACCACTTTTTCAACTTGGTATTGGCGACAGCAAATATTTCTTACGCTAAATAAAAATTAGCACTCACAATAAAAAATACTAAAGTGATTGTTTGAAAACATCGATAACAAATTAGTAGGCACCCTAAAAACTAAAATGTATACAGGAGAAAAACAAAAGTGGTTTGCACTAATATAAATAAATAATGCATATAGACAAATAAATGTACACAAGTAATTATGTATAAATTTAGACAAATATTTTTTTTATTAAAAACAATAGTCAGATAATTGCGCTTCTATGAAAGGGGTTTGAGAAGTTGAATGGCACAAAGATAGTTACGGGCGAACTCGCACTTGGGGGGGGGGGGGGGGGGGGGTTGTTTTTATAAAGTTATAATGTTAAAAGAAAGATTCCCGTGCGTCACAACTAGCCATTTCTTCCATTGGTCTTTTTAATTATGCTTTTTTTGGTGTAGTAGGCGCTAAAGATAATGCTTTTTTACTTTTAAATATTTTTCTTCTACATTAATTTAGCAAACTATATGTTTTTTCCAACTATTATCCTGTTACTCCTTCTGCTCTATACTAACCATTATTCGAATGTAAAATGCCTAATATAAAATTCTTAAAAAATATACGGGTTTAATTAGTTATTAATTAATTTCTTGTTTTAAGACGTTTGTTACTTGTACACAAAACAAATTAATTTTAAACACAAAAATTAATTAATTTAAATTAAAGAACGTAAAACAGTTCATCTCCGAATTATAGAAAAAAAATTAAATCTTTCAAACAAACAGTTTGTTCTTGCTATTGAAATATTAAAACTACGTCAAGTAAAAACGTTATATCAATCAAATACATTTTTATAACAACGTGCAAAAAAGTTCACTTTTTTATATCATATTCTTTCAGAAATTGTTGCGAAAATGAAACTTTACGTGCTTACGTCGCAGACAGTGCCGAAAGTGGGACTTTCGGCACTAGTGCGGTAAAGTAAATAAGAGTATCTGGTTGGTAGAAAAACAAAATGATGTCATGAATATCTCCATTGAAACTAAATGGTCATGAAACTCACTTATTTCTATTAGTTCATTACTTTTGCATTTTCTAATATTTCCATGGAAACTACAAGTATTAGAAAAATTATTAAATGAAATTAAATAAGGCAAAAGTAAGAACACGAATTTCAAGCTTTTGCACGTTATTATAAAAAATATTGTAAGCAAACACGAGCCAAATAATACTTTATCTCTTGTCATTATTTCACTCGACCAACAACGGTCGCGTGAAATAAAAGCCACTCGCTTAATAAAGTGATATTTTCGGCACTAGTTGCTTAAATAACTATTAATGCATGTTAAATAACTTTCCATTACAACATTTAATAATAAAAAAATATTAAATAAAAATCAATTAACTTAACCCTAAATATTTAATTTATTTTATATGATAGTATAAACCACAAACTCATATCAAGAAGATTGCAATTTTAAGTATGATGTTTATTATTAATTAATATTAATTATGTTTATTAATTGCCATTAAATTGAGTGTTAAGTAATTACCAGTGTATTTATTTAATAACTAATACGAACGAGCTATTTCTTTGATGGGAATCTTAATTATAAATTAACTTTAATAATAAATTAAGATATTAATTTGCAGTCAGCATTTTATAAATACGATTTTTTTCTAATTTTCATTAATTTCTTCCAATGAAATTTTTGACACCCCCTGTAATTTTATTCTGGATCCGCCCCCGGTTTGGTATATAAATACTACTGTGAAATCCTCCTGTAAATCAAATCAGAGATTATATTAGCCTACCGCCTATAGCCAGCCGCTTATAGCCAGCCGCCGAATGCGTGTCTTCAGAAGTATTTTCGTGATACAGGATCTCCTGCCTAACCCAGTCGAGCTCATTGACAAAATGCAAAAATCTAGGCAAGAGGATTCAAGAAGCTCCCTGCCCCCAAACCAGATGTTTTTACTATTATCACCCAGCAGCTAAATGACCCCCTGCAGAGGGCAGATAACAGGATCATTAGGCCATTTAGGGTTGCTGTACATGTACTTCCATTTCTGTGTAACTTTTCTTTGAAAATTTCTAAAAAATACAAGTTTTTACATTAAAATTTCTTAAACAGTTTAATTCGATGTGGAAAAGTCTATTCTAAGGCCGAAAGGAAGAATTTTTGCTCTATCTTTATTCGTTAGATAGTTATAATACTATAAAGTTAGAACTTAAAGTAAACTCCATTTTTTACTACTTTCAAAAAATTATTAAAAATACTAAATGTGTGATTTTCACAAAACAAATTGTTAAGAGCCCATCTACTCCTTCCGTTCTTTACAATGACACAAAAAATTAGTAACCTTTTATTAAAATTGTGGTGGAAATCGGCTACCGAATATTCTCCATAGGAATAACATTACGATTTTCAAGATGTGAAATTCCGAAGGGAGTCCTCTTAAAGCAACCATGTACTTGTTATTTTTATTTTTTCGCGCTACAATAAAGTGGCTCTTTAACGTGAATGCGGGGTTCTAAAAATCAATCCATATTAATCTTAATATATTTAATTAAAAAAAAAAAGATTTTTTGTTATCGATCTATTTTTAGTTATATATTTAACAGCTATAAGTAATTATTTTTATTATTTATGTTTGGCATTTGCGTTATTTTGATCCACGTTTTTTTTTTATCCTGGTAGGATCGTAGGATATGTAGGTAAATTTCCTGGTATGTAGTGTTTATCAAACGTTCATTTTTCAAAAATGTATTTTTTTAAGGGTTTGTAAATGGTTCTATACAGAGAGTTAGCAGCAGCACGTGATGTAAATGATTCTATATTTATTATAAAGACTCTCTCTTCCCCCATCCCTTCACTTGATTTTCTACGAAAAGGGGGGAACATCGCTTATCTAATCCTAGCGCGCTTGAGGTTTACAATCAAAACAGTTATTATTTATTTTCAAGACCGAAACATCTATAAATCACCCCGTTCCAAGAAAACCGCACTCGTGGATGGGGGAGGAAATGCTTTCCAAGCTTCCATACTAAATAGACCTACTATAGTTTATTGTTAATATTGAGCGTTTTCCTTATTAATAATTTTTAAATAGCATTAAAAAACTTTTAATAGCATCAAACCACAAAAAATTATTTATCTCACAATTTGGCAAGTTTCATCTTTTAGAAAGCAAACTTAATCAAACTATAGGCATCGTTTGCATCAAACAGAAACTTATGTTTCCGAACTTCCTTAATTAGATCAACTTCCATTTTTGCCATCCATTATTACCCATTTTTAATTGCGCAGATTTTTGCAAGCAAGGAAAGTTGGCGTCGTAAAAAGTAAATAAACAACCAGTTGGCGGTTGGCGAAGTCTAGTTCGCCACAATGCAGCCAAAGAAATACTGAGTTCTGATTGGCTAAGGGTACATGCAACTGCTGGGGCGCAACTAGAAAAAAATTCGGGGGGGGGGGGGGGGGTTCAACTTTTCAATATTATTTTTCAGTTAAATTTTTTTATTAAAATTAATTATTCAATTAAAATTAATTATTAAAGTAAAATTAATTATTTAATTAAAAATGGTTTATTAAAATTATTTCTAATTACAATTTATTTTAATTAAAATTATTTTAAATATTTCATTTTAATACTCTGTTTTACTATTAATTTATTATTACTAATTTAGTTTTCATTTTACAAAACTAATGATTGTATTATTTAATAGAAAATCAATGGGGTTGTTTCACGTCGGATCTAGCAACAGCTCGGCGGTTTTGTTTTCATTTTTCGCGAATTACTTTTGTTTTGGTATTCGAACCTGAATTTCCTATATATAAGAATATTTTACGTCTTATTTTTTTTTTAATGTCAACTTCTTGCTTTGCTATTGGATGTTTTACTCATTTATTTAAGAAAACTTTTTTTTGATGGGGCTGAAACATTGGCGGTCAAGCCTTTGCAGACTCGGCATACTCCCCGGAACTGAGAGACATTTTTTTTGTTGCACCATCTAGGCGACTCTCGCTACCAATTTTGACGCTCAGATTACAGTGAATATGAGCTCTCTGTGGATGTTAAAGTATGACGAGATTTAATTTTGCAGAGAGAACCCAAGCCAAATGGGCCCTCTAAGGATCTTTTACATGCCACATATCATATTACATGCGTGTCCAAGATTTTACCATCCAGAAAATCCGACGACTCAGCCGGGGCTCGAATCCGCGATCTTGGGCTTACGAAGCGGACACGTTTAACCTCTCAACCACTGAGCCGCTTATTTAAGAAAACTTGCATAGAAATAAAAGTTTCTTTTTCCGCATTCTGATCGTGAATTAAAACCGAAACAACCAATGAAATCGTAGTACGGAGAGCGTGACATAATAAGAAACATTCCCATTAATTAATCAATATAATTATTGAAAATTTAATTGCTTGGATAATTTAAATCTCCTGATTTGTTGTACAGAAATTAAATGATAAGTTCCAAATATTAAGTATCATTTTAAGAATAGATTGGTGTAAAGATAAATTTAACATTTATTTAATTTGTAAAAAATTAAATAAAAATATTCTGAATATAAAACTAATTGCACAGTAATTTGTAGAAACAAAAATCATAAATGTAATTGTACGACGGACGACAATTAAAAGTTAAAGCTCAGCACTAAAATAATTAAATGATTTAATATTTCAAACTTCTGCGGAATTATTTCCTGTTTTTAATTTAATTTGAAAAGTCGTACAGGCTACAGGCGAAAATCTCCGAAGTGAAACAAGTAAAAAAAATTGCATTTATGACGTTATATAAAATAGCAACCAATTTAAGTAAAGCATGTTTTAAATATTAAAAAACAACTAAAATCTAATAAAAACAGAACTCAGCCTTTCCTGGAATTATATTAAGCATTCAGACAGTTCCGTGCAAACTATCATATCTCCATATACTTTTTTGTGGTTTTAAGAACGAAAATATATCTCTCTATATTAAAAAAAAGTAAGCTTTTTTGATCTGTACGGCGCAATTTTTGGAGTACAGCTCCAATTTTTTTACTGAAGGTCTCAATTGGTATAGGTGTCATGTCCACAAAATATTTTTTAAAAAATCCAATTAGTTTCGTAATTAAAAAATAAAAAAGGGCGTTTTTTGACTAAATTCGATATCTCTCTATATTAAAAAAAAGTAAGCTTTTTTGATCTGTACGGCGCAATTTTTGGAGTACAGCTCCAATTTTTTTACTGAAGGTCTCAATTGGTATAGGTGTCATGTCCACAAAATATTTTTAAAAAAAATCCAATTAGTTTCGTAATTAAAAAATAAAAAAGGGCGTTTTTTGACTAAATTCGATATTAAAGAAATTTTCGTCCAACGATTTTTCTGAATTTCGAGTATTTTGTGGACTTTTTAAGTATCAACAAATTGCCATAGTTATTATAATCAAATTGGATCCGGTTTAGAAGTTATGAGTTTTTTAATATATTTTTTTTATTTTACTTTTTGATCTGTACGGCGCAATTTTAACCAATAATCTCCCATTTTTTTATTGAATGTAGAAAAGAGTATAGATTTCATGTCCACAAATTTTTTTAAAAAAATTCAAATTAGTTTTTTAATTAAAAAATATTTTGTAAAAATGCAAAAAAGGCTTTTTTTGACTAAATTCGATATTAAAGAAATTTTCGTCCAACGATTTTTCTGAATTTCGAGTATTTTGTAGACTTTTTATGTATCAACAAATTGCCATAATTATTATAATCAAGTTCAGCCCGGTTTGGAAGTTATGGGTTTTTTAATTTTATTTTTTTAAAAATTTTTATTTTACTTTTTGATCTGTACGGCGCAATTTTCAACAATAATCTTCAATTTTTTTACTGAATGTAGAAAAGAGTATAGATTTTATGTCCACGAATTTTTTTTAAAAAAATTCAAATTAGTTTTTAAATTAAAAAATATTTTGTAAAAATGCAAAAAAGGCGTTTTTTGACTAAATTCGATATTAAAGAAATTTTCGTCCAACGATTTTTCTGAATTTCGAGTATTTTATGGACTTTTTAAGTATCAACAAATTGCCATAGTTATTATTATCAAATTGGTTCCGGTTTAGAAGTTATAGGTTTTTTAATATATTTTTTTTATTTTTTTTTATTTTACTTTTTGATCTGTACGGCGCAATTTTAACCAATAATCTCCCATTTTTTTATTGAATATAGAAAAGAGTATAGATTTCATGTCCACAATTTTTTTTTTTAAAAATTCAGATTAGTTTTTTAATTAAAAAATATTTTGTAAAAATGCAAAAAAGGCGTTTTTTGACTAAATTCGATATTAAAGAAATTTTCGTCCAACGATTTTTCTGAATTTCGAGTATTTTGTAGACTTTTTATGTATCAACAAATTGCCACAATTATTATAATCAAGTTCAACCCGGTTTGGAAGTTATGGTTTTTTTAATTATATTTTTTTTTAAATTTTATTTTACTTTTTGATCTGTACGGCGCAATTTTCAACAATAATCTTCAATTTTTTTACTGAATGTAGAAAAGAGTATAGATTTTATGTCCACCAATTTTTTTAAAAAAATTCAAATTAGTTTTTAAATTAAAAAATATTTTGTAAAAATGCAAAAAAGGCGTTTTTTGACTAAATTCGATATTAAAGAAATTTTCGTCCAACGATTTTTCTGAATTTCGAGTATTTTGTAGACTTTTTATGTATCAACAAATTGCCATAAATATTATAATCAAGTTTTCCCCGGTTTGGAAGTTATGGGCTTTTCTTTAATTTTTATTTTTGGTTTATACTCATACTTTTCTATCTGTACGATACAATTTTTATGGGACAACTCCAATTTTTTTTACCGAATAAAGAAAATGGTTTTTATTTCATTTCTGCAAAATATTTTTCAAAAATTCAAATTAGTTTTTTAATTAAAAAATCTAAACGTACAAGCATTTGCGTCAGTCAAAGTCAGTGTTGAGTCAATAACTCAATTTTGCTTCAAAATTCCTTCTTTGCAGATAATTTCTCTATATTAAAACAAAATAAGCGTTTTCTATCTTTACTAAGCAATTTTTGTAGCACAACTTCAATTTTAAATTTTGCGGCAATAAAAATTCGACCATTCAATGGAAGCTGCTTTCAAGCCTCACGCTTTGTGTTCTGAGCAGATTTACTTGAAGTTGTTGTATTTGGAATCTGGCAACGGAGATGTCTGATGTTTTGCCATGTGGGAAATCGAAAATAAAGATGTTTGTCTCAGCTTTAACCGGGCCGAAAATTTCCACATTTAAAATGTTAAAAATAGCTAAAATTACAAGTTTTTGGTTATTTCAATTGGTTTTCAGTGTCGCACATGTTCAAACGCGTGGTTTGCTGGGGAGAATGGGGGCACTTGTTGACATTGGAAGTCTGTTGGGAACGAACGTCAAGTCGTCGAATTTCCAAACTTCGACAAAAAAAGTTCAGATTTTTTTAAAGGTATGTAATCAAAAATGCAAAATACTAATAATAATATATAAAATAACCTGAAAAATGACATCTTATTTCAATTGTACATGTATTTCATGTGGCAAATATCATCAATACAGAAGTGCAATCAAATAAACATCTAAATTTCATATTATTTAATTTCTCCGGTTTAACCGGCTTACCATCGGTCTCGTTTAGGCCGGTTAAGAGGGAGTCTACTGTATTTGTGTTCTGGTGTGATTATCGGCGGTTTGTTTAGTTTTTTCCACTCATATGCTTGATATGTTTCAAGGTGTAATTTATATATGTATATATATGCATATAACCATGGTTATGACAAGCAGAGATGCTTTGTGCGTATCGCAACTAAATGCAAAACAAAGCTAAATCGCTATCACAAGTTTCTAATTTTGTATCGCTTTTTGCAATGCGATATTTGCTTACACGCTGGGCTTACTTATTTAACACCCTGGGCTTAACACAGGGCCTGCTCTAGGAAAACCCGGACTATAGGCACTAACCTATTTTGGGGGCCCCTTTACGGAAAATGTTTTGTATGATTTCCAAAATGATGGTGCAATACTGACTTGTGTATCTAATATTGCTACGGTTTTATTGGCTGCCTTATAAATATCGATGAAAAAAATCCCGATAGGCCAATTTCTCATTCATAACCAAGAAAAAAACAAAGTGAAGTATCAGAATTTTTTTTAGTTTTCTGATAATTTGGGGATTTACGGCATTTACTTCAATATAAACTAAAATTTAGGGGCCCCTAAAATTTGGGGGCCCTAGGCCCGGGCCTAACAGGCCTTTTGGAAGAGCAGGCCCTGGCTTAACAGTAAAAAAGGTTTTTCGTCCCTGTGTATAGCGCATTCATAATTTTGTCATTTGACCGACGATACATGTTTCACGCTGGATCTGGCAACAGCTTCACAGTCTTGTTTTCTTTTTTTTTCTTTTCTCGAATTACTTTTGTTTTGGTAGGTTGGTTGGTCAAGACATATTCAGGTTTGTGCGCTGACCAAGCACACTGACCTGAATATTATGTCTGCAATCCATAACCAAACAAAAGTAATTCGAGAAAAATGAAGACGAGACTGCGAAGCTGCATTTTGGTGTCACTTTTCGCAATGCGATATTTACTTACACGCTGGGCTCACTTATTTTACACCCTGGGCTTAACAGTAAAAAGTTTTTTCGTACCTGTGTACATTCGTAATTTTGTCGTTTGACCGACAATAGTTGTTTCACGGAGGATCTGGCAACAGCTTCGCTGTATTGTTTTTTACATTTCGATTCCTTCCGGGCTGTCAATGTGGCTACTCAAGCCGTGATATCCTTAAAAAAACTGGTACCCTCTGCGTACTGCTTATTATTGCAATTCGGACCGTGACATTCTTAAAATAACCGCTGGCACCCTTTCCGAGCCGTCGATTGTGGCTATTATGGTTGTCGATTATGGACTCGGGCAGTTATATCCTAATGATTGTTGAAAAGTTGTCAAATAGCGCCAGACCACAAAGTAGGATTTTACCTGTAATTCTATTAATTTTCCAGAATTTTACGGATAACATTAATTTTTTATTATCCAAAGTAAAAGGAAAATGTGCTTTAATTAAAACCATCTTTGTGGTCCGGTGCTTGGAAATAGTTATTCGAATTACTCATTAAAAAGTGGCTAAATTTTTTACCAGACCCTAAAGTAGGAATTTACCTACAGTTTATGTCTACAACTCCAATTTTTTTACTGAAGGTCTCAATTGGTATAAGTGTCAGGTCCACAAAGTATATGGTGGCCAGCCATGTCTATTCACTAGCGGTTTTTAAGGCATTGAAGTAGAAATTGAAATGTAACGTGGGTAAAGTTTGGTTTGCTTTTTATTTTAGTGTTTGGTTTTTCTTTACGGCCTCGAGGAGGTACCAGTGCGCAATCTACTAGCTTCCGAGCCTAGGGGCGAAGCCCCTACGAAGATTGCACAGCAATCCAAGGGTGCGAACCGAGTTAGTACTCGCTTGCGAGCCCAGGGGCGAAGCCCCTACGATGAGATTGCGCAGCAATTGAAGGGTGCGAGCCGAGTTATTACTCGCTTGCGAGCCTAGAGGCGAAGCCCCTACGAAGAGATTGCACAGTAATCCAAGGGTGCAAGCTTGGGAGCTGAGAGAGATTGGGCAGAAGGCGAAGCCCCCTACCGGTCTCAAAATTCTCAAAGCTAAACTGTATTTGTTAAAAGTTTACCATCTTTAACCACAACCAGGTGTTTACCTCTTTGTCTGTGCAAGCCAATCTTGGCGCGCGTATCGCCCGATTTGGCGACCAGATCTTACAGATAAGCATTCCTGCACTGGCAGTATCCTTATAATAGTCTTGCATGTTTCTTTGTGGGGCAAACAAAGAGAAATTGCGTAGCAATTCTCGGGGGTTGTCGAAAGGTAGCGAGCAGGGGGCGAAGCCCCCTGCCGGCCGCGAAGCGGCCAATGGAATTGCGCAGCAATTCCGGGGGTTGGCGAGCGATAGCGAGCAGGGGGCGTAGCCCCCTAGTATATAAAAAAAACCCATTTGACATGAAAGCTTAACCGTTCTAAAAATATTTTTAAACTGAAAATATTACATCAAAAGATTGCAAATCCTTATTTATTTACTACTACCATACAGAACAAGTTCATTTTCAGGTGGAGGGCAAAAACAAGACAGATCATAAATAGAAAAAAAAAGGGAACAAAAAAAAACTTGGAATCAAAATATTAAAATACAAAAAAAGCCAGTAAGGTCAATTATAAACGAAAAAATATATTAAAAGGTCAAGATATTAAACAAGCATCTTTTCTAAAACTCAGAAAAGTCAATATTTTTATTATTTAACGTGCACTCCCTCTACACGGGAGATTGGCAGTTATTTTGGAGATGCCCGGATCCGAAACTGAGACCTTGAAGGTTATTTATAGAAAAGTATCGTTATCTAAATACACAAGTCATAATTAAATTATCAATAAAGTTTTCATCTCATCAACCGGAATGCCGCTCTTGGAGCGGAGGCTGGAATTATAAAAATTAAATTTATCATCTATCTCATACATCTCTCTCAATAAAGCCAAAATAAAACCCATCTGGTTTCTTCCTTAAACCTGCAACAATTGTATTTTGTAATCCTTCTTTGGTAGAAATTTACTGTACGGTAACCATTGGCAAATTTTCCGAAATCGCGCCGAAGGTCCGTATTCTGGCGACTTTCCAGAACAGGAACCCAACTGAAATGAGCAAATAATGGTCAGATAGAGTTGCCGGGAAACATCATCGTTGCAAGTCAAGGAATATGAATAATTAGTCGAAGTTGGACAGGTTGCCACAAAATATTTATCGCCAAATCTGAAAAACTGCAAATGATTACCGTACAGTAAACCTGATCCTCTTTTTTTTTCTGTAAAAGTCTATTGTATCAAGAAAAATATGTCTATTAATACCTTTCAAAACCCACTTGAGCCTGGGTTTTATTGTTTTTTTTTTTAAAATAGTTTTTCTTTCTAATAAAACCCGCCCGGCTTTTTCTGGTTTTTGTGAGGGGGGGGGGGGGCAAACCCTGCGCGGATAGCCTAGTGGTATGAATCCCTGACCATTACGCTAGCAGTTTGCGCTTTAACGTGTGCGAGTTTGATTCCTGCCTTCTTCTGAGATGTATTTATTTTCTCTGTGTCTGTTTTACTTGATTAAGGCTTATAAGGGTGTCTCTGATCAAGCTCATATGCCGAATTATGTATCTTCCCTACCTCCATTATCATAGATATCGCCCTGCATAAAATTTAAAATTACTTTTTTCCAAGATTTCGAATAAAACTCGCAATGTTTTTCAATATGTTTTTTAAGGGATTTTCAGAAATTATGTTATTATTTTTTTTTTCTATGAAAATTATTATTTATTAAATTTATTTTCAGAACATCGTATTTATGTTGGTGGTATTGACCCAAAGATAGACCTTCAGCTTTTTGAACTTATCTTTTCAGTGTATGGGGAAGTTTGGTAAGTATAATAATGTTTTTTGCATTACAGTTTTTATATATTTAAACTTTAAAGGATTAGAACGTGTTAAGGAACCTCACCGATTCCTATGATATGCAATTTTGATGATTTTTTCCCCATGGTGAGATATTATATTTGGTTTGACCTCTCCACCCCTCTCCCTGAAATCTCATTTGAAATTTTTCGTTCAAGTTGATTTGGGCGTTTTTGGTTGATTTGGGCATCCAAATATCCGTTGATATCCAAAAACTTTGAAACACATACTAATCGATGCACAACCTCAAACTTGGCTAGTCCAAACAGCAGCTGCATCATCTGATCATGGTCGAAAAGTACTTAAATTTCGCATACGATGGCACATATCTACTTTATCGTTGTGAAGGGTGGAAATAGTACTTGTTTGTTCTTAGGTATGAATTGAAAATAATAAAGAGATTAGGAAGAAACGAATATCAATTGACTAAGTTAATGAGTGGACCAATATTTTTCCTTGGCACTTTTAAGTATATGGTTCGAAAAGGCACAATAAATATTGTCATCAAGCTTTTGCCAGTCCAGCTAAGTCCAGAATTTTTTTTACTTTAATTTAAACTCCATTTTCTTCCCTTTATGTTGTGTTTTTGTGGAATAATATTATATGATATTTAATGCGATTTGGCTCAATCCCTCCCCCTAAACACCTTATGCAATTTATAAATGCCTCCTAAATAAGTTCATTGGTGAATTTTTAAGTATCTAGCATTTATCCACAAATCAAGCCAAACGGTATGATTTCTACATGTTGAGGCAAATAAAAGTGGCCCTGGTCTAGGAATACGTTGAAATGCTTGGCTTGAAAAACTCTTGAAGCGGCCTGAAAGCTGTTTTTGCATTGGTTGGATCGGATTAGCTTCACATTAAAGCTACTCATAGATTAATGATCTTAGTTCCTATTGTATGAAGATGTCCCATAATGCAAATTTTGTGTATTGCAATCACTTCAGAATGTTTTGTGTTAACATTAACAAAAAGGTTCGATTCTCTAGGCGAACTAATCACTAGTGGCAACTTTTTTTGATCAACTCTACAAACCTTGTTTATATTTTATTTCAACTAGCTTCTTAAGGTTTAAACAATAGCGCAGTTGCTGGCAGATAATTCGCCAAGCGTTTGTTTGGACTTAATATTGAAGCGATCAAAGTTCTTCAGTTAACAAACCTGTTTTTGCATTGGTTTTTGACTTGGCGACATTTTTTACGTATTCTTATTTCCATGTTTGGGCCACTTTTATTCGCCTCACCCTGTATTATGCCAGGGTTCTCACACTCCTTAAAAAAGCCCTTTTTTTATGAGAACACATAAAGTTGTAACCCTTCAGTTTTTTCTATTGTTCAAAAATTAAATTAATGTTAGTTACTTTTGCATTTGACTGAGTCAGAAAGATTAGAAACCCTTAAATCAGACAGAACTGAAGTACAGTAGAACCTTGATTATCCGATATTCTTGGGACCGGAAGTAGGTCGGATCCCCGAAGTTTCGCGATTTTCGGATCCTTAAATTTTTTCAAAAGTGCTATGCATTAATTAAAAATTGCTACACGCAAATACTTTGTTGTAGCAAGACTGCTATACACACAAAAAAAGTATTTAACAAGCTGGTTGCAAAGAATTTCATGGCCTTTGTATTAATTGCTCTATTATCTGTTATTACTGCCAGAACATTGTATCCTATTCCTGCTAAACCAACAATGACTTTTTTGATAATAGAATAAAATGTTTCCGCAGAGAGAGTGTGGACGGGCAAGATGTGTGCCACATCTTTGTATGAAGATAGTAGGCTTCGAATCATGAATACATAGGCATTTGAAGCAGCTTTGCACTCATTGAAAGCCATGCCCGACACTCTTCCTCCCACATAATCAAAACAGGGTTTTAAATGAATCTCATCCACCATCAAAGTTAAAAAAAAATCTTTTTGCTCCAATGTAGTAAACTTTTGTGATCTACATGTCAGGAAGTTTTCATCATTTTGTTCGTCGCATGGATTCGCACTTAATTCTGAGCAGATTCTCTGCAGAGTTCCAGGATGTGGAAGAACGAAAAAAATTGAATGTCGCAAAAATTGTTATCAATGAGGGGAGATGGATTTCAAGAGACTGCCAAATATTAACATATCAGTTGTCAGTTGAATATCTACGTCGATTAATTTGAACATTTAAAATATTCAACTGTTCAATTACGAACTCACAATTTTTTTCATTCGACAGAGGATTTCTTTTTAGCTGCTCAAACAGTATAGTAATTAAATCACATGTGTTTTTAAAGTCATCAACGGTGGTATTATCATTATCTATTATTACTTTAAGTGAAGCCATTATGTCAGGTAACATATTAATTAATAATTGCAATTTTGGTTGGAAATTTTAACTTGCCCAATATTTTCATTTCTATTTTTTTTGTAATGAAGAGATATTTAAATCTGAATTAATCTGAATACAAGTAATAATTTCTGGGATTACTTTAGAAATATACAAGATTAAAATTAAATCTTCCTTCGTCTAAAAGTCGCCTGTTTCTTCAGGCACGCATCAAGTAAACGTAATGTTGAAAATGTTGTTTCCTTCAGATACGATACTCTAGTTGTGCTTTCTCGCTGGCGTGTACAGCTTTTTTAATCCTCGACTCTTCTAACCGCCTTCTTTTCCTGTTGGGAGATTCTCTTGCAGCTGATGTAGTCGGCTGTAGGTAAGCTGGACATTCTTGCAGTACAGGGCTGTTCACACATTTTTTAGACGATATCAGACGGAACGGTCGTTCCGCCCGCCAATCTCAAAATGACGCCAAGGGCAAACGGCAGTTATGTATATATACAGGAAATATTTCGCTATGTTAACAGCGAAATCGATTTTATTTTTTACCAGCCAAACTAAACTTCCTAGAACAACTTAAAAAATACAGTAGAGAGGTTTTGTGGATTACTTTAAATAAAAAAAATTTGGTTATTCTAGAATAAAAAACAGCGGAGAAAAAAAATATGGAAATTTTCGAAAATGAAATCTTTCGAGCAGTTTTAGTCAAATTTTGACCTAATTTTTGCTGAAACCTACAGCTATTACTAGACCATGAATCTCGAAGCGGTTTTTACTAAACGATTAAGAATGCCCCAATTCACATTCTGCGTAAGTTTGAAGTTTCAAAAATACTTCTTTCTATTTTTAATAAATTAAAATCTATATTACCTTTGGCGGTATGGTTGCACGATAAACAAGCCATCCTAGCGGCCATGTATCTCCTAAAACGCGCAAAGGTTTGCTATATTTTCGGCGAAGAGCAGTTAGTAGGCCGTTAACTATTGGAGGGATTATAACAGCTTGTAAAATATATGATTAACCAAATATCTAAATAAACAGATTGAAAAATGTCTAATTAATAAACGAAATGCATCATTTAAACTTTTTGACATTTTTATTAGAAAACTTATGATTAACGCGAGTTAATGAATGGATGGACTAATTGATTTATGAATGTAAACAATCATATTTGCCTATTTGGTTGCCATATTCAGTTACCAATACCATTCAAGAAATTAATCTTTTTTTTATATATAAAGGTTTAAGGTTTTATAAAGGTTAAAAAATTAGTTTTTTTTTTTAAAGAATTGTACTTGGTTATTGTTTTTCGTTGAATAGGCTTTATATTTTTTTAGTTTTAATAAAAGAAAATTGAAATAAATATGCCTTCAAAAGTGTATGAAACAAGGTATAACAGACGGTTGCGGTAAACAAAAAATAAAAACTGCGATGTAAGCTCGAAATATGTTGAAAACAATGATCGGGAAAAAAACGTCATCTAAGCGGCTCAGTGACTGAGAAGTTAAACGCGTCCGCCTCGTGATCGCGGGTTCGAGCCCCGGCTGAGTCGTCGGATTTTCTGGATGGGAAAATTCTGGGAGCGCATGTCAAATGCTTATGTGGCACGTAAAAGATCCCTGGAGGGACCAGTTGGCCTGGGTTCTCTCGGAAAAACTAAATCTCGGCATCCACAGAGAGCACAGATTCATTGTAATCTGGGCGTTATTGGTAGCGAGAGTCGCCTAGATGGTGCCACAAAAATTGGCTTTCAGTTTTGGGGAATATTCCGAGTCTGCAAAGGCTTGTACGCCAGCGTTTCAGCACCATTAGAGAAAAAAAGTCATCTAGAAATTTATTTTTAGATGACGATGACGTTTTAATTTAATTTCATCGATGTGCAGTTCACTTTCACCATTTACAATATTGATGCTGAACCATTTTAGCCTCCCTTCGGCATTGTTCCCGGTGGTTATACAACTTTCCATAGACATTGAAATTATGTATTCTATTTTGTAGTCATATTGCCTTTGTATCCTTTGAACTAATTCATAAAACATGTTGGTAATCCTCCCCACCTTAAAAAGAATCTCATAAAATAAATTTAAAAAAAAAACTACTGATATCCCCCAAAAAAACTTCGTAAAAGTAAACAAACGCCAATTTAAAAAAAAAAAAACTATTTATTTTATAAAAAAAGTCATTATGAGAATTGTGGCTAAAAAAGCCGTGATATAAAATGAATGCCAATCTCTTGTGTAAAACTTCCTGGTCATAATAAATAGTATAATTTAAGTTTTGTTGCTATAAAAAAATTGCACTGTTTGAGGTTGGTGCCCATCTGAACCACCCTCTATACCTCTATATAAATGAAGTGAGATCATACATTTGTTAAAGTTTTTTTTTAAGTATCCTACGTTATTCTGATTTAGTAATTCAAGTTCATTTGCGTGGTTTAATTTTTTTACGGGGATGAAGATGGGCACCAACCTCAAAGAGTGCAATTTTTTTATAGCAGCAAAACTTGAATTATACTATTTATTATGACCAGGAAGTTTTACACAAGAGATTGGCATTCATTTTATATCACGGCTTTTTTAGCCACAATTCTCATAATGACTTTTTTTATAAAATAAATAGTTTTTTTTTTTGAAATTGGCGTTTGTTTACTTTTACGAAGTTTTTTTGGTGGATATATTGTACTCACAAAATTAAATTAAATAAAAGTTTTGCGTTTTAAATGTTCTATTTGATAGCCCTTATTCCGAACTATCTTTCTACACCTTAATTTCCGGGATAATGATGCCTTTTGAAGTGTTGGAAGAGGTATTCTATCCCATTCCTCCAAAACAGCTTTCCAGAGTCGTAAAGGTTGTGGGACGACGTTTGGATAATGCAGATTTTAGAAGTCCAAAAACAGAAAAATCCATAGGTGATACATCGGGGTATTTATTAGGGATATCAGTGAAGGGTATGGCCTTGATACCGGTTTTTTGTTCCATTTCTTTTGGAAATTTTACTGTGGATTTTGACGTATGACTGCTAGCTTTGTCGTGATGGAGTTTCACAGATTGATGGCACTGTGGGTAAAGTGATGGTATTTATTCAGAAAAATTGGTGATAAAATATGTTCCTGATAGTATTTGGGGTTAATCTTGACATTTTTTTCAACTCTCCTTATTTTTAACTTGCCATTATATGAAAAACCAACAACAGTCATGAATCCCTTAGAAAAACTTTCGTTCGATTCTTTGAACCATGTATTTAAATTTTTCTCTCCTCTTTTTATGATAATAAATGGCTCTTTTGTGCTGCAACCATTTAAATACACCCATGATTCATTTACTGTGACAATTTTTTCCACTTTTCTTTGGATAAGTGTTTCTCATACAGAATTCTGCAGCGTGCCCTGCGTTCAGCGATATGTTTTGGAGAAAGACGATGCACATTTCGTTTTTTCGCTTTCTTAAGATTTAAATCAGTGTTTATCACTTTGTTTACAGCGAACACAGAGCATTTTAATGATTTTGCAACAGTCCTTTGACTAGGGGGATTTTCTTTTAACATTAAACAACGTATCTTTGCAAAAGTCGAAAACGTCCGTTTTTTTCTTGGGTACTTGTTTGGAATTTTTGTCAAACTTGGGGCTCCAATTTGATGTATTTTCCTTTCTTGTTGACGATATTACCTATCGACGCTCTAGATATCACAAAACCATGACTCTCACATCGTTCGTTTTTGGATAACGGAATAGGTATGCTTCTCTTCGGAAAGAGCATAAATATAGCCTTCGAACCACTGCTTCGTAAAAAACGCCATTTTGAATAAAAATAAAATTCTCAAGCCGCAGACGATAATTTTGACTTATAAAAACATAATACAATTGCAATTATTTCTTTTGTAGCAATCGATTTTTTTTTATTACCGCCAAACAAAATCGTCTAAAAAATGTGCGAACAGCCTCTGTATCTGGCAATGCAAATTTTTTCAGGCGAGGTAAGGAAGAGGTGACTTGAGAAGCCTCCCCGACTTCTGACAGAAATATTCTGCTTCGTGTAGAATATCTTCCTTACGAAAGTGCCTTTCGCAAATCTGAAATGAATAAAATTTGTTTAAGTTGGTACCGAAGAAGTTTATTGTAAGCTCAGAAAAAAACTTGTGTTGAATTAAAAAAAAAAAGTATTTAGTTTTTCCTAATTATTGCATGTTGTGTTATGAAACAATACAAATAATGTTGTGACCAACAATTATTGTATTGAAACACTTTATTGTAGCGTTGCCATTTTACACAATACTTGTGTTCCACTTGTGCTGTTTGAACCCAAGTTTTTTCTGAGTGTAAATATTCATGGATTTGCCTAGTTTTCTAGACTTCTTTAATGACTGGTAATTAAATTTACGAAGTTTTAGTACATACTAAAAATATTTTACAGTATTAGTAATTGATTTGGAGGGCTGTTATTGTTTTGAAGATTAGGTTAGATTGTTTGAATGATCAAACAGTATAGGTCTGGTATTTGATTCTTCGTATTCTATTTCATTTCAACTAACAAAATGAATATTATGTATGTAATGGAATTATTGCAATAGAAAAATGTAATTGTTTACATTACTAAATATATATCATTTACCAACTAGGTATTTTTTAGAAAATAAAAGTTTACGATATAAAAATTTCAGTTGTTTACATTCAAAATACCTAGCAAAAGTTTACGCTTTAAAATTTCACGTTTTCATCAAATTGGAGCACCAATATATACAATAATAAAATTCATTACTTACTCGGAAGTTTTGAAGTTTTTTCTTTGAAGTTTTTTCTTCTACATCGATTTATCCATATGGAAGCTAATTCTGGTTCTTTAGGGAATCTAAAGACCGACACTTTATCTCCATTGCGGTAGTTGCCATTGCAACCATAAACTGCACACTTCAATGGCATATCCAGGGCCGGATTTAAAGATTTGCCGCCTCTAGGCTACGATTGGTTTGCCGCCAGATATAGTCTTCTTATTTTTTTTCCTTTTTACATATAAGAATCATTTATGTACTATTACGCTCTAAATCGAAATAATAGGCGAATTTTTTTTAAACTGTTCTACTATTTTTCTTTCAACTTCGAAATCCGGGGAGGAAGGGTGCAATTGCCCTCTCAGAGACCGTGTTTTCTACTAATTATTAGTAATACGTTAAATATAGTTTTCCTTCTTCAAGATTTTCGTATCTTTATGATATTTTTTTAAGTCTAATGCCGCTTTAATTGGTCGTAAAATTTGCCGCCCCCAAAAAATTCGCCGCTCTAGGCTACAGCCTACTTAGCCTATTTAGAAATCCGGCCCTGGGCATATCCTTTAACTGAATGCTGGACCTTATCTATAAAATGAAGACTTATTTAGTTATTTTTCAAAATCTTGAATGTGAATTGTGAATTCCACAAAATGGCGAGCTTGTTGTGGTTTAACGTAAGTAGAAAACAAGATGCGCAGACCGGCGTCTTTTAAAATGTTCTGCTCCACAGGCCTTCATGTGATCACTCGAAGTCTCTCCTGTGCGCCGGCTTCCCTAGTTGTAGGAGGTGATGCTTAAGGACGGTTGGTTAACAGAGAGTTCCGTGTGTAAGATATACGGATTATCAAGGTTTTACCGTATTTATAAGATCATTTTAATTTGCATCCCTAAATATTAAAAATATATATTTCGGAGTGTATAATTGTACATTTCATGTATCGTATCTATCTTTATTATTTATCTTTTGTTTGAATATTTTTTTTGTAGCAATTGTTTTAAATTAGGGTATTTATCTCCAATACTATGTTATCTAGTTTCTACTTCTGTTTTAATACAAAGCAAATTATTAGTTTTAACTAAGTTTAAGAACATTTTTAGCAGTTTATGTTGTATATGTCTAAGTCTCTTGTTGCTTTTATTTTATAAATGAATAATTTTTTATAGTTATGTTTCCCTCGATGAAAGAGGACCATTTGGCTTTGTTTCATACTGCCGCAAAAGGGTAAGTTATGATTTCGCTTATTTTTAGCCTACTTTTCTTTTTTTTTTAATTCGAAGAATTAAAAAAAATAAAAAAGTAGGTATTGACATGCGGTCGATGTCCGTCCGTCCGTCTGTCTGTCCGCCCGTCTGTCCGTACCCCCCTTCCAAAATCGGTTCTATCCATCCGATCTTAAAAATTCTTTTTTTGTTGGAAAGCTATGACCTCAGAGACCCAACTTTCATACTTTTTGTCCGTCTGTCTGTATGATCGGACGGACATAAATCTACTATTTGTCGACAAATTTCCCATATTGAACTAGCATTGAAATTCAATTTCGAGTCATTTAAATCGCTGAATTTAACTAGAAATGCTACGGACAAGTGAGATACGTCAAAAAATTCAGCGCATCGAAACGAGAATACATTGAAAATTTCAGAAAAGAATTCGAATTCTAAGTACTTCAATTATTTAAAAAACCGCAAAGTTAAATGCTCATTTAAAAAGCATAGGAAGCCATTTTTATTAGAATTAAATCACCATTGCCATCACAACAATCGCTCAAGAAACTTTAATTCTTTTAGACAATAAATTAAAATAAATTTATTTTTGCGACATCGATCAGTTTGAAATGACGTCAAATATATTTCACTTTGAGATTCTGTATGTTGGTATGCAATGTTTTCATTATATTTAAAAGCGAGAACTATTACATATTTATTCCTTGAAATATAAATTTTTGCAAACGATTTAAGAAATAATTATTTAATTTTCGAAATAAAATAAATGAAACTTGCCGAATTTGGCGCATAAATGTTTACTACAGAATTAATGCTGTGTTTGGCGCCTTTTTACCTGTTCAACACTACTGTTGTGTTGAAGCGGGTTAAGTGAAAGATTCTGCTACAAAACTACTTGTTAATTTACATGTCCCATTTTAGGTGCATTTTGGAGTAGTTTTATGGTTTTTGTTCTACTAATAATTAAATATTTATTTATAATATTATATAGTTTTATACAGTAGACGCCGCTTAATGTGATCACGGTTAATATTATCAATGGTTTGATGTTATCAAAATCGCTTAGTCCTGTCCGCTTATATTAAAATATATTGAAAAATCCTCGTTTATTGTAATCAAATGTTCGTTTATTGTTATCAATTTATATGTAAATTTTATTTTCCTGAAACCAATAAGAACAAGAAGGAAAACTTTTTTTGTTTAAAGTGATGAGGACATTTGCGAAGCCGTAGTGTCATAGATCAAGCTTCCGTCACAAGATTCTGATGCCAATGATTAACCCAAAAGTGCTATCAATGACAAAATTCCGACGCCTGCTCAGATGAGGGAGACACCGAATCTTACGTCTAGGTTTGCAAAACAAAGCCGCCGGCCCGGAACACTTTCATAAGCATTATGATTATGAGTGATTCATAAAAGACTTGCTTCGAAAGAATGCTAAATAATCGACAATTGATGATTTCTTTGTTAATAATTAACCTTTTGTATTTTGTATTGTTTTCTGCAGTTCATCATTACATAAATATGTAATTATACTAACTAGTAATTCTTTTTCTTTAGTGTGCATTAATTTCTATTAAATACTATAGAGTTTTACACCAACAACTCATTTTTTAAAATTAATTTTTATTTTAATACGCATGTAAAAAAATAATTTTTTAGTTTAAACTTTTTTTTCGTCTATTGTAATCAATCGGTTATTGTTATCAAATCACGTTCGTCCTAATGTGATCACATTAAGCGGTGTCTACTGTATTTCAAATACATATTGTGCTTTAGTTTTAAAAAAAAACTTCGTTTAGAGCATAAATACATTAAAAGTATAATAAACAAGTCGCTCGTTATATCGTGGTTTTTTGCTTGACTACCGGGACCGCGCTATAACGAGGGGTTGCTGCATAATTTTTTAAGCAAAAAAAATTGGTTTGATACACTTTACAGGGCTGCCTCTAAGACTATTCAGGCTACTAAAGCGATTGTTTTGAAGGAAAGGCGACTATGACTTTTATTTAGGAAAATTTTAGATGAAAGCGACGATTTCTGTGTAAACAACCATCAGGGACTATAATTTAGATTTTTTTATTGTTATTCAAAAGTGTGGAAGTGAAAAGTGTTATTCATAAGTGTTCGCAAGTGATCTCTCACCCGGTTGCATAATATAATGATATTATTAACACTTTTGCTATGCATGTTTTTGTTTCCGCGTAATTTATGATAGGAATATCATTATAGAATCTTTAGTTGTACGGCCGTCTGAGCCATTTTAAAATTAAAATTGTGAAACGATACATTTAACATAAAACTATACATTTAACCTATAATTTAAAACTATACATTTAAAAAATACATAACTATACATTTAAACATAGCATTTAAAGAAGTGTTCGGCTTTTACGCTGATACCCCAATTTTTCACAACAAAAACACAATCAAATTTTTGTTCTATTCTCGGTCTATATCACTGAAAACTACACTTATATTTCAATAAACAACAAGTTTATATTTAATTTTAAAAATAAAGGTAGACAATTTAATTAAAATAAGATTAATTAAGAATAGGAAGCACTAAGCTGCCTTCAAATAATTGCCAGCACAATCTCCCGGATCATCTTCTTCTGACCAAAATATACAGTTTAATAAATACTTCTTGATCTACTTATTTTGCTACCTAGTAGTTTTCACGAAATCTACTGATGAAGTTGCATTGCCTCGTAATGATTGAATCTTGTTATATATATTGCTCGGGTTCAGGCCAAGTTAGACCAACAAGAATATTTTCTTTTGATCCAGTGTCCGTGAGTAATGAGCTTGTGGTAACAAGGCTAGCCTGAATGTTATTAAATATTTTTATTTATCTTTGAAACTGTTTTAAGCATTTTTATTACTTTTGCCTATACTGGTAGTGGTATTGATTTCTGATTTTCGACAGGATTTAGGGTTTTAGTTTCTAAAAATTAAGTCAGCTTATGTACAATTTATGTAATGATATATTATGCTAGTAGTAATTTTTAGTTTTTGAATTTTCCTGATTTTTTTTTATCGTACTTGAACAGGACTTGAATTTTTTTTTCTTAACGAGTGTGTGAACTGTGTATAGCAGTGCCAGTATAATCGGGATTTGTGCTTAAAATCTGCTGTATTTCATTGCATAAGTAATGTCCTGAATTTTTCTTAAATTCTTGTGTTCCCCACTACGACCCCCAAATTTACGACGGCCTTCGTTTACAGTCCTCGTGTAGGCTCTAGTGCAACGTTATTTGAACCTAACCCAACCAATATCTGTGCCTAGGAAGCATCTGGGCCTAGAAATCCAAAATAAAGATGCTTTTTCAACTCTAGTTCGACCTTAATTCAACCAAATTAAAGCACAAAGCCTTATTTATTTTTAACCCTCTAAAGTCTAATACATGAATTTTTTTTCATCCCGAAAAAATATATATGTATCTTTAATACTCATACATTATGGGAAAAATACTGAAAAAAATTTAACTGCATTAGAATTTAAATTTTTACAAATTTTTCCATGTGACCAAAACCAACTACAAAATTCCAATTTTTGATAATAATGACTAGAAAATTACTAAATATATTTCAAAATAACCCTCTTTTTAACTATAATTTTTCAAAACAATTTATTTGTATTTAGTATTAGGAATATTATTATACTTTTCTAATATTATTATTATATATAATATTGCCAAAAGCTTAATTTTACAAAAGTTAATAACCTTCATCTTTATTTGAATACACGTTTACTTCTGTCATTTATGAGGATTATTATTAACTGAAACTTCAAAATGGAATGTAATAGAAGAAAAAACAAATTTGTCGAGAGGGAGCTCTACTTTAATAGAATAAAGTGTGCTATGTTACCAGGGCCGGATTTCTAAATAGGCTAAGTAGGCTGTAGCCTATAGAGCGGCGAATTTTTGGGGGCGGCAAATTTTACGACCAAACAAGTCGGCATTCGGCATTATAAAAATTATTATAAAGATACGAATATTTTTAAGAAAGAAAACAAATACTTTACATTAATGAAACCGTAAACGTATATTAGTACTGATATTTCGTAGCAAACATAGTCGCTGCGAGGGCAATTGTACCCCCTCGTCCCGGATTTCGAAGTTGAAAGAAAAATAGGCGAATATTTTAAATTGTACTTCACTTTCGATTTAGTGTGTAAAGGCAAATTAACATAGATTATTCTAATATGTGTATCTTTTTTAGCAGCACATGCCACACTATTTTGCAGCTAACCAACTTTATTTCCCAGAAGGGGGAGAATATTGTTACAGCGGCGGCAAATCAATCGTAGCCTACAGGTGGCAAATCTTTAAATCCGGCCCTGTATGTTACTTGTTGCCAAACGACAAAAGTATGCATTAGAGGGTTAATGTTACCTTTCTTTATTTGCAGCAAGCTCAAAGAGCCATAGAATATTGTGATGGATTCTACCTCCTTGGAAGTCCTCTTAGGGTAGAATGGGCTTATGGGTGGCCCAGAGAAGATCCTGATGAACCTGACGGTAAGAAATGCTTCTGTGCCTTACTAGGAAAATTATATAGAACTGAAGTCAAACTGACTATCTTTGGTGCCGTACTAGAGGGAGGATGTTGGCGAACAAGATACAACTTTGAACCGTATAGGCTCTATAAACATCCTCAAATTCTGCAGATTATCCAGAGCAACCGACTAAGATGGCTCGGTCATATCTGGAGAGGATCTGATGATAGCCCCGTAAAAATTGCCACCTTCAAGATCCCTCAGGGGTCCCGCTCCAGAGGTAGACCCACTACACGAACCTACACGATGGCTCAACGACCTCAAAGTCCTAAAACTTAAGAACTGGAGGGGAGTTGCCATGGACAGGGGAGCTGGAGTTGGAGAAGGCGTGCTGTTGAGGCAGCCAAGGCCTGCAAAGGGCTGTTGCGCTCCTGAAGAAGAAGAAAGTCAAACTGGGCTACATTAAAAAACCTCAGAAATTTTACCCGTCCTCGAGGACACCTTGTCCAACAAAGTACCCATCCTCCCTTGAAACTAACCCGTCAAACTCTAACTTATATAAATAACTTCAAAATAAATAAAAAAATCATTTTCTTCTAGTTATTAATAATACAAAATGCACAATTAATTAGTAGTTAGTAGGATTGCATTATACGGTAATAAAAGAGATACTAGGTTACTAATAATAACCCTAGTACTAGAGTATTGTAAGATTACAAAGATTAAAAATGTATCATGAACATTAAGGGGGAAATGGCCGTCCACGAGGTCATAGGATTCGAGAAATTAGTTGTCCTCAGGGAATTTTTTACCGCCTAGGACCGGAGGACGGGTGGTTTTTCCAGCCCTACTTATATACATTTTTCATTAGAATTTACATAATATGTATTTTACATGCTTTCTTGCGCTTAATTATTCAACCCAGTTTGTAACGTTACTCGTTTATAAAGTCATAAACATTGTGGTCCTTGACTGGTGCTATAACAAGGTTATATACTGTAACTTAATATAAACCCGGCATTACACTGGTGTATCCTCAATAATAGTAACATGAAGATTCAGGGCCGGATTTCTAAACAGGCTATGCAGGCTGTAGCCTAAAGCCGCGAATTTTTGGAGGCGGCAAATTTTACAACCAATTAAAGCATCTTTCGGCATAAAAAAATATTATAAAGATAATTATTATAAATAATTCGACAACCGACTGTTTGGGCTTACTATTGAATCAGGCAATGGCATCACTTGGAGAAACCTTTTTTTTGCTTTGGCAGCATTTCCTGTATTATCCCTACTTCTAAGCCGGTCCGCTTCTATTTGTGTCACTCTGTATTAATTGGATGTGTTTGCTAACTGGCAAATCTAACCCTCACCCATTCAAAACTTCTTCCAGCCGAGCATCTCCTCGCCATCCTCCGCGCCCAGCCCGAGTTCCAGCATTTCCAGCGGAAATCGGATCTGCTGCTCGCAGTGCTCGACCAGATGGATCAGAAGAACCCTCGGATCCTGCTGCTCCTCCGCAAAAACTGGGGAGGAGTTTGAGTGCATGGTAACGGACCTCATTGAAGAGGACCCCCTACCACCTCTAGTCGTTGCTGGTACGAGCCCACTGGGAGAGGACTTTGAACGGGTGAGTGTGCTGCAGAGTGAAGTTAGACGACTATAGTCCTCATTGAGCTAGAATTAAAACTAGAGTAAAGTGTCAGCGAGAATAAAATAATGAGTAACCCAATTGCACCCTTTTGAGCAAACTGGGCAGAAAAGGATTGTTTTCCCTAAAAAAAATTATTTTAAGGATATACTAATACTTTTAAGAAAAAAATTAACATTAATGAGTAAATCGTAAATATATATTTTTAGTATTAATATATTTAATAGCAAACATGGTAGCTGTAAGGACAATTACAGATTCTCCCCTCCCCCGGATTTGAAATTGAAAGAAAATTAGTAGAACAGTTTAAAAAATCGCCCATTTCGCTTTTAATATAGAGTGTACATAGATGATTCTAATATGTTGGAAAAAAAGTCGAGAAAATTATATCTGGCTGGTAAATTGATCGTAGCCTACAGGCAGCAATTCTTTAAATCCGGCCCTTGCGGATTTGGTCCAGGCAGGCAGCTGTAAAACTTAATTGTTTACAAAACAAATTATGTACTGGTCTTGAAACAAGGAGCATTAAACGCAATTATGAACATCTAACTTAGTAGAAAATCCCTTTGACATTTCTATGCAGAAACTTCTGTAAATCATTGCACTGATTGTTGAACTAGAAAACACCATATTTAAATCATTAAAAAAAAGCAAAGTAACCTCTTATAAATTGACATTCCAGCTAATTTAAACTTTGTCATTTTATTTCTAATATTCATAAAATAAATTCGAGGTTGCTATCATAGTAATCTAGTATTTGTTTCTTTTATTAATGTATAATGTAATCTGAGTAACTACTTATACATTGTGCATTTTATATAAATGTTTATAATAAATAAGGCAAAATTATGTTTTTACTTATATTTAGAAGCAATTTATATATAATTTAAGTTTGATGGGTTAGTTTAAAAGGGGGCGGGGGTATATTGTTGGCCAAGCCGTCGTTGGAGACGGGTAACATTTCTTAGATTTTCAAGCCTTGATTGTAATATCAGTTACTTTTCATATTAAGTAAGTGTAACATCGTTACTTTTTTAAGTAACTGTATCAGAGTTTATAAAAGTAGCTTTCCAAATCTCTGGGATATTCAATAGGGATGCACCAAATATTTGGTTATTCAGTATTCGGCATATTCGTCCACTTTAGCCCAACATTCAATTTGGCTGAATAGTGAAATTTGAATTTTATTCAAATTTCTTCATATCTTTTAAAACGTCAAAAAATTCCCAAGCAGGACTTGTTTTCTTTTATGATATACTCAAGTTCTTAAGTTTTTGTTATTTAAAATGTGAAATCAAGCTTTACTCAAGTTGTATTAAACAAACATGTCTCTCTAAGGGAACAGTTACAGTGAGTTGGCTTTAAAAAATCAATAATTACTATTTATATCACAAATGTTAATTTTTCCACTAACATATTAAAAAATATTTGTATTTTAATTGTATAATATTGTAAGTCATGGTTTTATTATTTTTTTCTCATTTTCATTCTACATTGGATCTACCTGATTCTATTTTTGTTTTTATGTTTCTGTGCGATTGTGTACGTATATGTTTATGTTGAATTGGAATTTATGAATAATAACTACAACTTACTTAGAGCTAATATATTACTTAGGCCGAATATTCGGTATTTGGCCAAATTTGGTATTCGATCCATCCCTAATATTCAATTTTGTTTTGTGTATTTTCAAATTAAGGCACCTTCTACTGCCATTGCATCTGTGCCAGAATCTGTTGAACCTAGTAAGTAGTTTTTAGTTATTTTTTAGCACGTTTTCTTTTTATAATTTCCATTATGTTTAAAGAAAAAAAAATAGAAGATTTGATAATCAATGGCTATGTCTGTCTTCCACTTTCATAGCACAAACTACAGCTGCTATAGATATCTGTAATGCGTAAAAAAATTCAGCGTATTTAAGTTGGAAGTCGTTGAAAATCTTCAAAAAAAAAAAAATCAAAGTACTTCTATTTGCAAAAAAAAAAAACTTGCATAATTCAGTGCTTATATAAATAAGAATCCATTTTTATAAAGATTAAATCGCCAGTGCAAAACAATTGCACAAGGTTACTTAATTGCGTGACATATTCTGTAACAAACCTACTTGTTAGATTCCACACTACGTTTATAAGGTAAATATTGGAAGGTATTATAATCGTTCAGTCCGTCTGTCTGTCACCCACTTTCATAGCCCAAACTACAAATGCTACAGACAAGTTTGATACGTCAAAAAATTCAGCTCATCGAAATTAGAATACATTGAAAATTTCAGAAAAGAATTCAAATTCTAAGTACTTCAATTATTTAAAAAAAACCTGCAAAAATCAATGCTCATTTAAAAAGCATAGAAAACCATTTTTATTAGAATTAAATCACCATTGCCATCACAACAATCGCTCAAAAAACTGTAATTCTTTTAGACAATAAATTAATATAAATTTATTTTTGAGACATCGATAAGTTTGAAATGACATCAAATATATTTGATTCTTTGTATGTTGATATAAAATGTTTTCATTCCATTTAAAAGTTCGGAATATTACATATTAATTGTTTGAAATATAAATGAATTTTTGCAAACGAAAAGTAATTAGTGAAATTTTGAAATAAAATAAATGAAACTGGCCAAAGGCCCTCGCCAGATAAGACGGTGAAAAATGCCCCCATCTCAATCGGGCTAATTTTTTTTCTGAAAATACCTCATAGTATAGACAATTTTTCAGCCAAGTTTCAGCTCTAAAATATGACGCATTTTTGAGTAAAAAATTAAAGTTTTTTTTCTTTTTAAATTGATTATTTCCTGAATATATTTGATAAATCTAAAAACTGCTCATGAGTTTTTAGATATCATTGAGTAGTATTCTTAGAAAAATCCGCTCCTAATTCTGATCGAGCGATCATTGTTAAAAATGCGACTTTATTTTTCAAAAAAAAAAAAAAATTCATGCAAAAATCGCTTGGTACATCTTAGGTTTTTGTCTTTACATGTTCCTCTATTATCAATCTATAATATACATTTTTTTCAGATTTTTTAAAATATTGGATGATAGCTAAAAAAAATAATTCTTAAAGCCTGATTTTTTGCTCTAAAATCCATAGATTTAGAAATAGCATGCCCATCGATTGCGCAATCCCGTACAACGCAATGCAAACTGCGCGATTGCGTGATGAATCCACATTTCGCCGTTTTCTCAATGCATCACAGGATACTGGTTCACAAAAATGGTTTTGTCGAAGAGTTACATACAATAATAACTGCATTTTTAACTTGCTTCTTTTATGAATATATACCTCATGCCTTACAGAAATTATCAATACGCATGCAGCTATAAAATTATGCTAGCGAAACTTGTAAAAAGTTTTAATTAGTTAATATTGAATATATATTTTTTATTAGTTGAATTATCTCATGGTGCCATCTGGTGGCGTATGGCATGCCATGTGCTAGAGCTTGCGAACTGCCTTACGGGATACTGGTTAACAAATGGCTTCACCTTTCCCCCAAAGGGCAGATCTGCTACTTTCTAAATCTATGCTAAAATCCTTTAGTCCGAAAGAAATTCTCCCAGATTGAATTTCCCCTCTGTTAGGAGTGCCATCTGCCGAGTAAGTAGTGCGAAAAGTCAGGTTTTAAGAATATATTATTTTTTTTAAACTATCATCCAATATTTTCAAAAATATGAAAAAATTATCTATTGTATATTGATGTTAGAGGAACATGTAGAGACAGAAACTTTGATCAGATTTATAAGCGGATTTTTATGAGAACACTACTCAATGATATCTAAAAACTCATGAGTAGTTTTTTGGATTTATCAAATATATTCAGGGAATAATCAATTTGGCATTGCAGAGGTTTCTTTCTGTTTATTAATTATTATATAACCATCTCGGTGTTCTTTCAAATAAAGATGTCTTGGTTTAAAAAAAAAACACTTTACTAAGTATCCTAAATAAAGGCATTTGGTAAAAATTCTCTATATTTATCAGGGTGTTCCTTATTTTACGAATTTTCGAAATTAAAAAGATGTAACCTCTCATTTTTTTCCTTTTATGTCAAAACACTCAGAAACGAAGTTTTATCCCATTCTGATATCAGTAACATGACAATTTCATTTACAATCGCACAAAATGCTAAAAATTCAAGTTATGCTCCACGTATCGAATTTTGTTAATCCAAGAACACAAAAAAGTCAAATCAAAAGTTAAAAAAGCACACATTTTTCTACAAGTTTCGAATTCACGTTATTGCACAATCAGCGACGGTTATCGAGATACATCAGAAAGAAACGCTAACTTTTTTGGAAAACACGCAAAATGCTCCTATCCACTCCCCATGGTAGGGGAGAATGAAGCACTACAGCACTGCATAATAGCGTCTAAACTTGGTTTCATAAAATAAGCACACATTTGTGTACGTTAAAATAAGAAGTACGAACAATCCGTGTTACTCTATTTTCTCTTAAGGGTCAGGGCCGTTACGTGGGTACTGGGGCCGGGCGGTAACCCTTAGCTCCTTTTAAAAGAAAGACACTGTGGGTTTCACTAGGGTTACTGGAATATCTGCGTATGAGGGTTGCGACATGATGCTCTCACCTGATTGGCTGGAGCATAGCCATGCTCCCGAGATACGGCGCTGTTATTTTTCCCCCGTAGACATTACACGGTGACTCAGCGAAGCTCTAATAAATCGCATCTAAACGATATAATCAAAGGAACGTAACCACTATTTGTTATTGATTTTGTTTTTAATGATCTATATTCTTCAATATTTATTCTTTTTTGGATTAAAATTCTTAACGGTAAAGCTGTAATCCATGTTTTAATACCGGCGTGTGTCATTGCTATGGAATACAAAAGTTGTTTAAACTCAGAAAAAGTGTATAAAGCTTTTCTTTTTAATCTTTGTATTGTAAATTAAACATCATGTGGACTATTACACTTCTAAAAATAGTATTTTTTTTTATCATTATACTACCAGAAAATGCCATTTTTAATGTCGAAGCTAGCAGACGGTATTTGGCATGCGTTGGCGGAACATTAGTTGGCGGAGTAACGTGGCCGGGATACCCCACTTGGCTTAGAGATATCCCATGCGATAAATAATATGCAGGATTGGCATAAGTGAATATAATAAAGATTTAATTAGATTCCAAATTTTAGTTACATTACTGGCCATGCAAGGCTGAAAAGATCTAGGCTAAATGGTACATTTAAATAGTAATGTCAGTAGCGAGAGTTCGTACACGTTTTGCTTGTGAAAGGCAGGAGCCAAGGAAAAACAACGTCCGAGCAAGACGGGTCAGCAAGGAGGAAGAGAAAAATCTCGTGTCGTCTCGCCGGTCCCGAGCGAGGCAGGAGAAAGTTTAGATGTCTCTCTTCGGCTGCTCGGAGAGGGGAAAGTGAAATGGTTTGGTTTGCTCTTGCGGCCGGGCTGATAGCGTCCGCCGCAGTACTCCCTCCCCAGATTTCGAGCTATCGAAATCGAACTGGCAGCCGAAGAGTTCTCCCTGAGTTTGACTTCCTCAGAATCGGGATCAGCCGGCGAGTGTCGTCTGCTGCAGTTGTTTCAGTGCGGGGTGTAGGGTGACGGGTCCTTTGGCCTGTGCGAGAGTCAGCTGTTCGGAAGAACCGGTTGGATCTTCCTGCTGGGGCGTCGTCCGCCGGAGTTGACAGGCTGGGGCTCGCTGCGTGGGTGTCGTCCGTCGTAATCGACTGGTTGGGGTTCGCTGCGTCGGCATCGTCCGTTGGAGGCGACTGGCTGGGGTTCGCTGCGTCGGCCTCGTCCGTTGGAGGCGACTGGCTGGGGCGGGTCGTCTGGGGCGACCGGGCCTGCTTAGCTTGGGGGACTCGGGCGTCTGCTGGGAAAGAAGCTCGAGTGGCTGCTTCCTTCAGGACGTAGGCTGGCTTCAGTCTGTCGATGGAGACCACGACTTCCTTCTCGCCTTTCAGGATCCGGAAGGTCTTCGGGGCACGCTCCAGGACTAAGAAGGGGCCGTCGTATGGTGGGCGCAGAGGTGTTCGGACCGCATCGTGTCTGAGGAAAACGTGCGAAGTTGAACGCAGGTCCGGGTGCACGAAGAAACTGGAAATGTTCTTTGGTCGCTGGCCAGTTGGAGTCGGTGTTAGCTGGTGCATGAGCTGCTTGAAGGTTTTGATGAAATCGGGATCTGCCAAGGCGTCTTGTGATGGGGACAGGAACTCGCCTGGCAGTCGAATTCCTCTGCCAAAGACCAACTCACTGGGCGTAGCTTGGAGATCTTCCCGGAGCACTGCACGCAGACCTAGAAGCACAGTAGGCAATATCTCCGTCCACTTCTCAGTCATGTGAGCCTTAAGGGCAGATTTAAGCGTTCTATGCCAATTTTCAATAAGGCCGTTTGCCTGAGGGTGAAACGATGTCGTGTGGATTTGTTGCGTGCCTAAAATTTTATTGAGGCTTCGGAAAAGCCTGGATTCGAATTGGCGTCCTTGATCGCATGTCAATCGCAGAGGGACACCATAACGGGCGATCCAAGTCTTGTAAAATGCTCGCGCGACGGTTTTAGCCTCCGCGTTTGGGAGTGGTTCGGCCTCAGTCCAACGGGTACCGCGATCGATCATGGTAAGCAAATAGATTTGTCCTTCGGAAGGAGGAAGCGGACCGACCAAATCGATATGGACGTGATCGAATCGTCCACCGACTGGGATATCCTGAATGATACTTTTAGTATGTCTCTGAATTTTTGATTTTTGGCAAGGCAAGCAAGACTTAGTCCATTAATCTAACGTCTTTTCTGTTGATGGCCAGACAAACGTTCGCAAATCAACTTAGTGTTCTGATCCTAATGCTCGCGTGTGCGCCAAGTTGTGAAATTTTTCGAAAACCGCTCTTCTGTAAGAAACGGGGACGTAAGGTCTTAATCTTGTGTTTGAGTTTTCGCAGAGTATCGTGTCCGTCCGAATCCGGTAAAAAGGCATTTCTTTAAATTGCAGACTACTGTCCCACTGATTCAGCAGGTCTGTTTAGTTTTTTTTTTCGGTGTCCGGTTTTTTGGGCCGCAGCTAGAGCGTGAAAATCTTACATGGGTCTGGCATCGATATGGCTTCAAACACGTGATAGACTGTCGGCAGGGACGTTTTCCTCTCCCTTTTACGTTTAGCGGATATCTGTTGTGTACTGGCCAATAAAGTCAAGGTGCCTTAATTGCCTTGGAGAGCTTTTTTCCAAGTTTTGGTGAAATGCTAAAGTCATATGGGCGAATGATCCGTATAGGCGATTATATTTTGGCCCTCTACCATGTGCCTGAAATAAGCCGGAATTGCCGCGTAAATCGCGTAGAGCTCGCGATCAAAGGTAGAACCATTATTTGTTGGGCATTGGTGTGAGTTTTGCAGAGAAAAATGCTAATGGTTGGACCATTGGGTTTGACCAGGCCAACGACCTGGTTAAGGGTACCTGCACAATAGCGTAAAGCACTAGCTCGGATGTGCAAAAGCAGTTTGCGCGTTCGGATGTGGGTGAGGCTAAAAGTGCGGCATTTGCAAGTTTGGTTTTACACTCCTTAAAAGCTTGCGTGGTATCGGGTTCGTCCAAGTTATTTCGGAATTTTCCCTTTTTTCTTTTTACCACTTTAAGGTACTCGCACAAAAGGTATTGAGCGGAGTGCCGAATGCTTGAGGCACATTGCTACGGTAGAAAATTTAAGAGACCTAAAAAGCGCCTCAGTTGTTTGATGGTTTTAGGTCTTTCGAACCTGTAGGATCGGTTTCAACGCGTTCGGGCATAGGTTATAATAATGCCAATCCGCACTTACAGTATAGAGCCAAGAAACGGCAGCTCTTTGAGCGCCAAAATACACTTGTCTATATTTATGCGGATGCCATACTCTTGCAAGCGTTGGGAAAGAGATTCCAGGTGTGTCATAATGTTTCATACCATACCCCCCCTCGTTAAACGCTGGCTATGAGGATGTCCCGTCTAAGTATGCAAAGGCAAAAATCTTAAGCCGTATAAGACCTCGTGAATGAAACGTTGGAGGTGTCTCGACCAGCGCATGATAGAACCGAAGGGCATATACAGAAATTCGAACAAACCGAATGGAGGTGGTTATCGCTGTTTTGGGGACGAATCGTCCGGATGGACGGGTATGCTGGTGGTAGGCACGAGTTAAGTCGATTATGCTGAACAACGGTTTTACCGTGGAGATGTTGGGCGAAAAATCTTGAATGTGCGGTATTGGGTACCGGTCCGGTACTGTAATACGATTAAGAGCCCGCCCCTCTGTAATCACCCGTGGGCCGGAAATCACCGTTTGATTTTGGCACCATATGTAAGGGACTAGCCCAACTAGATTTACTCGGCCGGCATATGCCCTGCTCCATCATTGTTCGAAATTTCCCTTCCCGTTTTGCTATAGTCAATTGGGTAGGGTTTAACCTGCGTGGTCGCGCAAAAACGTTGTGGTCCTTTTGTTATGATTCGATGTACCGTGCTGTGATTAGGTTTTTTAACCGCAGGGTAAGGTTTTAGGACCTCTTTAAACTTCTTTAGAATGCCGTTATATTTCGTATCGTTTACGATTAAAGTAAGCTTGTTTGGCTGTTGGAAACGGTTGTGCCTTTACTTTTTAATTTAGTCCAGGCGGGTCGTGTAGGCAAGAATGTAATCTCTCTTGAGATCGACGAGTAGTCCAAAATGTTTGAAATCGGCACCTATTATTGGTTTGGCTGACATTAGCCACGATAAACGGCCATTTAAATTCGCGTCGTAAATTTAATGCCAAAGAAATTGTTTTAGTGCCGTAAGTTTTTATCGTGCCGCCATTGGCTGTGAAAAGTTTTAAGTCACTTGTGTTTTTTAGAGTCATATTTGCTTGATACGGTAGTACACAAACATCGCTCCCCGTATCCGGCGAGGAACTTACGGTTTGTCAATTGGTCAAATACGAAAAGGCGGCTTTTACTGTTTAAAAAAAAAAAAAAAAAAATTTTCGTTTTAAAAAAAAAATAAAAAAAAAACAAAAAAACAAATATCGGGGTGTCGCACTGCGCCGTCTGTGCGTCCCTCATTCGTTTCCGAATAATTGATGCAATGAGGTCTGCAGTTTCGGGCTTGTGCGCCGAATTTGGTGTGGAACCAACATAACCCATTTGATTCGGAGTCGTCCCGATATTCTGCATTTCGATTTCGCAAACGTGCAGGGATTTGGAGTTTCCTCGTCGGTTAAAGCTCCTCCTGCGAGAAGAACAAAAAACAACAAACAGTGAAAAATATAGCAAGGAAGACAATACAGCCGACTGTTTCGCTCGAAGTGCTGTGGGCCGTTTTGCGTTGTTGCCATCTGGCTTATCTGGCGGGTTAAGTTTTTCAATTTGTTTCTTTAGTTCGGCAATATCATCGTTACGGGCCCTTGCGGCCACTGCGTAGCAGTCGGTTTGCTGAGGCGTATTTATTTCCACCAGTTTATCCGCCATAAGAGCTAAGCTTGGGGGTTTAGGTCCACGTTGGCGATTGAAAGGATTGCCTGAGTTTGCTGCGGTAGTCTTTTAAGCCAAAGCGATTTAACTATCTCTTCCGTTATACTCTCGCCAGCGGTTTGTTCATTTTCCGCAGTAAATGCGACGGGCGGTCGTCGCCAAGTACCATTTCGGACAGAAGGCTTTTAGGCGTTTCTCCTGCGATTCAGCGAATTCGCTGATAAGTCTTTTTTTTATGGCCTCATATTTACCGGTCGCAAGGCGGGTTAAGGACGATATCGGAAATGTGTGATAGACACTTCGGAGTTTAAGGAAGCGATTACGGTTAGTTAGTAATATTTTGTAGTGTCGTGGGTTACGGCCGAAATCGAAAATTGGGCTTCTATGTTAGCAAAATATAATTCCGGGGCTTTTTCCCAAAAGGAGGGGACTTTTACAGAAACTTTTTCCACATGCTCGGGAGTATCTTCATTTTGAGTAGACATTATCGATAGCAGAAAAGAAATTTAAATCAAACGAGAAGATAAATATATATATATATATTATATAATATATATATATACTATATATATAATATATATAATATATAAATAAATATCTATAATATATTAAAATATATAAATATCTATAAATATATACTACATATATATATATATATATATATTTATATATATAAAGTATATATATTTATATATATAATATTATATAAATAATATATATAATATAAATATATATATATTATATATATATATATATATATACTATTATATATATATTATATATATATATTATATATATAAAATATAGATATATATTAGTATATAATATATATATATAATATATATATATATATATATATAATATATATAAAGATAAAGTATATAAATATCATATCACAAAATAAATATATATATATATAATAAAAATATATATATATATATATATATATATAAATACTAAAAATATAAATATATATAATATTTAAAAAGTAATATATATAATAATATATATATATTCAATATAATATATAAAAATAATAATATATATATATAAATATACGTAGTACAAATGGCGTAAAAGATCACAAAAGAAACATAAAAACTTACATTTTATACAAACACATAGCGAAAACGTGGGCCGGTAGGCTTAATTTTTGTTCGGCGTGCGAAAAACGTGCTGAGTCGGCAAAAACGTGACCGTAGTCTAACGCGACATAAATCACAATGACTGAGATTAAAGTGAACAAGAGACATACCTATTTGGCTGCAGGCTCGAATCTTCCGGGGTCACCACTGGCCGGGATACCCCACTTGGCTTAGAGATATCCCATGCGATAAATAATATGCCGGATTGCATAATTGAATATAATAAAGATTTAATTAGATTCCAAATTTTAGTTACATTACTGGCCATGCAAGGCTGAAAAGATCTAGGCTAAATGGTACATTTAAATAGTAATGTCAGTAGCGAGAGTTCGTACACGTTTTGCTTGTGAAAGGCAGGAGCCAAGGAAAAACAACGTCCGAGCAAGACGGGTCAGCAAGGAGGAAGAGAAAAATCTCGTGTCGTCTCGCCGGTCCCGAGCGAGGCAGGAGAAAGTTTAGATGTCTCTCTTCGGCTGCTCGGAGAGGGGAAAGTGAAATGGTTTGGTTTGCTCTTGCGGCCGGGCTGATAGCGTCCTCCGCAAACGTAAACAAACCGCAAATCAAAGTCATTGCTTACTTGAAAGTTGAAAACATTCTTATTTCTTCCAAACTAAGCAACAACATAATGTTTATATGTGTAAAACTGGAAAAAATAACTAGTTTTGTTTTATTGGAGAGTTTGGCTGAGCGATAACGATTTTAGCATTTCACACCTGCTAAGCTCCTTGGCGTTACCCTGCACAGCACACAGTGTATTGAAGGTACCCTAGGTTTCACCAATCATGCTAAAACTAACAACATAAATAAAGTGTGTGATCCAACATGGAAATGTGGCCTTTAAAATATTTGTTAAACGAAATAGCCGTTATCTATTATTGATAAAAACATTTTCCTAAAAGCGTTTTTAAAGTCCTTGCGGATCGGAAAAAGAGTTTGCAAGACAAAGAGCTGCCAATGAGGAAAATCGCCTAAGACATCACTCATCGTCAACTTCTGATAAACATGACGTCAGAAACCGTAGATGATAGTTCTTAAATTCAGATTAAAGGGATGTATTATCTAACTTTACAAAAAGCAAGCCGTTACTGAATAGCCCTCGTGTAGCTCTAGTGCGACGATAATTCAAACCAAACCAAACCAAGCCGTTACTGAAATAACATGCAAGGAAGGACATAATTACCCCAAAACTGGTAGCAGCTTTGGATAGATGTCAGTTGAGTATTAGTAACTGTTTCAATTCTGAAAGCAACAATTAATCTCTTGAATACTGCACTGATGAGTTAGCAGCAAAAAAGTCCTCTTTTTAACAAATTTGAACAAAAACTCTTAAAGAATGGGCAAGAGACATTCGGGTCCTCGATACACCACTTGCAGGGGCTGTAGAGACAAGGACAAAACGGCCACTCACATTCTCTGTGATTGCGAACATTATGCAGCTTACAGATTTGAGCATCTAGGGCAGTGGTTCCCAACCTGGGGGCGATCGCCCCCAAGTGGGCGATTTGTGTTATCAAGGGGGCAATAAATAGTTTGGGGGCGATAGGGGGGCGATGAGTATTCAAAGGGGGGAAATTAAAATATACGGTACCAAAACCAGTAAACCCTACTTATTTTTTTATCACTGTGACAAGTTTCAAACTGACATTCTTAAAAGATTTGAGGATTTGACCGAGTAAGAAATTCCTAATTCTATTGTTGATCCATTCCCTTTTGAATGGGCTGTGGATAACCTTGATAACTTTTTGCAGACAGAGTTTCTAGATCTGAAGTATGACTGTGAGGCGAGACTCATTTCAGCAGAGAGTTAGCTCAGCCTGCGTAAAAAAAAACTTATTTACACTGATCCTTTACTGTGGTAAAAAGCTCAACTACTTCTCATCTCGTTCCGTCAATATATTTAGTTAAAAAAAGGGTTAGTTCTGTTATCCAGCTCCTCACTAAACAAAAAAATCAATTGGACATTTGCCTCAAAGGCTTGCACATAAACTTGAAAAAGATAGAATAAAAAAGTTTTCAAGATTCAATTATTTTCTTTAATTTTATAAAATTGTCAACTCTCTTAAATTTTCCAGAATTGAGTTTAAAGATCTTAGCTAATTATTTCACTTTCATACTTTGAAAAAATCAAAATAAAAATAGAAAAAACAAACATTTTTTTTATTTAAGAGTAACCGGATGAAGCAGCTTTGGTTGTTTTTATATATGGCGGTAAGTGTTTGAAATTATAAAATTGCTTTATTGGTTACACTTTAACTCAAATTATTATTGGACAAATTATAAAAATTAAAGGGGGCGATATGTGTTGGTTAATTTAAAGAAGGGGGCGATGTTACAGAAAAGGTTGGGAACCACTGATCTAGGGCAACATTTGCTTGAGCCCTGGGAACTCCAGGATATTCCTATCAGATCCTTGCTGAATTTTGCTTCGGCAACAGGGCTCTTCCTATAGGAGAGAGGAGCCCCCCTTCAATGTCGTAAGTCATAAGACATTAAACTCGGTATTAAATCTATCGTACAAGAAGTACTTATTCTTCACTGTGACGGTAAGCAAGCTGTTACCAGCTCCAAACACTATAGAAAACAAGGAATAGCGTCTCCCCATCGTTATTACTTATACAGATTACGTTGGGTCCACTAACACAGAATACTATAGTGGAGATGCAGACGTAGTAAAAAGTGATAAAATACAAAGTTGGTGGGACCCGAGAGGTAACCAGCAACCGATGTTTTAAACTTTTTAGTAGAGTTGTATAGATGATATTTTGAGTGTAGGTCAATCGATATGAGTGGGACAAAATGTTCTGGACGCCATTTTGGAAAATGGCGGATGCAAATATTTGATTGTCCATATTTTGAAAACTATTCAACCTAAAAACTTGTTATTGGTGTCAAATCATACGTCATTGTTGCCAAGAAATAAAAAAAAAAGATATAACTTTCAACCCCATTCTTTCGTAATTCAATATGGCGTCTCCCGCCATATTGGATTCTATTATATTTAATATCTGGCGTTCTATTCATCATAAATGAATAATTTTTTCTTTCAAGTAGTGCAGTTTTAATTAATACACCACTTAATTCTTTTTTTACAAAGAAAAATCAACTTTAAAGATGGCGGTTTCCGCCATATTGCATTTTATTATATTTAATTTCGGAGCTCTATCAGAAATGGAAAATTCTAAAAGTGTTTATATTTGTCATGCATCCGCATTAAAGTACTTAAAACTTCATACCAGAGCCTTTGACACATTAAAGTGAGTTTTACCTGTTAATCAAGATGGCATTTTCCGCCATTTTAGATTTGCTTACATTTAAAGTTTTTTTATTCTTATTATCTTTTTCTGTTCTTAATCTTAAAGTCGAACTATGTTTTTTGGGTCAAGGATTTCAATGAAATATTTCTTTGAATTAATTCATTAATTCAAAGATACAACCAATTTCCTACATCTTAAAATGATGACAATTATGTATCATTAAATAAACTTTATTTTTATTTATTTTTCAATTATTTAAATATTTCTTTATAACATAAAAATCCCGACATTTCTGGAAAAATGATTGGCTTAATATATAATCACTAGATATAAGATGCTTAATATATAGGCACTAGATATTAGGTACATGCACAAACTTTTAGGCATGGTAGAGCGCTTGATGTACACACACAATTAGACCTAGTGCATCCTGTAGTACAACTGCAGTGTACAAGCTGCTTATATGACGGAGGAAAGGGATTGTTTTCTAGCAATTTGGGTTTCAGCTTCCCATTGTCACCGTACCACTCACAATACAGAACATCAGACGAAAATGTTTTTGCCTCTAGAGATTTTTTCCACGCCTGGTAATTTGAACGTTGAATATGTTGCTTCAAGGATTCATATGTAGGCGGAAGCATTTCGGGTGATTTCTGACTAAATTGTAGTACTCGAAGCTCATTTATTGAGTCTTGAATTTCTTCGTTGTGTACAGACCGTGAGTAAACAGCAATGAAACAATTTTCCGCCGATTTGATTGCAATATCGGACAGTTTTTCAATGGCAATCTCAAGGAGATTGGCATTTTTGCAATAAACTTCCCTTGCTTCCCTGCTTCTTTTCAATACCATTTAGTTGACTGGTAGTATCACAACCAGTTATTGAGTGGAATCCAATGAGTGATTTTTTTTTACATCGGCTGGCATACTTGATGATATGATATGGACTGGTATGAATATCTTTTGGGTTGCTGTTCCTTTGGAAAGCAAAATTCTGCTCTGCATTAATTTCTTGAAACATGTTTACTAGCAAAACTAACACATCTGTGTCTTTGGATTGCACGACAATCTGACTGTATCCATGGTTCGTTGCAGTGGCGTAGCGAGGGGGGGGGGAGGGGGTTACGAGGGGTCAGACCCCCCCCCCCCATGGAGACTTAAAAAGGGTTTTTTCAGGGCTCCAATACCAATTATCTCAGGGGGGGGGGGAGTCAAACCTTTCTTCTAAAAAATTAACTTTTTGGAATTACTGTAATAATTTTTACATAGAACCTCTTTAATGCCATCTCGATAGTATCGCACCCCCTGTCTTTTTAATTACTCTGTCTATTATTAATGTTGCTTCAAATCTACTCTACACTCAGGAAAAATTGCGTTAGGGGATGTAATTGTCCAGGATTAGGGCTCCTAGTCGGAAAGACCTAAAATTGCGTTCCATTACAACAAGAAATTTGCATAAGCGTTTGTTTAATTTTGTAAAATTTGTTAGTATATATTATTGCAATCAAGTGGACAAATAAAATGGTAGGACACTTGGACACTTGCAGTTTTAATGTCGCAAAATTTTGTGTTAAATGAGTGTTATAAAATCACACTGCTTCCCAATTTTGTCTTTTTCTTTTGTATTTCGGATGTAATAAGAATAAAAAGGAAATACTGTATAGCTATTTTTCCGTAATATGTAGTCTTTTGATTTGTCACAGTTTTTTTTTCAATAATTGTTATATCTTTGATATTTCATTAGAAAATATATCCTGCTAATCACTTATCCGTAGACTACGTAAAATTCCGCTCTCTGTTCAGACGACGGACAAACAAATTTTTAGAGCATGAACGACCGTCTGAGAATGGAGATTTTGTTTCCGCATTTCCGGTGGGGTCATCTCCTAAGGGTCCCCCATTCGGATAGGGGATCCTTTTTGTCTCTCATCTATTTCTGGATTTCGCGCGCTATTGACAACTTTCCATTCACACTTGTAGCAGAAGGGGCACTATCCGCATTCCGCGTAGAAAACACGTCTTGTTTTTCTTGGAATTTTTTTTGTAGGATGCTCACTCTAATTTTTCACCCCTACCCCTTCTCTTAGCTTAGCCAATAAACTAGTCCCTCTGTGACTTAGGAAGCGGGGGGGGGGGGGGGGGGGGGGGGGAGGGGTGGCGTGTCTTTTGGAAAATAATCACATAGATACACAAGGCAGCTCGTTCTGTACTTGTCATTCATTGTCGAAAAGCCCTAGGAAACTCTAATAGTTTTAACTGTATTTCACCTTCACCTCTATTTTTAAAAAATAAATGATATTTTGGTTCAAAAATTAATGCAACCAAAATATTACTCAATTCTTGCAAAATAAATCGCGTATTTTGATAAGTCTTCACTAATCACGATATTGAGGTAAGTGACGATTTGTTAGATTATATTTTATATAATTATTCATTATTTGTATTTATTAATTGTTATCATTTTTGCATGTCATTTGTAGTAGCTATATGATGCGAATCTTGTTTGTTAGTTTAAAAAAAATTAAATAGAAAGCTTTAGATTTATTTACCCAAAACGTCAATTTTTTTGTTAAATTATATAAATCAGTAACTTTAATCCTCATTAACTTTATAATACATCAGTAACTTTAATCCGGAATAAGCTTTAAGCGTGTTTATTAATAGTTATCATGTGTTTAAGTTCATCATTAATAAAGAAATTTGACTTCTTATGATAAAATTCATTTTATTTGTAATAAATAATTTAATATTTAATTAATACTTTAAAATTAATAATTTAAATGCATTGTACTTAGTTATACAAATTAATGAATGTTATTAATTATAACTAACTTTGTTTTAAACATATCATTATAATTAGTTGTAATTATTAATATTCATTAATTAGCATTTTCAATAAAAAACTACATTCATAATTATTATAAGCATCTGATATCCAGTGATTATATATTAAGACAATCATTATACCAGAAATGTCGGGATTTTTATGTTATAAAGAAAAATTGTAATAGTTAAAAAATAATCAAAAATAAAGTTTATTTAATGATATATAATTGTCATCATTTTAAGATATAGGAAATTGGTTGTATCTTTGAATTAATGAATTATTTCATTGAAATCCTTGACCCAAAAACATATACGTTCGACTTTAAGAACAGAAAAAGATAATAAGAATAGAAAAACATTAAATGTAAGCAAATCCAAAATGGCGGAAAATGCCATTTTGATTAACAGGTAAAACTCACTTTAATGTGTCAAGGAACTTTGGTATGAAGTTTAAAGTACTTTAATGGGGATGTATGACAAATATAAACACTTTCAGAATTTTCCATTTCTGATAGAGCTCCGTAATTAAATATAATAAAATGCAATATGCCGGAAACCGCCTTCTTTAAAGATGATTTTTCTTTATAAAAAGGGGATTAAGTGGTGTATTAAATAAAATTGCACTATTTGAAAGAAAAAATTATTCATTTATGATGAATAGAACGCCAGCTATTAAATATTATAGAATCCAATATGGCGGGAGATGCCATATTAAATTGCGAAAGAACGGGGTTGAAAGTTAAATCTTTTTTTTTATTTTTTGGCAACAATGACGTATAATTTGACACCAATATCACGTTTTTAGGTTGAATAGTTTCCAAAATATGAACAATCAAATATTTGCATCCGCCATTTTCCAAAATGGCGTCCAGAAAATTTTGTCCCACTCATATCGATTGACCTACACTCAAAATATCATCTATACAACTCTACTAAAAAGTTTAAAACATAGGTTGCTGGTTACCTCTCGGGTCCCACCAATTTTGTAATTTTGACCTTTTGCCTCCCTACTACTATTCCCGATTGAAAATAAAGCTTCAAAAAGGAAATACCCATTTTAATAACTTTTAATCATTTGTTATCATTTTAAACTATTTGAATTCTGATGAAAACATTTGCGGAAATTTATTGAAAGTATCATTTTCATGATATTCTTTATAAATACAAAACCAAATTATAATCAATAACTATTAATATTGAAATTTAATCAATTTTATATTTATTTTCATTTTAATGTTGGTAGCCTCAAAATCCACAGTGTTTTTCTATAAAAAAAAGCGCTGTGGGTTAGTTAGTTAGATGTGTTTGCTAACTGGTAATTCTAAACCCGCACACGTTCAAAACCACCGCCTTTTCCAGCCGAGCATCTCCTCGCCATTCTCCGCGCCCAGCCCGAGTTCCAGCATTTCCAGCTGAAATCCGATCTGCTGGTCGCAGTGTTCGACCAGATACATCAGAGAAACCCCCGGGTCCTGCAGATCCTCCGCCAGAACTTGGAGGAGTTTGAGCGCATGGTGAAAGACGTCGCGAGAAAGAACATCCTACCGCCTCTAGTTGTTGCTGGCCCATCAGAGTCCTCGCTGGGAGATAACATTGAACGGGTGAGTGCGTGCAGCAGAGCAAAGTTAGAGGACTCTGTTGAATGAACAAAGTGGCAAAGCAAAAAATGAACTTGATCAGAATATTTTTTAATAAAAGAAACAAATTACATTTAAAGTTTTTTGAAAATGAAGAATTCGTAAACAGTGGACGTTTCCACCATGCTGTTAACAGTTCACTTTTGCTTCAAATCCCCCCCTCAAAAAAAAAAAAAAAAAAATCATTATTTTCTAAAAAAATATTTTTTTTTCATCTCTTCCTAAAATGTCTTCTTTTTCATCTTTGTAAAAGTTAACTTATTTTATGAACTTTTATTTAGTTTTTTTTTTAATCAAAATTTTGGCGTCGGGCTAATCGCAGAGCTTAGTATCGGAACATGCTAAGTGACAAAAAAGGTGAAAACGAGAAAATGAGCTTTAAAGTTTTAGTTACAAACCTTAAAAAATACCAAACTTAGTTTACAAAAAAAGGGGAACTTGTAACGTTAAAGAAGTTAGTTATCCCCCCCCCCCCCCCCCCCTTTTACTTTGATTTTTTATTTTTTTTGCTTGACCATTTTCATTACTGTAGAAAAGAATCTCTACATCTCAAATTGGAGCCGCTCACTATTTTTGTCAGCATCGTAATTTATAATAATTTTTTTTAAACATAATTGCTACACAGCATTCACTGATAACTAATTGTTAGTATTACTGATTTATCAACAGAATGCTGGTTTCAGTTGTAGCTTAGGCCAGGTCTGCCAATTTAAGCTCATAGTCTTTTTTGATAAAGAGGTTTTCTCAGTTACTTCGGACAATTTTGTGTACATAAGCATGCTACATTCGTGCTAGTAAGTACCCTGTAACATTAGTTATTTTTAGTAGTTGCATCAGTTACTCTAACCAAGGCTCGAAAACACCACCCTTCCTCATGGACAGCCGTTTTCCATTTTAATGTTTTTTTCTAAAAGGGCTGCAACATTGGCAGTCAAGCCTTTGCAGACTCTACACATTCCCCCCAGAACTGAGAGTCATTTCCTTGTGGCACCCCAGATAGGCGACTCTCGCTACCCATTTTGACGCACAGATTACAATGAATCTGAGCTCTATGTGGATGTTAAAGTATGCCGAGATTTAATTTTACCGCGAGAACCCAAGCCGAATGGGCCCTCCAGGGATCTTTTACATGTCACATAATCATACGGCGTGCTTGTCCAGGATTTTCCCATTCGGAAAATCCGACGACTCAGCCGGGGCTCGAACCCCCGATTTTTAGCTTACGAGGTGGACGCGTTTGACGCCACGCCACTGAGCCGCTGTGTTAGATACATTTTAATTTTTTTTTATCTTACAAGAGTCTAGATCTCACTTCTAAAATGACCTTTTAATCTAGAAATCATGTTGATTCCTTCATCAGATCAAATGCTCATGTAACCAGTAAACTAACACTTGGCTTGGAAAAAGGAATTATTGTGTAAGATCCAGTCTTCAAATTGGGCACAATAATATGCTTGGCGCGTGACAAAAAGATGTGAGCACCTAGTGGTGAACTTTTGAGAGAGACGGAAAACTTTTTGGGGAGAACGAGGTGAAGCGGCCATGTTGGCCTCTTGGATGATAAAGTGTCTGTTGCCAGTGGTGCCGGAACTTATTCTTTAGAGGTATGGCAAGAAATGCCTCTGTTTACCCCCTCCTCCAGATGTTTTAAATATATTATTTAACAAATAAGTTTTTTAGGCAATCAACCAATTTACATTTATTAGAAGTTAGTTTTATTTTTAAATTAACATATCAACTGTTAATTAGTTTTAAAATAACCTATCACCTGCGAGAGTATTCCCCCCCCCCCCCCCCTCATAGTTACAAGAGTTGTAAGATCAAAGTGGGAAGGCAATATGTTGAAAATCAGTTTCTGATGCTTTGTTTTAGATATTTATTGTGAATGTGTGAACTACAGGGTATTTCATAAATCCTGGTACTCCTGCTTTGAAAAATCACTGAGCGTTCTGTTCTGAACGTAAAATACCTAATAATTTTAGAAAAATAATAAACTTATAACAGAGGAGATAAAATTGAAAATTCCTAATAAAATATGCACACCCTATACTTCTATTGAAACATTTCAATGTTACCGACTAGAAAAAGAATTTGTGGTTTAAAGAAATTAGTTTATTTTTTCTTTAAAGTTATCTTACAAATGTGTTAAGAAATATGATTTAATTTATACTTAACAAACATGTAATTATTAAAAAATAAACCGATTATATCGTGTTTTTTTGCTTGTCTTCCTTCCCGGAAGCGCGATATAACGAAGGGTTGCTGTATATTAAGTAAGTGTGACATAGTTATTTCTTTAATTAAGTAACTTTACCAGAGTTACTTTATAAGAGTAGCTTTACAATGTCTGAGATATTCAATTTTGTTTTGCTTTGTATTTTCAAAAATAGGCAGCTGCTCCTTCTACTTCTGTTACTCCTACAATTTCGCAGCTCCAATCGGAACCTCCCATCCCTCATAATTTCCTTACCATGGCATCTGTGCCAGAATCTGTTGAACATTGTAAGTGGTTTTAAGTTATATATTTTTAGTACACTTTCCTTTTAGCTTCCACACTACGTTTATAACGTAAAAAGTGGAAGGTTTTATAATCGTGCAGTCCGTCCGTCCGTCCGTCTGTCACCCACTTTCACAGAACGAACCAAAAGTCTCACAAACAAGTGAGATACGTCATTTTGAAGCAAAAAATCAGTTTAGGCTACATTCCAAATTTCATTAAAAAAATTTAATTAGAAGTTAATTTAAAATTCAAATAACGAAAAATTTAATCTACTTTGAATTAACATGCAAATTCCATTTTTATTCATTATTTTCACTGTTGCCATGACATCAAACGTACGAGAAACTTTATTTAAAATAAAAATAAAATTCTTGAAAAAAATATTTATTTTGTGTAATAATTCAATTTGGATTGTTGTGATAGATAAAGTTATTTTGAAGGTCCATTGTACATGAATGAAGAAAGATGCATAAAAATTTCTAAATTTGCATACAAAATATGCAAAGTTTCGCTTTTATTTTTAAAGCAAGAAATTCACAAATTTATTTTTCGAAATGTAAACTTGAGTCTTCAAAAAGATATTTATTTAAAAAATACATCATTATTCTTCGAACTTAAAAAAATAGCAAAGGATAAGGATTAATTATCAAATCTTTAAAAGAAGATTAAAGACAATTATTAATTTTGGTTTATAAAAGTTGGTTTATAAAAAAACCTTGCATAATTCAATACTTATTTAAAAAGCGTAAGAATCCCTTTTTATTAAAATTAAGTCACCAGTGCCTACAATTGCACAAGGAAACCTGATTGGGTGACATATTCTGTTACAAACCTACTTGTTAGCTTCCACACTGCGTTTATAATGTAAAAAGTGGAAGGTATTATAATCGTCTGTCTGTCACCCACTTTCGTAGCCCTAACTACAAGTGGTACCACAAGTTTAATGCGCCAAAAATTTAGCACAGGGAAATTAGATGACATTGAAAATTTCGGAAAAGAGTTCCAAGTGCTTCAATTATTTAAAAAAACTGCAAAATTCAATGCTCTTTCAAAAAGCATAGGAAGCCATTTTTATTAGAATTCAGTACAAGGAGTGGTTCAACTCGACTAATCAAAGACAGGCGAGAGAGCTTAATTCTGGCTGTCCTAGCTCTCGCCATAAGGAGCTTCTTCAGAATGGTATTGTTAAAATTTTTGGCCTCCTTACGGGCCATTGCACTCTCAGAAGGCATCTTTCTATTATGAGGGTTTCTGACGATTCTTTATGCAGGGGCTGCAATTTCAAGGAAGAAGCAGCTGTTCATATTCTTTGTGAGTGCGAAAACTTCTCTGTGTATAGATTTGAACACCTCGGTCGTCATTTACTTGAACCCTGGGAGCTTCAAGACATTCCAATTCGGTCCTTGCTGAATTTTGCTTCAGCTACGACCTCTTTTCATAGAGGCAGGAATTTATTTGATTTTTATTTTTATTCCAGGGGATAGTACAATAGACTTCTTCTGGTCGCAGTGCTAGGCTTATTGAGTCCCCCTACTAAAGTCATAAGTCATAGACAACAAATAAAAATAAATGTTTGCGACATCGATCACCTGAATAGGCACCCAACGCAGCCATTAAGGGCGACATTGTACGCAGCGTTAGGACTTTGAAGGATATTTAGCGTGCACTCCCTCCTTACAAACAGGGTATTATTACACACGTCGGACATTTTTGGCTGCAGGGCCATTTATAGGTCGGCAGTTATTTTTGCCATGCCCGGACCCAAACCTGGGACCTTTCGCATGCTAGGCGAGTGCCTAACCGACTGGGCTCTCCAGCCCTCTTCTCCCACAGGGACTGGGTAGCTCAGTTAGTAAGTTGCTGGCCTTGAATGCGTCCCATATTCTGGCCAGGGGAGCTTAAATAACTGCTCATAAAACATTGTGTGCGGCGTCCCACTAGTAATACCCTGTGTACACGTTAAATATGCCCCAATGTCCTGACACTGCATACAACGTAGCGCTTAAAAGTTGTTCCTTCTCTGTTGTCAGCTCGTTATTGGACTGTGGTTCTGAATTACGACCCCAATCATGGTTTGTACACTCCTTGAAAAGTGCTTGAAAACGAAGCCAAAGTGCTTGAAGAAAAAAGTCCACTTTCAAGTCCTTAAAAGTGCTTAAAAATGAACCAAGGGTGCTTAAAAAAATTGGAACTATCTACTGTAAAATCGGATATCAAATTTTCTCATTGCGATTGCCTAAGCACATGATGGCCGAAACACAGGATCTCTCATCTGATTACGTTCTTCTATGACGTCACTAAAATCTTTCCCAGCTTGCGACCAACCGTATCTTTCGATAACTGTAACAATATTTCTAGGCCATAAGGTTTTGATTCTGTTTGAGCATTTATATCGTTCTTTTTACGGCATATTAGCATAAAATATTTCTGGGGAAAATATTTTGCAAAGCTAAGTATCTGTTAGAGATTGAAAAGTGAAAAAAGCATTTTGTTCACAGTGCGCGCCTAGCGGAGTTACATCCGTAAATCCGTTCCGAACTTTCGTTTTGAAACTTTTCAAGTATAGTTTCTAGTTTTATTCGACTTCAGAGCAAGCAGAAGAGACTTCTGACAAAAATGCGCAAATGCGTTACAAAGGCATGCTTATAAGAAAAAAAATTAATGAACTTGCTAAATGTGAAGAAGATCTGAATGAAATGATCCATGTTTAAAAATAAATAAGATTGTTATTATGTTGTTTTAGTTTTTACAATGTTTCTATAGTATTTTTTAATGATAATGAATTTTTTTTTGAAGTTCAAAAATTATCAACCCTTAAGATACTTTCTGTTTAAGAATTTACAGAGTATTAGTATGATTTAATCGCTCGTGTGTTTTAAGTCCTTTTAAAAAATTTAATACCTTAAATTTCCATGACTTTTTTTAAACTGACTGAAAGCATTAGAGTTGTCTAGATGATATTTATTACCTGAAACCTAAATTGGTTAAAAAAATTTTAACCATATAAAAATTATTGTTCAAATCTGGCACCAACATTTAGTTCTTGAATTTTTCTGGAAAAGTCCCTGAATTTTTTTCCCTAACAAGTGTATGAACCACGCCAATTGGCAGTAGTCCTAGTGTGACAATAGTCAAAATCTAACCTTACCTAATCTTTTCCATCTTTTAAGCTGGTGCTTCAAAGAAATCTTAATGCCCCAATTTACAACATGTTTCATGCGTTATTTTGTATTGTTACATGCATTAAAATATGTCTTGTGCATTGCAACAGTGCCAAAAGTTACCCTTAAACAATTGCGCTTAAAAGAAACCTCCTATATCCATACGTTTTTCTTAAAAACACGCCTATTTTACTTTGTAGATGGTGAAACAAATGCCCAAGAAACTGAAGTAGAAGTGAGAGGAACAAAAAGACCAAACGATCAAAAAGAAGATAAAAAAGGTAAAAAGTCCAAAGTCGACAAAAACGTTGAAGAGTCAAAAACAGAGTGCAAAATTTGCATGGACGAAGAAGTAGGGGTCGTCTTCTTGCCATGTGGACATCTGGTCTCCTGTCCAAGATGCGCCCAGAGAGTCTCCAATTGTCCAATGTGCAGGAAACAAATCACTGGTACGGTTAGGACCTACATGAGCTAAGTGTGGAAGAGAAGGCTTAAGAAGTGCTCATTTTTTATATATCTTCTGTACAAAGATGGTTTGTCAAATAAAATGTTTATTTTGATATTTTTTTTTCCTTTTGGTTCTTCAGATTGCAAATTTTTTTAAGAATGGTAGAAAGTATTTAATATTTCTATGACCTTTATTATGAGTTCTTGTTGAAAGCTTGTTTGTCTTAACTTAATTTGTGAGGGGGTTTCTGTAATGTATCACCGCTGCATACTTCTCGATGAGAATTTAAATTCCCAATTTTTTAAACAGTAATATGCAACTTACATTTTCTTATGTAAAAACTTATTTAGTAATATACTGCAAATTTAATCACCGATATTTTAAATACTTGGTTTCAGGTGACGTATTTCTTCCCAAATGTCACTCCTGTTTTTCCTTCAATCTGTGCTCTCTTACATCTGTTGCCATATGGCAACAAGTAATATAATCCACTTTCTTCTATTAAAGTAGAGCTCCCTCTCGACAAATCTGTGGTTTTTTCATCTATTACATTCCATTTTGAAGTTGTAGTTATAATAACCCGCATAGATGACAGTGGTAAAAGTACATTCAAAATTAAAGAGTGAAGGTATTAACTGTTGTGAAATTACGTTTTTGGCATTATTCAAAGTATAATAATATTAATACAGTGAAAACTCCATGACCAACCACCTCCATTAAACGACCACTTCTGCTTGCAACCAATTTTTCAAGGCACAGATCCCCCCCCCCCCCCCCCCCCCCCCATTTGTTCAATGTTAAAAAATACTCTGGAAGAGACCAGATTTCACTCCCCAAACGACCGATTTCAAATTCCATTTCATGAGCAAATATTTCTTGCAACACGAATTTTTCCGATTTAAAAAATAAATTAGAAAATAGGTAATTTGTGAAAAATCAAAAACAGCCAAAAAACGACCAGTGACCAGCGACTTTCCCATCGTCTGATAAGGGCTTTAGTCTGTTCCGGCCTCCCTGTGTGTGCATTCATTCTAAAACAATCAAAAAAATCTGAGCACAACTTATTTAATATAGCTACTCTCACTCTTAAGCTACAAAGATTCTGGTGACTGTTGGTTTTCCGTAGCCCGCTTTGGTGTGGGCCTTGAGCTGAATTACATAGTACGACCTAGTGGAAAGATCTGCTATGGTGTACGATGTTCTGGAGCAAGAACCCTGCAGTTCAATGTTAGTCATGCATCTCGGGTCCGCCCAGGTGTCGTAGTTTTTTCTTTGAATCTGAAAGAAAATTATTAAATGCTTTTACTTTTGGAGTTAACTAAAGCTTCCGGGGACAGTCGGTCTTATACCTCATGCATTAGTTTTGAAATCACTACTTTTGCAAAAGAATTGTTTGACATGTTATCCCATTTTCATCAGGTATGGGAATCATCACAACACCAATTAAAAACAAAATTAATAAGGAAATAACATCCGGTTATTCAATTATTAATTGATAAAGTTTTAAATTGTGTCAACATCTGCTGCATATTTTTGGCATTTTAAAACTTCAAAAATGTATAATTAAATAACTAGATAGCATTTTCGTTTCAAATTTGTTTCATTTCGATGTTTTAATGATTCCCATGTATGGAAAAAAAAGGGCTAACATGGCAGTTAGAACTCCAATTTTTCCAAGTAGTTGGAGTCCAACCACATTCGGATAATCAGAAATTCGGATAATTGGAGTTAATTGGTAAAAAAATGGAATATTCAATCAATGATTCGTTATACTGCTGGACTGTGAGATCATGTAGTTCTAGTTTCGTATCTTTTGATTTTGCAGTCGAGTTTCCGATACCTAACTCCCTCCACCCCAATATAGTTCCAAATTTAGACGTTTTCGTAGGAGGCGCTTCTGCAAAATCGTTTAGTAAGAGCTGTAACAATTTAGCTAGACTGGTGGATCGCGAACCACCAATTTAGAAACGCTGTTAATAGACAGCGTTTGGACTTTGAATCAAAAACAAGAGAAGATGTTAATAACTTGGGAGCGAAAAATTTTAAGAGCCATATTTGGACCCATCAAAGAAGGTGATGTTTGGAGAAGGCGATACAATTTTGAAGTGGCTAAACTATTTGGAAATAAAGACATTATTAACATTAACATCATAAAAAAGATAATTCAATGGCTGGGACATAAGGAAAGAATGGATGATAGCAGAGGCACAAAGAAAATTTTCATGGGCCAATGTCAGAGAGAGAGAAGAAGAGGAAGACCGAGGAAAAGATGGATAGATGATGTCGAAAGAGATTTAAGGGACATGAAAATTAAGAACTGGAAAGCGAAGACCAAAGACATGCGGCTTTGGGGTCGTATAGTAAGAGAGGCCATGATCCAGCATGGACTGTAGTACCAGGGAGTTAGTTAATAGATAGTTGCACAGTAAACCACTTACGTATCCATACGAGAGAGAGTATCCGTCAATCGTTCCTCTCGAAAAATCCTTCAATTTATTGGACCATTCGACTCTTAAGGTGTTGCCAGATAGCCCCCTTATTATCATCTCAGGAGTGTAAGGCAGCAGGACGACTTCCATTGGCTCGGACCAATCACTCGATTCTCCTTCGGACGAGAGCACTTGGAACTGGAAAGTGTACAGGCCGCTGGGGATCAAGTCTTCGATGAGAATGTCAACTCCTGTCAATAAAAGTGATTATAAAAAAAAAGTTATTTTTGAAAAAACGAAATCATCTGACGCTATAACGTAGTAAAATTGGGTATTTTCCGTCGACCATTTTGTTTTGGCCAAACCCAATATTATCGTCTTATAATTTGATACATTTATTATGTTTACAATGTCAATTTTTGCAATTTTAAGGTTTAATTTGGAGTTAAGGGGACGCGGTTTCCCAAAATTGATCAGAATATCGATTTTTTTTAGTTTTTACTTCTTATTATTCACAATATTTTTCTGAACATTTACTGAAAGTTTCATAAAGTTATCTTATGTATAAAAAAAAGTTATCAAATGTTTGTCATTCTATAAGTTTTAATAGGTATTTTGTCTCTGCTTTCAACCTTGTTTCTCTGTTTTGCGTTTTTCAATTCTTGTATTTAATAAATACCTAAGACGTTTTTGCTAATTAAGTTAGAATAAGTTAAGTTAAGTTAGAACTTTTTAACTGTAACTCACATTTTAAAATATATGCACAGTTCTTGAATAAATAGTACTACTATAATCTATAAATCTGTATACATAAAAGGCGACTTCTGTTAGTCTGTCTGTTTGTATAGGACGCAAAAACTTAAGAACCACGCAACAGATCGTCACGAAATTTGGCACAAAAATTCATCTCATCTCCAGAACAAACATAGGCTAAGAATTTTTCGAATCGGACCATTCCTTCTATCGTTTTCGAACGTTTTAAGGGAAAAAATACACCACTTTCGCTCAAATCCGATCATTTTTTTCTCTTTCGTGATGCCATCAGGCAGAAACATTTTAGGGGGGATCATAGTTAGCGACAGCAAAAATTACCAATTCTTAGTATTGATTTCGAAAGGCTCTAAATCCTTTAAAAATTATAGTACAATAAAAAAAATTGTACCAAATTATAAATTGCACTTTTATTATTATATTTACACCAAAGAATCTTATTTTTAAAAATTATTATTTTTGAAAAAAGACATCTTTTGAAACATACAATTACGAATTTTCAAAAATACAAGTATTTTTTCGGTACACTTTTCTCCAAATCTATTAAATATTTCTTAATAATTTCTTTTGTGTGTTATAAAAATATTTTAGATCTAATCAAGTCACCTATTTTTTTTGCCTAAAATAATTTTTAAATTCTATTTTAAAAACATTATATTCTACATTCATAAAAATTCTGATTTTCAACGATGAAAAGTGTAAAATAATGAAATATTTTTTTTAATTTGTAAGACTAAATTAGGTGACTTAAATAGATCTAAAATAGTTTTATAACACACAAAAAAATTATTAAAAAATATTCAATAGATTTGGAGAAAAGTGTACCTAAGTGTTGAAAATTATAGTTTTGAGAAAAACGCGAAAAACAAATGCAGTCGATCCCGTTAACATGAACTCGAAATAACCACCGAAACATTTCTTGTTAACCAAATTTCAAGTAAATCGTTAGGATTTTTTTTTTACATTGAGCCAGTGAATAGTTTTCAAATGTTAACGCAAAAAAATCAGATTTTATAATGTAATACATAAATAATACAAGCATACAATTAGTAATTCAAAGGAGGCGTGGCACATTTGTTTATTTTTATAATTTTAATTTTTTGTAAGAAATAATTAACCGATCGATACAAAATTGGTCTTATTCGATAGATTGGGCTTCCATCTATCAGAAAATACTGGTTTCAAAAATTCGATTTTTTGGTTTTTGTTAACTATGATCCCCCCTTAAATAAAACTTTTTAGAAAACAATTGAAATTGAAAATGTTTAATTTGTTTAATATTTGTTCATTGCCTTCAGAAATTAAATTAATAATTTGAAAAAATAGTTGGATATGTTTCAAGTTACGTAATCCTACCAGTCTCCATTCTATTTATTTTATTGTGTATACATGATTTTAATTATGAATTTTTTAAAAAGCATAGTTAAGCTTATACTGAACTATGCTGTTTTTTGAAAGTCATTGCACTACAGATGCATATTATGGTTTTATGTCTCATTTTTTCTCGCCAAATTCTTTGCCAAACTCGCCAAGTTATTACAAAAAACGTACCAAATGAGCAATTTTTTTTAATTAGCTGGTTGTTCGAAGTTTATCGCACGAGAGCTGAATGGGTGTATTGTTAGCCATATCTTTTCCTCGCCAAATTCGCAAAAAGCGCCAAATGAGCTAAAAAAAATTTTATTCGGGAAATTATGATGACTTTATCAGTGAATTTTATAGCGTTTTTGAAAATTTGATTTTTTAATGTAATATAAGTAAGGGGGATTCTGTACTTTAATAACGAACGGTATCAGCAACATAAGCTTATTATTCTATAACGGATTAAGTGATAGATGATTCGAATTGACCTATATAAAAAATGCAAATCGTTTGCTGTTTGCTGGAGTAGCTTATTTTTTAATTCTTACTGATTGTTTTTTACTTAAATATGTATTCTTTTTAATTTGAGCTTCTTATCAAAGGTATTTTTGAGAAATTATTATTAATCATTACTATATCCCAAGATGGGTAAATAAATGAAAAATTACTGTGTAATCTTCATATCTTATGTAACTCAAATGAAAGAAAAAAAATAGTTAAATTGACTATTAGATTATTTTTTCACCTCTACCCGTGCAACGTCGGGTATAACAGCTAGTAAACTATAAAAGTTTGGAGTTATTCTCAAAACTGAAAGAGGAGTAACATTTTAAAAAAGTTCAAAATTTTGACTTTTTTTAATGAATGAAAAACTACTTGTAAATATTTGTTGTTGTTTTTTTTGTAGAAAATTCTTTTGAGTGAACATTATTATATCAAACCACTATAATTTACAAGTTTATGTTATTATTTCTAGAAATAATGTTTTGGGTACCGTGTCCCCTTAAAGTTTAAAGTATATTATTGGCAATGTTAAAGTAATTTGTATTTACCATTTGGGAGTTGTAGAGTCTTCACAGAAGTATTGTCCAACTTTTCAAAATACTTCACAGTATATCTTTTTACCGACTTGGATGCTCGGACAAGGAACTGAACGCTGGAATCAGTGACATTCAGCACATGAACATCTTCAATCGTGAGATTTCCACTCTCAGCATCTGGAAATGAAAATTGAAAGAAAGTTTTTATTTGTTTGAATTAAAAACATTTTACTTAGGTTATACATACAAGAGTTTGGAAGCTCTTATTTAATATCTAGATAAAAAGAGAACATTGTGCTGTTTAATTGTATGAATGTTTTAGGGTAGACTAACCAGTGAATGAACGCTTAAGCACAATTTGTTTTAAGAAAATTCATACATTTTAAGAAAATATAGCTTGTGGGTTTATGACCATGTCGAACACATCTCTCATCATATGTAAATTCTACAAAAAAAGGAGGCGACTTTATATTGCATTGCTTTGGGTCTTTTGGGGGTCCAAATAAAAAGTGGTACAAAAGCCAAGTGAAGGAACAGTACTTTTGCAAGTGAATGAACACAAAAATAGTCAAAGTCAATAAACATCTTGGATTTTAATTAATGACCAGGACAACCAATCTTATGTCAGATAGCTTCCTACTAGATGAGAGGATGTCAGATTCGCCAATCCATCCAGTGGAATGATTTTTAATTCTTACTTTTTAAATGTATTTACCAATTGTTCATTCATTGAGGCCTGGTCATTCACTGGTCAGTCTACCCTATTTAAATTAAATATTTTATTTATAAAATATGTTTCAAATATCCTAATTAAATATAACAACACAATGATAGAAGAAATGTTAGGATAAGCGGCAACGCTTCGGTTAATTGAAGTTTAACTGTACCCCTGCCGCCCCAGAGGCGCAATCATTAGGATGCTAGCCTTTGGAGCTGCTGGGGTCGAGTTCGAATCCCGATCTGGCATGGATGTTTGTGACCGTCAATAAATATTGTTATTTGTCTATGTGTTTGTGTTGTCCTTTCTTTGTGTGTATCTTGTGCTTGTAAAAACTCTTTCTGCGTCTGTCCCACTTGAAGAAAGCTTATTATAGGTTCTCTGAACAAGCACACAAGCTGGAATATACAGGGTAGTTATAAAATAACGCTCGCTATTCGGAGTGGTCTGTAGCTTTAATAAATAATCCAAATGCAACAAACTTTGAGACACTTACTAATCAAGAAAGGGGGAAAAGAATGGAATCATGAAAAAACTTGTATTTTGACCAGGGTACTAAATTACGAGGCGTAATTAGCTGTGTTGGCCATAATTGACGACGCCTCATAATTAGAATCCTGGTCAAGAGACGAGTTTGTTTTTTTATGATTATTTTTTAGGATTCTGTCTTTTTTATGATTCCATTCTTTTTCTCCCTTTTTGATTAGTAAGTGTCTCAATGTTCGATACATTTGGATTATTCATTCAAGCTACAGGCCACTCCGAATAGCGAGCGTTATTTTATAACAAACCCTGTATGTGTACCATACCATATCAACTGTACCTGAATTCACAGTTATCTGGAAGAGCTTGCTGACGAGTCCGTGCTGGTTCTCGGCCGTGCACGTGTAAATGCCTTCCTGGGACTTGGCGACCTTTTCGAAGATCAGCCTGCTGCCGTCAGCCGCGTCACTGACGGTGTAGACGTCATTGGTGGACACTTGGTCTCCAGACTGCTGGGAAAAACAGTTGGAAAAACGACGATGTTAGAAGTTTTGGACTGTGTATCATGTACTTATAAACTTCTACACTGCGTTCATAAAGTGAATAGTCAGTAAACTCCCGATTATCCGCAGGTGGATTATCCGCTTTGCGGATTATCCGCGGGCCATTATCCACCCCCCTCCCATTTTTCAGTTCAAATATAAAAAAAAAAATAAAACAACGCGATAAATAAATTTTACTTGCTTCAAAACTTTTTGGAAGAATGCTTTCCAAGAACAACGAATTCCTTTCTAGAACAGCGAACACATTGAAAGAACGACGAATACATTTAACAAAAACAACGAATACATTAAAATAAGAATAACTATAGGAAACCTGGTGTTCAGCCAGGTGCACTTTACGGACAGGTTTTTGCCAAAAAGTGTCACTTGTAAAATAAACTGCCCGATATTTTAATTGAATTGCTTTGTGTGATTTTGATACTAGCGAAACGCGGAAGAAACTAAAAAAATTGTCTTGACAATTCAAGACGAACTAACTCATTAAAAAGATAGAAAACGGATCATCTAAAAATCAATTGTGCTTGCAGTATGGCATTGGAAAAATGACTGTAATAGACATTTGAAGTAAGTAAATTTGTACATGCTATATACGATTACGGTAATTTACCAAAATAAAACCAAGAAGAAATTTTGTTTGTAGGCATTTTCTTCATTTTTGCGGATTATCCGCGAATTCGCTTATCCGCGAAGGCCGTGCCACCCAATTCCGCGGATAATCGGGAGTTTACGTATAATCATAGAGGTGGGAAAGAGAATAGAGAGGTCCTTGTATATGCACAGTAGCTCGCAAATGAAGTAAGCTAGAGCAGAGCGGTACATCCTGGGATACCTCGGTGTCAGTTTCGGTTACTATGTTGTGCGCAGTAACTCAAAAACCGCAACAGTGGTGCATCTTGGGATGCCTCGGTGTCAGTATGTTATGCGCAGTAGCTCGAAAAACCTAGAGCCCTGCTTCAAACCATTTAAACTCATAGACCCCTCCTTCCTAAGATTATAATAGTTTAATAAGCATGTCTGTCCTTCCACTGTCTCAGATCGAACCGCAAATCCGACGGACAACAAGTGTGATACTTCGAAATGAAGCGAAAAATCACGCTGGACAGCATGTGATAAAGAAAATTTACGAAAATAGACTACTTCTGATTTTAAAATAGCACTAAAAGTATATTTTGGGTTTTTCTTTATTACATTTATCAAATTTATGTAGAAGTGGTTATGAGTTCCAGTTGCTGTTATAAATTCGCTTGTTAATATATTTAAAAAATATACATATCGATGTATAATGAGCCCTCTGAAATACTGTGGTGCTGCCATCTTGTAGTAGCTATGAAAACTTATTGTTTAGCCGAAAATAAATTAAAAGTAAGGTTGCCTTGATGTGTGAAATCAATATAGAACTGCTATTTCTAGATTTTTATCTGATTTCTTACCCGAGAAAAATGTGAACATCATTAAAAAAAGTCTGGGGAACTGCTGTAAAAGTTTTTATTTTTAAAAAAAGAGCCTAGAACTATTCCGATACAGAGGATCCGTTAAAATGCTGTAGTGCTGCCCTCTTGTGAAAACTAAAGCCACTCAAATGTTAACAAATATTAATTTTTAGTGATAAAAAATTTCCCCTTCGTTAGGTTTAGATACCAAACAGTAAAATATCGCTCCTTAGCATACAAATGACACACTTACTTTGTCAAACCACTTGTACTTTATAGGGGAATCGTTGGTGGCGCTGCACAGAGCCCATGCTTTCGAACCTTCGACGAACACTTTTGTGTCAAAGTTACTTTCGAACTTGGGAGGGGCTAAAACATAAATTTTATAATCAAAGAACTGCGAGGCACACAAACTGCGGATATGATATAAAATAAGCGGAAAACTCCAGCGATTCTTCATTCGCAAAACTACGATGATCCGAATATTTATGCGCGATTTTTGTATCGGAAAAGTCAGGAGATCCCATATAATCGGAAAACTCCTGCTATCGCACCGGGATACTACGTTAAATGACCAAATGAGGCACACTTGGGTTCCTATGATTGCCAATGCCTAACAGTTTAAGCATTCCTCTAATGTCTAATCTAAAAAGCAAAACCTTCTAAAAGCACCCAATTAAGAGTTGAAGTTAACAAATACAATACAAGCAATTCAATATAGATTAAACAGGCTATGAACCAAATCTTCTTAAAAACGTAGCAAATAAAAGATGACAAGTGCTCCTATATTATAAAATTGTGTAAAAATATGACGAGTACAAGGGCTTAATTTCGGAGAGAACTTTCCTCATCTGGCCTCTTTGGCGATGATAGCGAGTAATCGCCACAAACTGGTGTAAGGAAACAAGTTTCCAATACCGAGATTCCGACGCTTGTACCAGGCGAAGATAAAAGAGAAACCGGTTTCCTCTCGCCAATGTCCGCCAAGAAGACAATTGCGGGCGTCTGCCTAATAAATCAATCGGTTCTTCCCGTGTACTCTTCATATATATGATTGGGAATTATGTATAACTAACCATATTATAAAATTATATATAACTACAATATGAAAACTTGATGAGAGTAAAAATCCTAAGATATTTACCTGATTGAACGGTGGAAAGGGTCAGCACCACTGTGAAAATCGCTGGTAGAAAGTATTTCTGCATGATTGATTGATATTATTTGGCACCTTAACGCTCTTGATAATTTAAGTGAAGTAAATATCACACAATTAAAGAGTGTGTGCAATGTTTTTTGCGATTAAGATGGCACACAAATAAAGGAGTGAAACATTGTGATTTGATAAGATTACCAACCATATCTCGTTTATTGTTATAGTTAAGGCAATACATAACGAAACAGCTGTACTTAGGACGCCCTTGGGAAAGATGCAAGTAATGTTTTTCTTTTAATTATCAGTCTTAATTATCAAAAAAAATTTCAGATGTAATATTTTTTTAATAAAGAATGTAGAGATTTGTAACACTGCACAACTTTCAAGTAACGATCAATAAATCAATGCGTTTAAAGGTAATTAAATAACCAATAAGTTTATTTCAATATCTTTAACCTCTTGCGACCTGGCGTCCCCATTTGGGGACATTTTTTAAAACCTCCCACAAACAATTAACACGTTAATTAGTTCCGAAATTGATCTGGTCCGATAAAAGAAAATCCAAATATCAGTTTTCAGCATTTGATTTAATGCATCAGTCATTTATTTCTATAAAAAATGAAGTTGAACGGGTGTCAATACGACATTAGAATTCTTTAAAAAAAATTATTGTAATTTTTTTTCTCAAAATTTTTAGCAAGTTCTTTTAGTAGCTAATTTTAAAGGTATCTTGCATTGAAAACAATGTTAAAATAAACTATTCACTACAAATAAGTGATACGACCTTTTTTGTTGCATTTATAGCCCCCCCCCCCCAAAAAAAAAAAAAAAAATTGTATTTTCATGCCTTAGGGCGTGTCTACCAGTAATTATTTAACAAGATTTTTTAAAAAAATTATTTGCAAAACATTTTAACATTTTTTAGCATATATATTTGTATGAAAAGAACGTATTTGTAACTTGCATATATTTGTATGAAATGTACGTATTGGTAAAAAAATACGCATTTTGCTCAGGTCTTAAGGGGTTAAAAGCTTCTATTAATTTGCACATTTTTTCAAAAAGTTTATTATGATGTCAGTCAGACACTGGGAACGGATTTTACCAAATTTGAAGTCGATCTCATTTCGCTTTTCAGCAAATTCCAACTAACTAACTGACTCCCCGGCACTAACAATACGACTCCAAAGTCGCCTGTCTCTCGTTGACGTAGTATTCTTCCTGAAATGTCTTCAGCCACCAACTAGTTTTGGAAGTTGATGTAATAAACTGAATCGACATGCACATATTTCGAGTCTTATTACGAAATTCTTGTACATTTTTATGAAAATAATCCATAATATTGATAAGAGACATCAAATAAAGTTGTTCTATGCTAAAGCATATATGTTATGACAATACAAAATGAATAAGATTATCTTTGGAAAATATGAAGCGACATACATTACCATTCTGATTTTGAAAACTAGAAAAACTTTTCCCAACTAGAAATAAGCATGAAATACGACCATTTCATTGTTTTTTAAAGCAAAAAAAAAATCATTACTAAGTAAAAAATAGTCATTATGTTTTTTAAATGTTAATAAAATCGATTGAAACGCAAATTTACAAGTTTCGAAATATTAACCCAGATACCGAACAGAAGAGTAACTTACTGAAACTGAAAGGATAACTTTGGTCCTGGCATAAAATCTTATTACCCAACTTCTAGTAGACAAATTGTGTAAAAAGCATAAAAATATAAGAGTATTTAGTAAAAAGTTATCAAAGACAAAAGCTTGGAAAAAATTTATCCTTAAAAGAAAAGAATCGGCGCGTGCAGAAACAACGTCAGTCACAAATTTCAAAATTTTCAGGAGGGAGAAAAAACGTAATAACTCCTCCTCTATTTCTGCACTCAACACTCGAAACAAACGTCCTGTATTAACGGAACTACTCAACAGACTAATGTAGTTTTTGCACTCAACACGCATCTTGCCTTTCTACGCTTATTTTTATTGAAAACAAGTTTTCGGATTTTTTTTACTGAAGTGGTTTCTGCACTCACAGATTCACACAAATATAAGTGTCCCATTTCTGTATAATTAGGACAATACACACATTTTAACTAACTACTATTTGCCCAAGTATCATGACGAAGCACAAACAAAACATAAAATGATTTACAACAACACTCGAATTGATGAATTATAAAATATTTTATTTATATGAATGATGACGTCCTGTATAATCCTTATTTGAGCGCTGCTGTTATCATACATTTATAAAACACACAAAATTTGTAAGGTAAGCCACACGAAAGTCAAGCTGAAAGAAATGTAATAATTACAATGCTTAATTTTAATTAATACATCAACATCGTATATAAATGAAATCTTGTGCAACAACGAATGGTTATAGATAGTTAATACAGAATGGTTAGAACATCTGTGATCTGGAACATCTATATCGGAAACAAAGTAGGAGATATGTGAATTATGGTGTCTGTAAAAAAGAATGTCCGAGTTTCAAACTGTAACAGTATAAGATGTAATCGTTCGACAGTTGCAGCTGAAGGTGACGGATAAAGAATAACTCCCAACAGTTTCAGATAAGCACATGCGATTGGCATTGTTTTCACAGTTGCACAGGCTGTTGATTTCATTACTCCAGACTTGATGCAAACAGAATGGGAAGAATTGCATTTTCGCTTGAATGTTTGCCATATCAGTTAAAGGCACCCACATTGAGCACTTATAGGAAAAACTTCAATTTCATGTATGATTTGTTATGTTGTTATGTTTAAAAGTCGGACATTCTTTTACGGACAACCTATATAACAAGCATTCACTCTATTGAGTTTTGTAATTTAGAGGCGTTTGAATAACGCTGGGATTTCAAGACTAAATATTATTCATACATAAATATCGTTAAGAAAGCATATTGAACAAATAAATATATAATTATTTATTAAAGAAAAATATTCACTTTTGCTTCTATAGAGTTTCTTGCTAATCGTCCTTAATGCTTTAAAATAAAATTTTTAAGGCCTGGCTGGGTTATGTAACACTACAGCCGATAACCAGGCAATAAGCCTGATTTTTCAGCCAGTGTTATTAGCTGTAATTTAAAGTCTGACAAGATGCCATTGTATTATTTTTTGTGAAGCAAATTTTAACAATTTTGCATTAAGTAGCAGTTCATTGTTCACTTAAATTGCTACTTTGCTATGAATTAAAAAAAAAATTTGATGTTTATAGCTAAGAAATTGTAAAAGTGTTTAAAAGAAATCACGAGAATCAGTGGCATAATTACACAGCAAAATTGCTCCAAACTTAAAATATTATGGAATTAGAAATTGAAAAATATATTGTAACTGATGGACAATAAAAACGAAGTAGGTTTCCATAAAAAAAAAAAAAAACAGTTTTCAATTATATCAAAATATTTACGTCACGTTAGTCAAGAAATATTCCATAAATTTTAAAGATGAATCTTATTTAAAATAACATTTATTAGATGAAATGAACAGATAATTGAGATTATAGAAATGCTAATTTCATAGAAAATTTAATTTCTGAAACACTTAGTTTAATAAAGACAATTAGTCAATAGGATTGTGTTTACACATTAAACATTTATATTGCAATACAAATGCAGAGAACTTGCTTTTATAATAGTTATTATATTCATAACAGTACCCGAAAATTTTAAAATGCAGATAAATGTACATGAATTAAACAAATGGCAAAGGTTAATTGACAAAGATATGAGCAACTAGAGAATGATATATATTTAACCAATACTGTTTGAGCTGACAAATTATTGACAGTTTAAACATTTTTTTTTGTTATCCAAAAATCTCATCTGGTTTTAATTAATCTTTTGGGTGCTAACATACAGAAGCTCGCATCTATATTATCTTTATTCTGTTTCATTTTGTAATTCAAAGGCATATTTGTACAGTAAAACTTCTACAAAAGACCACCTCTATTGAGCGACCACCTCCGCAAACGGGCAATTTTTCAAGGCACCGATTTTTTCCCCTATATGTTTAATGTTAAAAATACCTCTCGAACAGATCAGACCGTACCTCCGGTTACGACCAGATTCAAGGTGTCAAATTAAAGTATTAATTCACCCTCGGATGCTACCTTAAATCTAAGTTATCCAAAAAGTAAATCTAGCTTTCCCGCCACTACTGTACATCTCTTGTACTTTTCGTACTCTTTGAATGACCTTCAACCATTGTTAACAAGGAAGAGTACACCAGCCTGAAAAGTAGGAATAAATTTGTGGTCGCTCCAGAGAAGTTTTACTGTACATTAAATGGATAAACAAGTAAAATTATATGCAAAATAAAATTATATGCAAACTATACTAAATCAAAATAAGATTATGTTTTCAAAATCTATAAAAAAAAAATGTTTTGAAACCATTAGGAGCAGCGTAGTTTTATGAGTGGATTATATTTGAGGGAACATTTTTGCAAGATGTATTCAAATTTTACAGCTTTGAATCAAATTTAGCAGGAAAAATATTGTCAATAAGTCAATTTAATACATTCTACCTTAGTAATTGAATTATCAAACACCATTTAAACTATAGGCTACAGAAAGAAGAGCAGAGATAGACATAGCACCATTTCATGATATTTAGTCACACAGATTTGAAACATGGAGGAATAGTACATTTTAATAAACAAATTTCACAAAAAACCTATTTTCCTAATCCTAAATAATTTGTTGCAAATTGTTTAAACTTAAGCTTAGGTAAATTAAAAAGTAAAGAAGCTATTAGGTGTAAAATTAAAGTTTATGTTTAAATATAATTTGAGAGTTTCAGATTTAACAATGCACCTAATATTTTTAAAATTAAATTAGAAATCTGATGCGAAAACTTTTACAGAGTTTATATTAAACTTGAAATTCCAAAAGCAATACTTCTTTGTGTGTGTCGAAGACCTTAGGTTAGTTTTTAATTGCATTATAATAATTTGTCTACAGAAAATTTCATATAATGATAGAATAAGATAAATACACTTCAATTTCGTTTTAGTATCCCATACTAAAAATGTCATCTATTGAATCTGAACGAAGGAAAAAAAATCAATAAATGTATACGATACATTAACAAATATTGTTTGGTTTGGTTTGGATTATCGTCGCACTAGAGCTACACGAGGGCTATTGGCGACGGGCGTCGTATTTTAGAACCACAGTCAAGTGACGAGCCACACCTGAATAGGCACCCAACGCGACCGTTAAGGGCGACATCTTACGCAGCGTTACATTAACAAATATAATGGGAGGGATCAAGTTTTCTTTTTACGATTACAAAGTCGTGGGACTATATTTTATGAAAAATGAATGAAATAATAGTTTGCAACGATATATAAGCATTTGTTCACAAATTGATAACCTAATTTATACAGCATGAACAAAGATATGTAATTTCAGCACACATCTCAAAATGCATAGCGTTCTCATATACATTTATAAATAAGGCAATATAGAAATATAACTAAACATAAAAACTCAAGCTAGTTGTACAGTTGCATTTTAATACAGTGCATATAAAAATGTACATCATAAAATTTAAATACAAAATAAACTAATAAAAAATTGCATTTGGATCATAGGGACATACAACTTGAATGACAATAAAGAAATACTACAAAAACTATGTTCAATAAATTATCAAACATTTTTGTTTGATAAACTAAGGCACAAATAATACAACCTTCACAAACAAACATGAATAAAAAAATTCATTTTTTTTAAGGTTATTTAAAAATTTACTTAAGTCAAAAATTGAGCTTAACTTTTTATGTAAGTAGAAAAATGAGGTAAATTTTGAGTTAACTTAAATACATAAAAATAAAACTTTTTTTAGAAAAAGGGATCATGAAATAATATAGAATACATTTTGAAAATTTCATGTTTGGATAAATTAAACTGACGGTCTTGACAAATTGAGGAAATATTCCCGAATGAATTATTCTTGTAAAGACTTTTTATGAATCTTTAAAAGAATTGCATATTTTAATCAGTTTTTTTTAAACCCTCAGACAGTTAAATTTATATTTGTAGTGTTCAATTGTTTTCCTTGAATATTTCACTAAAGTAAAATATTTCGTCAAAGTTAAATAGTATTTTAAGTAAAGTGAATACTCTAAAAAACATAGAAACAATAACTTAAAAATAATAATTAGCATCAAATTCTTAACATTAAAAAAAACTGTATTTGACGTAAAGACAGCAGGCCGAGAAACATACTACTCTACCAATCTAACTGTCAGAGGGGATGCCATTTCTAAACCATCACATAACAATACAATAAAAAATGATATCTCAATCATAAAACTAGTTTTTTTTAAAGCAGACATTTTAATCATAATTTTTTCATGTCAGAATCAAACCTTTAACACATTCATTTTAAAAACACTTTCAATGCAATAAAAAATAAATACAGGCGATATCGCAATACTAAACCTCTTTTGCACTTTCTCTTACTTTTCAAAAGTCTTTTTTTTTATAGAAACTGCCAAATGCCCTGTCATTCCTTATTCTTATCACTTGAGAAAAGATTTTTTTTATAACAGTCCCTTTAATGGCAGCTCCGAAGAGTCGATTTCTGCAGCAGAAATTCTAAATAAAAATATAAGTTTGGAGACGGTAAATATGTTTTAATTTTTTTGAATTGGATACACATGAAGCAGAGTGAAGTTTATCTGCATCTCTTGGAGTATGAATTGTGAAATATGTATTTGTAAAACTTTGTCGATTGCTTTAGGTTTGTGGTTGACTAGTTGAAAAGGTGAAATTATTGCATAATTGGTTAAAATATATGTATTCAAAACTGTACTAAAATATCCCTCATACAATATTTTAAAAGAGTATGCCTTAATTAGCTAGTAAGGTGTACACTACATAATAAAAAGTGTTGATTTTTTTTTACCACATACAGTAACAATAAGTTCAGCTAGCAAATTGCAATTAACAATTTCAAGAAAAGTAAAAATGGCATGAATGGAATTTCGATGGGATTACTTCAAAAAATTATATACATTTTTTATTTAGCCATTTTAAATTGCAGAAAAAAAAATATCGATAAGTTTTCATTTAATAAAATGCAAAAGAAATTGACTAAGCACATCTCTTTAAAATTGTTTAAACAAAAACAAAAGATGATTTTGCTATTTTCACCCTGATAGAATATTGGGACTGCCTATTTCTGGTTCATCATTGCATTTCTATCAATATTTCTCATTTAATGAATTGAGCAAATAAAACAACACTCTGCTTTTGATGCACCAAACCATAGAAATAGAAAAAACGTGCACTGTAGCACACTGCCTACAGGAGAAACTTAATGGTGAAACAAGAGGGAATTTTGTGCTGAAGCATCACCTAAACATGGCGGCGAATGGCGTAGAAAAATCAGTACTAAAATTGTGCTTTTTTTAAAATCATGATTGTTGAGGTGATTCCAGTTGATAACTGCAAATATTTCGAATTTCCTTTTGCGAGCGTCAAAAATATTATTAAGCAACCGAAAATTTGCATAGTTGTTTACTATTGATAATTTGTGGAATTATTGATTTTATATTCATCGTTAAGCCTAACCAATCATAAAATGTCATTCAAAATTGAGTCTGACGTTACAATTATTTCACTAAATAGAAATAGAACTACCCCCCTAAAATATGTACCCGATTCATGAATCATAAATGTACAATCCACGTCTACAAAGAAAATTCAAAGAGCCACCAGCTCCGAGATAACAGCTTCTAAAAAGCGCAATTTTAGTACTGCACTTCTACGCAACTGGCTTCCATGTTAAGGTGTTCAAAGGAAACATATTTTGACCCTAAGTTTCCCTTCTAGATAGTGAGCGATAGCACACGGTTTTTCTATCTCTAAGCACCAAACTTCCTTACTTAAAAAAAAAACATATTAACCCTTTCAGTCCCAAAAATTTATTACACTACAAAACCATCTGATATTCAAAAAATAAGTTTATTTTAGGTCAAATATACGAATTCCATAAGAAAAAAAAACCCATTTACATTTTTTATATGGTTTTTGAAACAATGCCAAAATTCTTTAACTGCGGAAAACAACAAAAAAATATATATATTACCTAAAAACACTTCGAGTTATATATTTTAAGGTATCTGACTATATTATTAAAAAAAATGTAGTAATTATTTTGACCGAAATAGTTTAAATTGTGTTTTAAATATGTAGAACTAAAGTGAACTTATCAAAAATTAGGTGAAACGCTTGTTGGCTATTTTCTAAATAAAAAAAATAGTACTTCTTACTTCTATTGAGATTAATGTAAAATATTTTCTGATTGAACGAAGTGCGAAGAATCGAATGATGCGTGTTTGGATGTGATAGCGGGACATAAACATTTTGAAAAAAATATTGAAAGTGGTGTTGCCAAATGGCATCACTGGGACTGAAAGGGTTTAAAAAAAAAACATATTAACCATCTCCAACCGACTACCTTAGTACAGGTTGATCTTCTTCGTGATGGGCTTGCGGCACATGTGGCATGTCTTCAGAGTCTGGGCGCAGGTGACGCACGCGCCATGCCCGCACATGAACGCGACGTTACGCGGGCGCTCCATGCAGATGGAGCAGTTGTGGGCCTCTTCGATCTCCTGGATCTTGCTCTCCAGGTAGCGGAGCCTCTCTGCGCTGGCGTGGCGGCCTTTGGGGTTGAGGATGCGGCCAGCTGGAAATGGAAAGTCGATGAAAACATTTAAGTAATGTTTGTTTTAATGTTTTTATAATAATACAGATAATTCCATGAGTTTATAAATAGATAAAGGATAAAAATGTTTTTTCCCTCTAATGGGGGCTGTAACATTGGCGGTCAAGCCTTTGCAGACTCGGCACTTTCCAAAGAACTGAGAGGAGGTTTTTTAATGTTTTTATTATAATACATATAATTCCATAAGTTTATAAATACGCTGCTCAAAACAACTAGGGGAGCTCTTTGCGTACTTTTGTTAACTCTTTCAGTTTCAACGCTTTGTTTTTCATTTTAAAAATCTAAAATTTGTGAAATAGATTCCTTATGCATCCAGAATGAAATGGTAAAAAACAGGCGGAAAAATATTAATTTTTTTAACTAAAATTTAAGGGGGGAAAATTGGAATCAAAAATTAAGAATAAATTATAACAATAATTTTTTCAAATTTTTATTTGCAAAAAAGAGGTAAAATCAATTGTTAGCCATCTGAGAATGCAAGAATGAAGAATTTAGGGACAATTTATTTCATAAAATTTTTTTGGGAGTGAATTTCATTTTACCAGGTTTTCATGTTTTCATTTGATTAAAACAAACATTATTTACATCCTCAAAAGACTCGATTCCTCCATCTAACGATAAATTAGTGCAAGCTCATGACTCCAAATGGAAACTTTGGGGTTGAAAGAGTTTAAACCATGCGCTCTCCTAATTGTTGTGAGCAGTGTTGATAAAGGATAAAAATGTTTTTTTCCCCCTCTAATGGGGCTGCAACATTGGCGGTCAAGCCTTTGCAGACAGACTCGGCACATTCCCCAGAACTGAGGGCCATTTTTTTTTGTGTGGCGCCATCTAGGCGACTCTCGCTACCAATTTTGAAGCACAGATTACAATGAATCTGAGCTCTCTGTGGATGTTAAAGTATGCCGAGATTTAGTTTTGCCGAAAAAACTCAAGCCAAATGGGTCCTCTAGGGATGTTTTACATGCCACATAATCATGTGACATGTGTGCCTAGAATTTTCCCATCCAGAAAATCCGATGACTCAGCCTGGGCTTGAACCTGGCTCACGAGGCGGACTCGTTTAACCTCTCAGCCACTGAGCAGCTTGGATCAGCAAGATAAAAATTGTGAAACTTTTAAATCTTAGAGCAAGGGTTCCCAACCTTTTTACACCTGCGTACCACTTGACTTTTTGAGAAATTTTGGCGTACCACCAGAACTATAAATATTTTAATAAACGTATAATATTTACTCTTCTAAAAATGTTCAAAGGTTTTGTGTGTAAAATTCCTGAGAAAACTTGTTATTTAATGGTTAGATATTTGATTATTTATAACATTCTTTTAATAAAGAAGAAATAAAAAGATTAAAATTGTATTAATTTACAGTTTTGTTTATTGTCCATTTTTCTAAAAACACACAAGTAAAAAATAGTGCAAACTCAGCAAATTCTGATCCGGAAGTTAATTAAAGATTTCTCTTAAAAATAATGTTAATGTTTAAAATAATGAGTAATATGTTTGCTTGCTCACATGCGTACAGAAGCAATTGATAGCATCATGTTTCTCACATCACTCAAGCGTACCACCTGAAATATTCCCGCGTACCACCAGTGGTACGCATACCACCGGTTGGGAACCCCTGTCTTAGAGTATAATCAGGATAGTTTGTAATATAGGTCAATTCAATATTGGATTTCGACACATTTCAACTAAATATCTTCAAACAGCATAATAAATAAAAGTACTGCATTCAAACTTATTTAAAATTAAATTTGAGCAACAGTTTATTTTGTTAGTACTTTTTAGTAATTACTAAAGCTAGAAATAAACTAGAAAAGAAAACAGAAACTAACAGTCCAAACGAGATTTAAACACCCACCTATTGTCGTCTTCTTCAAGATGGGCGCCTGGCACACAATGCACTTCTTCATTCTCAGACAGCACTCTTCACACGTAGCTTTATGGCCGCATGGTTCGAATGTCACAATGTCTCTGGCTTCACAGCAAATGATGCACTCGGGCAGTGGCGTTGCAGGTTCTAGCTTGGGCGTTTCGCTGGTTTGGGCAGATACTGGTAGTGACTGGGCTTGGGGTCTGCCAGGGTGGAATGGATAATTAGAAAACATGTTTTGATAATGAACTACTTTCAATGTAAGGGTAACTTTGGTCCAAAATACTAGTTTTTCGCTTACAAGAGAAGAAAAAATTAAGCTGCAAAAACCATTAACCCTTTCGCTACGAAGGATTTTTGCTTCCTCGTAATATTTGATAGGAATAACATTATCTTATCCTTAGTTGCTCGGGCGTTTGGGGGCGTTTCCGTAAAGAAAGGGTTAAAAGCTTGGAAATCAAAATGCATTTTATGTATTGAATTTTTAGAAATAATTTGTAAGCAATTTGGTAAAAATTTATAATTAAAAAAATGGTGTTAATTTAAAAAAATAGGAACCAATTAGAGTAATGGTTGGTAACTTTGGTCCAATCAAGAAATACACATGGAACATACCTTTAACCATCCTTATGAGCTGTGTTACAGAATTAAATAGCAATATTATAGTGTATAAACATCTTGCTTCTAAAAATATCCTTATAAAAGCAAACTATATGAAGAGTACACGGGAAGAACCGATTGATTTCTTTGGAGTCTTTCCGTAATTGTATCTGCTTGCCGGACATTGGCGACCGAAAACCGGTTTCTCTTTCAGTTCTTCATTTGCGGTACAAACGTGTGACTCGCATCCACTTATCTCTGGCGTGAATCAGGGTTGCCGCGAAAGATAAACAAAGCGAGTAATCGGCTTCTTTATGCCAGTCTAGGCTACTTCTCGCTATCATACCCAAAGAGGCTATTAAGGAAACCCTTCTAAGAAATAAAGCGGTTCTTCCCATGTACTCTTCATATATTTGTGATTAGGAATTTGAAAATGTTTACATTCTGACATTAGCAATTTTGAATTTTGTATGTTTCTTTCATTTTATCTTTATTACGTTTAAAATCGTTTAATTTGTTTAAAAAAATTATCTCAAAAATGGGTAAAGATAAGAGTAAAACTTCTTTAAAAATAGTTGAGCAGAATACACTTTTACACACATTTTTGAAAGTGTGGGAGAAATTATTAACTTGGACTAAAAGTTCCCCTCCAGACCTAAGAAATCCCAGTCAACAGTAATAATATACAGTGAAAACTCCACGACCGACCACCTCTACTTACGACCTATTTTTCAAGGCACCAATTTTCCTCCCTATGTGTTCAATGTTAAAAACCACTCTGGGAGAGACCAGATTTCACTCCCCAAATGATCAGTAAAATCCCATTTCATGAAAAAATATCTTATTCTAACACAATTTTTTTCCCGATTTAAATATAAATTAGAAAAGAGGTAATTTGGGAAAAATAAAAGTCAGAAATTTCTTCTTAAAAAAGGTTAATTTGTTCACACTACTTGGTTAAAATAAGTTAGTATAATTTTGAGTACATTATTTGCAAATTAATAAATAAACATAATGATAAATAGATTTTTGTAATGGTTAATAATACGTCGTAAAATGACATTTCAACTTTCGAACTATTCACTTTTTTGTGCTCTAGGAGTGACCAACCTCCATTTAGGACCGATTTAAAAGGGAACGAGCGGATGATCGCTCTTAGAGGTTTCACTGTATACAAATTAAATTTATATACATGAAACTTTTTGATTCACCACATACAAATGAAACCAGTTAAAATAAGTCCTTGAAATTATGGGCACACAATTGACAAAATAATCTTACTTCTTCTTTGTCGTATACTGCTGGAGCAGGTCTAGGACGCTGGAGCTTTGTACGAGTTCCAGGGGGGTCTTCCCTTTCCTGTTCTTGTGGTTGACATCGGCGCCTTCCTGGGCCAGGTAGCATGCGATGGCCAGGCCAGGGTTCTTTTCCACGTTCAGGCTGCCGATGTGGGTGAGTATCTGACGAAGGAAATGTGCATTGTTATTTAGACAATTAAGTTTTAAACATGTTTGTGATTGTATGTAAACACTTTGTAGCGAGCCACCAGCCAGGATTAATTTCAAGTGCTACTGTACCAACTCTACCCTTTTCTGTGACCTTTTAAACAAACCAAAATATTCAACTATTCAACCAAACTTAAATTCAATGTATCCGTTTTATTTTGCATTAGTAAATTATTTTATGCAAATAGCTATGTTTATTTAAAGCTTGTTCAAACCCCTTGTACTTGTTGTCCCCTGTTCTAAGTGTTCATGTCAACAGTGCTGCTTGAGATTGTGTAAATATGTCAATAAACAGTTCAAGTTAATCTTTAAACAATTTCTTGTTTCACTCTTTTGAAATAAACCACTGTCAACGAAGCAATTTCTCGCAACCTCCTGAAAAGTAATAAAAGCCCCATAAAATGTGACTTCGCCTCAACGTCCTTTAGATTAGTAAATCATAATTGCTGAAATTTATTTGATATTAATCGAAAAACTACTAAAGATAAATATAGAATAAAATCATTATAAAATGTACATACATTTTAATATGGTCTGACATTTGATAGGATTCTAACACTTATTAAATCTATTTTTTTTAATGGACATACAATGTAAATACAATAATAATAAACATATCCTTGGGAGTATAATCTTGCCACTATACAAATATATAAAAGGTCATAAATTATGAAATAGGTTGTCTATAAGCCTCAGAGAATATGCTGATTAATAAAATGGTTGAATTTTAACCTTTCAGAAATTTAAAATCAATTTCAGTTTACCACAGTTATTTTCATGAGGAATAAGAACTGTTTATGGACTGATAAGTACTGAAATTTGAAAAAATAAGGAGATATTATCCAACTAACATCATAAATATTCGACACTGCATCATGTTTAGAATCTAAACAGAAAATAATCAGTTATAGAAACATTTTAACTAACAAAAGTTGTGAAGAGTTCTCAATAGAATTTCAGTCCTCACTTAACAAAAATAACTTTTATTACTGCCTACTTATACAACGTCGCTTTATAAACTAATTTTACTAATTTTAACACTTGAACCACAGGTTCACCAAGCATAAAATATTTTTAAAGTAAATAAAAAGCAGCTTCTCACACAAAATTCTTTCATGGAAAGTCAATTCTTCGAAAAATAAACACATAGTCTCCATGGCAACCGTTTTCGCCAAACGATATAAAATATATTTTAATTGTTCGTGCTAGAAATAAATAAATATTTTCAGACGATCTCACATCCTCCACCTTGAGTAGTGGAAGCTCCACGACTCAACTTCACACTAAAGATCTAGTCTCTTAGGGATTTTTACAGTCCAACTTTTCTTGTCCTTGCTGGAGCACTTCAGATCAGCTTTCTTGGTAGAGACTATTTTCGTACGTAACGCTTCTTCATCCAGTGGAAATGATGAATCGCTCGAAGAAATTTCCAAACTGAAGACGCGCTGAATGGGACGAAGAATCTCTCCACGCGACGTTTTGAGTTTGAAGAGCCGACAAACTCCATCTTTTCCAGGTAGAACTTCTGTTACTTTTCCCAGAGGCCAGTCGATGCGATTGGTGTTGTCACTTTTTATGAGCACAATGTCCCCCACATTTATCTTCGAGGTTTTACTTTTTCCACACCTGCGTATCAATGATCCAAGATATTCAGACCGAAACCTTTTTCGAAGGTTTTCCTGCAAAGCTACTCTGTACTTGACACGCTTGTTGAGACTTTTATGATCAGCAGTATAACAGTCAGGAACACCCGAAAGCTTGATATCCTGAAGAAACATGGCAGGTGTAAGAGGGACAAGTTCTGAGTCACATTCGTCTATGTAGGTTAAGGGGCGAGAGTTTATTACAGATTCGCAATCACAAAGAACAGTTATTAATTCTTCATGTGTTAGACTTGTTCTTCCTAGTATTCTTCGCAAAAGACCTTTAAGCACACTGATGAGCCGCTCCCTCCATCCTCCCCACCAGGGTGAAGAAGGTGGATTAAACTTCCATTTGATTGGATGAAGAACATTATCACTGCAGATGCGGTTCCAATCTAAATTTTTAAGCAAGTTGGAAGCCCCGACAAAATTAGTTCCATTATCACAATATATTGTTTCACACCTGCCTCTCCGGGCTATAAATCTTCTTAGAGCTAACATAAAGCTTTCGGTTGAAAGTGATGTCACAAGCTCTAAGTGAACTGCTCTATACACGGCGCACGTAAAGATACACACCCAAGCCTTCTTTCCGTCCTTCAGAAATAGAGGGCCCGCTAAATCAGTTCCACAAATCTCGAACGCATTGGCTTGACGTACTCGATCTTCGTGCAACGGAGCAGATACAGCTTCACAACCTTTAGAGGAAAATCTTTTGCACGGGATACATCTTGAGATAGCTGATTTCACAGTTTTTCTTCCATTCAATATCCAAAAATGCTCTCTCAAGATATTCAGAAGAATTTGAGTTCCGGCATGACTATTTTCGATGTGATGGGAAAGTATTAACCTCTTGACAACTTCGTGATTGGATGGGAGAATAGCTGGTTCTCTAAATTCCTCTGTATCTTCCATCAGAACAATTTTCGTTTTCAGCCGTATTATGCCGTCAGCATCCTTATACGCACTCAGCGTTTTGAGCTTTTCGTCATGTTCGTTAACAAGAGATTCTGCTTGGATCAACTTTATCACTTTTTTCTCAGCTTCTCTATATTCTTCGGTGTCCAGAGATCCTTTCTTCCTGTGCTGAACATTGCGTTGACAGTTTGTAACAAATCTCAAAATCCAACCCACTAATTTTACAATCGATTGGTATTTCGAGAAACGCTCATAAAACCACCCGGTAGACGAATTCTGCTTAATGGAAACCAAGGCCGGAACAGAGCTTTTCTTCTTTTCCTTTAGTATTTCCTCTTCATCAAGCTCAAAATCAATGTGCGCTTCTTTGTCTTCATAAGAGCCTAACCATCTTGGCCCCTCCCACCATCTACTTTTCACTAAAGCACTTGCTTTACATCCTCGGGAGGGCAAGTCTGCAGGGTTTTCAACTCCAGATATATGACGCCATGAAGAAGCTACAGTGATCCTACGAATCTCCTGAACCCGATTATTCACGAAAATTGACCAATTTTCTTGCTTCGTGATCCAGGTAAGAACAGTTGTAGAATCACTCCAATAGAAACATTTAACGTCGGTCCAGCCAAAGGCATCTAACACAGATTTCGTTAACCTTGCTCCAATCAGTGCCGCAAGAAGCTCCAATCTAGGTATTGTTGCGACTTTTGAAGGGGATATACGGGATCGAGGTTAAAAAATGCACTTTTTTGCAATCTTCTTGTACAAGATAAACTACGGCGGCATAAGCGTCCTTGCTTGCGTCGCAAAAGGTATGAATGGAGAAGCTTCCGAGATCTTCCGAAGTAACGTTTATCCAGCGGGGAATGATAACTTTCTCCAATTCTTTAAGATCTTCAAACCAAAGTATAAATTCTTCTCGAAGGGTTCCAGTTATTTCGTCGTCCCATCCTAAGGATAATTTCCAGGCTTTTTGAAGCATGAGCTTGGGGCAGAGCATTACTGGAGAAGCGAATCCGAATGGGTCGAACACTTTGTGAGCTACCGACAACATAGTACGTTTAGTGACGTTATCAACATTTACATTTTCCAACCAGCTGACGCTCAGCGATAAACTGTCTTCAGTTTTATCCCATTGAAGACCTAACAATTCCGTTTTATTAGAGGCTCCGGTTTCTGCAGTTGAATACTCCCAATCTCTTAGTTTGAAACCACCTGTCTTCAGTAGATCATTAGAAACATTTATCAATTGCTTCAGCTCTGCTTCATTATGGACGCTAGTTACAAGATTATCCACATAAAAGCTCTTCAAAAGACACTGAGTAATGAAAGGGTCAACGGCGACATTCTGTTCAATGTGATACTTCAATACAGCTCCTAATAGGAACGGACTGCTGCGGACACCAAAAACTACTCTGGCATGGCGGAAAAACTTATAATTTTCACAAGATTTATCAGTCCACCATAGAAATCTCAAGTAATCTCTGTCTTCTCTACTAAGACTGATTTGCAGAAAAGCCTTCTTTATATCTGCAATCACACCAATCTTTTTCTCTCTAAACCGCAATAAAATATCAGGTATGAGCTCAATCAAGTTCGGACCACTATGTAGAGAGTCATTTAGCGAAGGATAACCCTTTACTCTAGCAGAGGCATCAAAAACCGGTCGTATAGGCGTAGTCTTACTAGCTTTGATAACAGGTCTATGTGGGAGATAATTTGCAGACAAAGCCATTTCTTCAATAGGTACTTCTTCGATAATCCCTTCACGAAGCCAATCTGAAAATATTTGCTCATAGCTGTCATATAAATTTTCTTGAAGCAGCTTCTTGGTCGTAGTTTCTAATCTTCTTTTAGCCTGTTCAAGATTATCAGCTAATGGCACACTGTTATCCAACCAAGGCAAGTGAACTTCATAACGATTATCTTCATTGTACCTAACAGTTTGAAGGAATTGTTCTTTAGTAAAATCTTCTTGCTCTCTCTTAGAGAGCTTTTCAATAGGATCCTGAATCCCAATGGAATCGAGTTTCCAATAGTCTGAAATGTCAAACTCTTTGACGAAAAGTGATGTCACCAGCATAGCATTGTTTGAGGTTGCTTCATTTTCAGGAACTTTTCCTAAGAGAGTCCAACCAAGTAAAGTCTCAATGGCTACCAATCCGCTTGACAAGACTCTTCGTTGGCCGGTCAAAATCTTTCCAAAAATGTCAGCCCCTATAAGAACTTGGACGGGTTGTGGCTTTTCTCCAACATCGCTTAAAGATATATCCATATTCTGAAGCTCTTTTATCCATGGACCCGAATTCACAGGTGAGATATCATTGCAAATTTCAGCTTGATCTAATGCTTCAAAGTTGCACGTGAAGTTGCTGTTCATATTTCTCAACCTGATTCTGTAGCCTGTATGAGCGAATTCTTCGGTTTTAACTCCACCAAAGAGAGAGTGTATTAGAGTTTCTTTCTTTAGAGGTGAGTATCCCATGTCCTCAGCAAGATTTGTTACAATATAAGAATTTTGAGAGCCGGTGTCCAGAACTATTCTCACGACAGCTTCCTTTTTATCTGAAATAAGCTTGCATTTGAGAGTTTGTAAGAACACTCTAGGACCGCTACTTATGTTTGCCATGTTTACTTCGTCAACGACTTCATTTTCGTCTGTCTTCTTTTCTTCAATTTTTCTTGCTTCATTTGTTTCACACATCAAGGGTACATGTTTTTCCCACAAATACAACACCTCAGAAATGCTCGACATCTTCGGACAGGGTGACCAGGTGCCAGGCAGGCAAAACAACAATTCTTTTCCCTTAGAATTCTTTGTTTTTCCGATAAACTCATCTTTTGTGCGGAAAAACAGTCTGCACTCGAATGAGCTTTATCACAGAAAACACACATCTTTTTCGTTTCCTGAGTATGAGAAGTCGTGAAAAGTCCGGAAGCTGTTGGCGTGTTATTCTTTTTTACCCTCTGATCAAATTTTTTACCTTTGAAGCAATTGTTTTCTTTCTTCTGGTTCAAGCCAAAACCTTGCATCGCTAAACAAATCCTTTCCTCGGATTCCACTTCAGATTTTAGGAATTTTAGCAAACCATTAAGCCTTTCTTGTGGATCACCATTGTGGTTGAAATCTGGACCTCTTTGTCTTTGCCATGCTCTAAGTATATCTTCGGGCAAACATGACTCAACTAACGGGTGAAGAAGAGCAGCGCTTTTGTCCGTTGTTACGCCAAGAGTCTCTAGTGCACGAATCTGAGACTCCAAATTATCGTATAGTGCGCATAGATTTATGGGAGAACTTCGCGCAGCATTTTGGATGACCAGATTTAACAGTTCGCGAACATAAAATTCAATTAGTAAATCATTTCGACCGTAACGAGATTTTAAAGATTCGATTGCTTTTTCGTAATTGGCGCCGGTCGGCGGAAAACTTTCAACCACCTCCCGAGCTCGCGACTTACTAACAGTACACTGTATCAAGTATTGAAACTTATTTTCTGGCGCAATATCTACATCATTATGTACATGCTCGAATTGACTCCAAAACGGCAGCCAGTCCTTTAAATCTCCAGAAAATTGTCTTAATTCTAATTTAGGCAAATTGAATTTCTTTTTGACGTTACCTGTTAACTCGGTAGTTTCATCTGAAGCATCCAACGCTCTTCGGGCATTTATCCTGGCCAATTCTAATTCATGTTGCCTTTGACGTTCTTCGTCTTGAAGCCTTCTATCTTCTTCGTCTTGACGCTTTTTCTCTTCTTCTCTTTGCTGTCTTTCAGCAACAGTTGTTTCGAACACAGAACTAATGAAATTCGGATCAGCTTTGTATTCATCACTGTTCAAAATTTCTTCTTTCAGTGCGGAAATAGTAGTTTTAGATGGTAAGGACCCGATAATCTCTTGGCACAAGTACAATAAATCTTCTTTTTTAAAGCCTTTAACTGCTTGAAACATTTTGAATTCGCTTACCAGATCCTGTCGGGGACGCCAGATGTGAAGAGTTCTCAATAGAATTTCAGTCCTCACTTAACAAAAATAACTTTTATTACTGCCTACTTATACAACGTCGCTTTATAAACTAATTTTAACACTTGAACCACAGGTTCACCAAGCATAAAATATTTTTAAAGTAAATAAAAAGCAGCTTCTCACACAAAATTCTTTCATGGAAAGTCAATTCTTCGAAAAATAAACACATAGTCTCCATGGCAACCGTTTTCGCCAAACGATATAAAATATATTTTAATTGTTCGTGCTAGAAATAAATAAATATTTTCAGACGATCTCACAAAAGTATTAATAAAAAAGGTTTTTGTAGGTTTTTACAGGTGTAGATGTGTGTTCTGACAATAATAAAAACATTTTTCTTGCTTAATGATTGGATAATTTTCAAGAAAAGGTTGAGAAAATTGCCTATTTTTTTTTATCTCTGGCGTTGGCCTTTTATTTGATAGATATTTGAGTTAGCTTTTGATCTTATTGGCACTTCACTACTAAACATTACAGCCATTGTCATTTTATTCAGCAGATTTATGTTAGTTTTAATCTTATTGGTATGTTACTACTGAACACTTTGATCTTGCAGTATTTAAGGAGGGAGAAATAAAGTGTGGAACTTCACACCATCCTTTTCACAGGAGCGAGAAGGAAGGAATTAATAACACTTGATTATTAGAGTCCAATATTGAATTCGACTAAAAAATAAGCACTTTTAAAAACCATACACAAAGTACCAATAAATTTAAAATAACCCCTCCAAACCGCACACAATATTCACATTCGAAATAGTAGGCGCGTCTGAGAAATTTCCGTCATACTTGACCCTTGACGTCTGCTGACGTAATGTTATAAATTTATTCTCATGCAGCGAAAACAAAATTATATTTCAGAAAATTTGTTTATCCCCCAAAGAGTCAAAGACCATAAATTACATTTTCACGACCTTACATTCATTAAAATAATCCCTCCAAATGGCACAATACTCACATTCGAAATGGTAGGCGCGTCCGAAAAATTCCCGTCATACTTGACCCCTGACGTCTGTACGTGCCTCATGGCCGCAATATGCAACCCTGTGTCCCCGTCCTCGTCTTCTACGTTGACGTCTGCCCCTAGGGATACCAGGAGTTCCACCAGGGCACAGTGGCACTGGCTGATGGCCAGGAGTAGGGGAGTTTGTTTGTGTGTGTGGAAATCGTTGTAATCGCATAACGTAATTTACAGACGCCCCTCTACTATGTTTTTTTAAAAGGTACACTGTGTTTTCTGCTATTTGTGTTCTGACCTTGAATACAAAACATCTAACTTTCTTCCTAATAACACTTGATCAGGTGACAGAGTGCAATATTGAAAAAGAAAGACTAAAAAGATAAGCACTAAACACAATATTGCTACTTTTAAAGACCATACATAAATTAAATCAAGTATCAATACATTTAAAGTACCCCTCAATATGGCACAAAATACTCACGTTCGAAATGGTAGGCGCATCTGCCAAATTCCCATCATACTTGACCCCTGACGTCTGTACGTGTCTCATGGCCGCAATATGCAACCCTGTGTCCCCGTCCTCATCTTCCACGTTGATGTCTGCCCCTAGGGACACCAGGAGTTCCACCAGGGCACAGTGGCACTGGCTGATGGCCAGGAGTAGGGGGGTTTGCTTGCGGTTGTTGCGGACGTCGATTTCGCAGTGGCCCTGGAAGGGTGATTAATTAGATATGAATGGAAAAGATACAAATATATGGAAGGTTTTTTTCTATATGAGGTCATGTAGTGCCTGAACATTGGTATTAAATTATCATTTGGGTTGAGTTGAATTATCATTGGAATAGAACTACATGCAGGGGTTGCAACACTTTTTGGTAAAAGAAAATTTAGGGCTATATAAGGACTTTTCACGGTTATATATATTTCTCCATTTTCAAGGATGCATATTCGAACATGCAACACCTAAATTTCATGATAGTTTTTAAAAATTCATATATAAAACGAATAAGAGCTCTAACTTTCAAATGAACTTATAAATATGCTTTAAAATAGCCATTTAAGTTATTAAAAAATCCGTCTAAAATCACTTGTTCTGCCTACTTGGATTATACATAAACAATAAATCAAAAAGTAAAATAGGAAATGATTCACATTGAAAAAGTTCTTTAATAAAACTAAAATTAACATTTGCAACCACCTTAGAAGACAACAGCCAAAAAATTAAGAACTTTTCAAGGTTGATAATGTTTTTCAAGCACTTTTAAGACCTTGAAAACCAATGTTCTTTTATCAAGCACTTTTCAAGGACTGTGGCAACCCTGAACATGAGGGGAAAATTATGAATAAAAAAAAATATTTTTAAAGGTACTGGTCTGTGCTAGAAGACTATGATGGCCAAGAGTAAGGGGATTTGCTCACTGTATTTGCGGACGTCTATTTTAGAGTGTCCCTGAAATGTTGATTATTGGTGTTTGTAGCGTTATTGATTAGACAAATGGAAAGGATAGAAGGTTTTTTTTTGGAATATATAGCTCTGTAGTGCCTTAAGATTGGTTTGTATAGGATTTATGAAAAATACTGTTTAAAAATAACTAGTCTGTGGTAGGTAATAATATAATATACATTATTTCAAAATAAAGCCGTTTTGTTGGAACTTTTAGCCGAACAGCAATTTATTTTAAATGGGAAAAAATCCAGTATATAGGTACACTCCAAATAAAATAGTGTTGCATTTTAATTACTAAACATAACCATACAATTAATTAATTTAAAATCACAGGTTGTTCCAGTTGAGTCGAGTAGAATTATTGTCACACTAGAGCCTACATGAGGGCTAATATCGATGGGCATCCTAATTTAGAAAGACAATCAAGTGACAAGTTTACACAATAAGTAGGTACAATAGGTAGTCACAATAGTAGTTTACAATAAGTAGGTACCCAACTCTTTCTTTTAGAATCAACACCATACGTGCCTTGTAAAAATATTATTCGGTCTATACATATGTCGACGCACGATTTATAAAGACCCAGATTATAAAAAAAAATACCAATAAGGTGCCTAAATATTTTTTTTACAAAAACTTAAAGTTTTTAAAGACCTAACAAATAGTAATTGTGTTAGAAGAAGTTTGCACTCACTTGCATGAGAAGAGTTTCAGCCACCTCAAAGTGCCCGTTCAGGGCAGCCAGGTGGAGGGCGGCAAAGCCGTCGTCTTTTTTGCCATCCACGATCTGACGGGACTTGCTGATCAGTCGCTCCGTGGCGCTGCAAAAATAAAAAAATTATAAAATACAGACACTTGAGTTCTTGACACTTGAAGTTCTCAAAGAACTAAAAAGTCTATGTTTCTGTTACTTATATGCTCACTGAGAAATTCTTATTAACCCTTTCAGTCGCAGCGATGCAATTTGGAATAATCACTTTCAATATTTTTTTCTAAATGTTTATGTTTTGTTATGACATCCAAACATACATCATTCAATTCTTCACACTTTTTTCTAATAGACAATACTTTACATTAATCTCAATACAAGTCAGAACTACTATTTTTTTATTTAGAAAATAGCTAACAAGCGTTTCACCCAATTTTTGAAAAGTTCACTTCAGTTCCACATATTCAAAACGCAATTTAAACTATTTCAGTTAAAATAATGACTAAATTTTCTTTAATAATATGGTCAGATACCTTTAAATATATAACTTGAAGTGTTTTTTAGGTAATATATATTTTTTTATTTTGTTGTTTTTCACTGTTAAAAAAATTGTCATTATTTCCAAAAACCACATTAAAAATTTAAATGATTTTTTTCTTCTTATGGAACTCTTATTTTTGACCTAAAACAAGCTTATATTGTGAATATCATATGTTTCTGTAGTGCAGTAATTTTTTGGGTCTGAAAGGGTTAAAATAAAAGTACATTTGTAACAGTCACCTAGAACCGTTTCAACACAAGATTTATACATCTAAGAAAATATCACTCAGATACTAATTTTAAATAAATATTCTCCTGCTTCCCTGCTGAGTACAAATGTTGTGTGAAAGGGGTCTAATTGACAGATTCTTTTACAAACCAACTTCGTTACATTTAGGAATTGAAATGTTATAACATAATTTTAAATCTATTCTTAAAGCAATATATATTTGTTTTAACAGGGATTCATTTGTTATATTTTAACCATTAAAAACATAAAGGAAACATCAGGCTTTGCTAAAAAAAAATTTACAATCTAAATTTTAATACTTCTATTTTGGAAAAAATTAACAATAGTAGACATCTTACAAATTGTTTCCCTTCAAAGCAGCGTGGTGTAGAACATTGAAACCCCGCTTATTCTTCAAAGTGAAATCTATCCTAGGAACATTTATGAGCGAGTTCAGAATATCCAGGTTGTCTTTGCTGATGGCATCATGCAAGGCAGAATCGCCATACGAGTCCTATAAAACAAAAACATCAGTTGAATTCAATGATTAGACAAATTTTCAGTTTGTATAACAAATAAGCACAGTAGACTCCCTCTTAACCGGCTTACGTGTAACCGGATATCCGCTTTAACCCTTTCAGTCCCAAAAATTTACTACACTACAGAAACATCTGATATTCACAAAATAAGCTTATAATAAGCAAAATAAGCTTAATAAGAAAAAAAATTTATTTAAATTTTTTATATGGTTTTTGAAACAATGCCAAAATTTTTTAACCGTGGAAAACAACAAAATAAAAAATTTTATGTTACCTAAAAACACTTCGAGTTATATTTTTTAAGGTATCTGACCATATTATTAAAAAAAAAAATCAGTAATTATTTCAACCAAAATAGTTTAAATTGTGTTTTAAATATGTGGAACTGAAGTGAACTTATCAAAAATCAGGAGAAACGCTTGTTGACTATTTTCTAAATAAAAAAAAATAGTAGTTCTGACTTCTATTGAGAATAATGTAAAATATTTTCTGATAGAACAGAGTGTGAAGAATCGAATGATGTGTGTTTGGATGTCATAGCGGGATATAAACATTTTGAAAAAAATATTGAAAGTGATGATGCCAAATGGCATCACTGGGACTGAAAGGGTTAACCGGGCTGAAAATTTTCCACCCTTAAAATGTTAAAAATAGCTAAAAATAAAAGTTTTTTGTTATTTCAATCGAGTTTGGGTGTCGCACATGTTTCAAATGCGTGGTTTGTTGGGGAGAATGGGGGGGGGGGGGACTTGTTGACCTTGGAAGGCTGTGGGGATCGACAAGACATTCCAATGAATTAGTGAGGGGTTGAGAGGGGATTTTAAAGGAACCCCTGACGAGTTAGTTTAAATTGTTGTCCTTTTAGGATTGTGGCGATTGGTCGGACCTTCCCAATCTATTAGTGGGGGGTGGAAAGGAAGGTGATTTTTTTTAAAGGTATGTAATCAAAAATGTAAAATACTACTAATAATATATAAAATAACCTGTAAAAGGATGTCTTATTTAAATTGTACGCATATTTCATAAGGCAAGTATCATCAATAAACAAAAGTGCAATCAAATAAACATCTAAATTTTAATTTATTTAATTTCTCCAGTTTAACCTGATTTTCATTTAACCGGCTTACCCTCGGGCCCGTTTAAGAGGGAGTCTACTGTATATAACAGATAAATTACAAAACCTAGGCCACAATGTGAGGTTGATACTCTTAAGAGCATATCACTTGGACGCTTTTTCATACAACGCAACTCAATCTTCAGCTTTTATCCCAATTTTGACTTTACGTAGTTGGTCATAAGGTTGCCAGTGTTGTATGAACAGTTGCTTGCATATATATTATTTATCAGCCATAAATATAGAGCTTCTTTATGTTTGGTGCAGATTTATATTTGCTCAAAGTAGGCAAATTCTATGCATGCTTTAAAAGGACTTAGTGTCTCTTCCTTGTGTGGAAAGCAGTATGCATCTAATTGGTTCAAATACTATTTTGTATCAACTAAAGCAGTAATTGATGCATCTAATTGGTTAAAAATTATTTTGGATCAACTAAAGCAGTAATTTATGCATCCAATTGGTTCAAATACTATTTTGGATCAACCAGTTTGTGTGTGTGGTTGACTACCTTGAAGATCCTTTCTTTAACCTCAACCATATAAGTTGTGCTTAGATATGGTTGCGTTGAAGAATTTTCGCTTGTGTGATATGCCTTCTACTAACTACAATTCAGCTTAAATTATTTTTTTCCCATGTTCTTTGTAAATTTTTTGTCATGCTAAGTAACGCATGTCAATAGTTTACAACTGTTGCTCAATCCAATTGTGATACTAACACATTTTTTTACAGCCCATACTTTGCCAAATTTGTAGTCAATGGTATAGTACCCACCCTACAAATTGTCAACACTGAATCAATGAGAGAGCACAAGTCTTTTTTTTTACTTATAACATAAATCTTGCTATAACTTTCTTTGTTACTTGAAATTCAGAATACATACAAAAGATTATTTTAAAATATAATCTTGAGAATGTAAACAGTATTATATTTTCACAATTATTAATATTTGCTTATAGCATCCCTATGAGATTAACCAGAAAATAAATAAAATAATAAAAGCAGAGAGCATGTTGACTCTTAACCCTTTCAGTCAAAGTGATGCCATTTGGCATCATCATTTATGATCATAATTAAAAATAATAATAATAAGGCTGAAATCTATTGGGATTAATACAAAATACTTTCTAATAGAAAAAAGTTTGAAGAATTGAATGATGAAATTTTTGATATCATTAATGGCTATAGACTTTTTTTTTCTAAAATGAAGATGCCAAATTTTCATTGGGACAGAAAGGTTAAATATTTAATTATAAAAAAAATAAGAGGTTTCCCTTCACATTTTTAAATAATGTTACCTGAATGTTCACATTGCAGCGATGCTTCAGCAAAACTTTAACGCAATCCAGGTGTTGTTTGTTAACAGCGACATGCAAGGGGCTGCACCTGGCCTTATTAACGGTGTCTATGTCCGATCCTTTCTTTAGTAGCAGGTCCATTACAACTGGTTGGTTGCTGGGGAAAAACACATTTATATTTAACTTGAGATTTATATACAATTAACAATGCACCAAACACATATGATAGTCTTAATTTAGTGTGACTATCGTCACATCCATTTTAACACTTTCCCCATATCAGATATTTCCCATATCTATATGGTTCATAGTTCAAACGAAAATAAATTTCAGAGAGAATAACAAATAAACAGATACACAGTCACACACAAATATTATTGATTATTTAAGTAAACAATCATCATTAGGAACAATATAGTTAACAGTTACGTGGTCCAGGAACAGTTAGATTAAAAAATTATTTATATACTAAAAAATACATTTTGAATTACATATTTAACAAATATAAAATCGATAAAAAATTATAAAGAGTACTTAAATATATTGAGTTTTTCAAGTTAACACTATTTGTTTTTGGTTTGAGATCTTTTGAAACTCAAACTAGCTTTAAAACTAAAAAATGGGAGTTTGGCATCGGTCTGACCAACTGAGCTACTGCAATGCATCCTCATCTCTCTTAATCTGAAATGGCCACAGCAGGCCCTGGCCCTCTATGGTACGAGTTTATTACCATAAACAATTAATTTATTTTACCCAAATGCGGAATAATGAAGGGCAGTGTCCCCATCATCATCTTGCACTTCTAAGGAGCTCCCAGCAGTTAGCAAGAGGCGAACTATCTCCAAATGACCTTGGTGGCTGGCAACTTGCAGTGCTGTTTTGCCTGAGCTTTTCTGATCCACCTGCAAAACAATAAAAACTTTTAAACTGAAATAATATTTGTAATAGCTTTGACTTTTAGTAAATCGTGGCACCTGATTAAGACTTACATTTTAAGGGATAAATTATTTTTGTTTAGGGTTGTTTTTCGCTACAGTAAAGCTAATTACAGACTTACCAACTATCCAGATTTTTAACTGTGTCTGGATTTTTGGGTAAAATTTAACAATTGTGTAGGAGGTTAGAAATTCTAAGATCATTTTCTTTTGATAATAAAATGCTAGAACGGTATGCTTGACCTTAAAAAGTTTGTAGGGTAAAGTATTCAGATATCTTTTTGATTCAGAGAGGTTGAAATTGGCATTCCACAAACTGCAATCTGTTGCAGTACCGGAGAAACATGCATCACTTCTTATCAATTTTTTTTTAATATAAGCATTCTCTAATTTTACTCTATTTTCTTATTTTATAGTTAGGTAGATATTTTGCCTGCTAGAGAGGTAAACTTAAAATTATTATTTTTTTAAAAGTGAAATATTGAAATATCTTTAGGATGCAGTTAGATTGAAATTGGAATTTCGCATTCACACTGCTTCTCCTCAAAATATATGAATGCAGGATTCAAACTTGACACTCACTACACCTCACTAAAGTTTAAGTATGCAGTATAGAAATGTTCTATGGGAAAAAGGGTACATAGTTCTAACTTCCGGGAGCGAGAATCGAATAGAAAAAGGTTTTTCACTTTCAATAAATAACTTTATTCGTTATTTCAAGACATATTTTTATTATTTTTATTTGTTTTTGCTTCAGCTAGAGTTTAATTTTAATTATTTTTTCCTTGATTTTGATGCAACAGGGCGAACGAATATCAGGGCAGACGTATCGTATAGGAGCGACCAATCAGAGGGGCAGAATTCCGTTTGTTTACATGCGATTCCTCCGCGTCGAACATTTTAATGCTGCAAACTTAAGGTGGGTTTTGGTGTACATGTTTTCTATGAGAGGTAAATACAAATACTAGCATGTGTTCTCACCATGTCCGGATACTTTTGGAGTAGGTCCCTGACGACATCAGTGTGCCCCTGAGCTGCCTCCCTCACTAACCGGTCCGAACTGGTGATTTCCGACTGGTGAGGTTCACCCAAAAGGTGGCCTAATAGGGGATCTGGAGAAAAAGAAAATATGGTCAACATTAAATATAGACTTTGGCCCAGTGGCTTAGTGCTTTGCATTGCCACGATACATGTTCGGGGATCGAATCCCGGATTGGGCGAGGTTGACCCATCCTTTCATCTCTTGAGTGGGTCGATAAAATGGGTACCAAGCATGCTCGGGAACTAAACACTGGGGGTTCCACGCGAGGCTGACCACCTTACCGGGACATATGCCTAGCACCCCAGAGCCCTAGGTCCAGAAAGCTGAAATGGACACGGCATGCCATGACCCAGTGATGGGCTGTTGCGCTGGGGAGTTTAGAATTTTTTTAGTTTAAATATAGACATTAGAGTTTTATTGAAAAGTAGCAACTGGGCAGGCAGGCTTAACAGCTGTAACTCTCTGGATTTGCAGGGTGAGGCAAATAAAAGTGGCCGCAATGTGGAGATAAGAAAACGACAGAAATGTCGCAGAGTCGAAAACCAATACAAAAACAGGTTTGCTAACTGAAGCTGATCGCTTCAATATTAAGTCCAAACAAGCGCTTGGCGAATATATCATTTGCCGGCAACTACGCTATGATTTGAGAATCTAGCTGAAATGAAATATAAACAAGGTTTGTAGAGCTGATCAAGAAAAAAGTTCCCACTAGTGATTATTTCGATCGTTATTTATCCTAGAGAATAGGACCTTTTTGTTTTTGTTAATACGAAACATTCTTAATTGATTGCAAGACACAAAACTTTGCATTATGGGACCTCTTCATACAATACGAACCAAGATCTGAACTCGCCACTAGTCTATGAGTGGCTCTAAAAGCTAATCCAATTCAACCAATGCAAAAACGGGTTTTAGGCACCTTCAGGAGTTTTTCTCGCCAAGCATTTCCATGCATTCCTATCTCTAGAACAGGGCCACTTTTATTTGCTTCACCCTGTAGTTTGTCAATACTGGATTTGCGATTATTTTTCTAATTTCAGAGCAACATGTACCAATTGCCCGCTTTTCAAAGTGGGAAAAGATTAAATTTTCTCTCGCTGGCCAGAAAAGTTATTATTACTTATTTCACTTGAACCGTTGGGGGTTGGTTGGCTTAGATAACTTCGCACTAGAGCCACAGTTGGCAGGTCTACATATCTACACAAATATTTTCAACCATTTTGATTCTCAAATAGTCAATCTTTAGCGTGTTTTCATATTGACTGTAGCAATTGAGTGATTAAAAAGAATGGTTAAGTCATTTTTGTGGGTACAATAGTTAACCTGCCTACATGGCAATTAGAAATTAAGTTAGATAGTTAACATAATTTTGAATAAGAGAAATAAGAGTAATCAAATTAATCTGTTAAAACCATTTAATATTTGCTTAAAAAAATTTTTTGCCATGTATTGGGACAAAATTTTAGTTTACTTTAGATATTACTTAAAAATACAATATTTTACAACAATATATTGTGAATAAAAAGCGCTTGCCACCATTAATTTATCTAAAGATATTATCAGGGTTGGATAATATAGACGAACACGCGTACGGCGTTCGCAGAAAATATTTTACTCCTGCAGAAAATTTCAGGTTATTAAAAAATCATTATCTGTTTCAATATTAATATATATATATGACGTTTGCCCTTTTGCATAAAATACGAAAAAATATCCACGGAAAGTTGACGGTCATTACTGAGCCAGCTGTGACTTAGCTGTAGTGAGACTGCAGACAAAACCTTACTATTTGCTAATTTAATGTTTTTCCTTGCAATTTCTATACAATTTGTGTTTTTATAATGTATAATAAATCCATGATAGCCTACGGGTTAAAAAAGTTAATTATTATTATTAAAATTTTTTGCAGCAAATTTTTACTCCAAATATCTTGTGTATGCAGCAAGTTTTTTTTAACTTGTCCTTTTATCTATCTCTGGATATTATATAGAAAAGTACTTTTTTAAATGCAAAAGCTTTTTTTGAAAATTTAGAAGTAAATATATGCTAATAAAATGTAACAAACTATCTACTCATACAATGATTTAAAACGAAATCTGCCAGAAATTTTCATTTGAGAAAAACTTAAAATCTTTACACTACAAAGTTATTTTTATTAAATTTTTGGAGCCCAGACCACTTACGTGTGTGTTCTTCTCTTGTGTTTGCCGTCATAGTGTTGTTCATTTCTGTGGCTGTACCAGGAACAGACGTCACGCACAGAGGGTTAAATGTCCACGTTTGTCCATCTACATTAACTCGCAAGTCGCCATCAGAGTAAATTTTGGTGATTTTGCCGGTTTTACCTAATGCCTAGTATAAATAAGAAAGCATTATTTATTAATAAATACCAGAATGCTAATCAAGAAAAGAAAAATTGTAAAGTTTTTAACGCTAGATTTTAAGGGCAATTTTGAAAGCAAGATTTTGATGACTGACAAAATGTATATATTTAAAGCTTAATCTACACTGGAAATGATATTTATTGTTCTCAAAATCAATGAAAAGTATAAATATTAATTAAGAATTAGAATGCTGAGCAAGAAAAGAAAGTAGACAAGTTTTAAGATATCATTAGGCTCTCCAAGAGGAAAAAATAGTATTTTACAGTGCTTAAGAAAATATTTTTTTTAGCAATTTTTAAAGCAAAATATCAATTGCTTACGAAATGCATATTTTTCAACTACAGTGGTGGCCAAAATTGTGACATTTTTTTTTATGTTTCATATTTTTCAACTTTGTGTGATTATAGAATATATTAATTGTATATCAAATTAAACAATTGTATTTTAAATTAAAAAGTAATTTAATCTTCATGAGGACCACTGTCTGCAGATCGCTGAAGCAGTCTTTGAGACCTTTGGTCCCATATAATCGAAATCCATGGACACAACATTATCAAAGTAATTTAATGTAGAATTAAAAATAAATACAGTATTACAATATATGTATAACAAATAAGTTATGCAACTAATAGTATGATCTGTCTTAGTTTTGAAAGTCATTGAACTACCAACTTGCATTGTAATTCCAGTATAAGAGAATCCATTGATTGTGCTTGTTTGTTCAACTAAAATGAGCATAACTTTATTTGTAATACAGATACTTTAAATTTTATCATGTACTTAAAAAATTTCATTGCTAAAATAATATTTATTAGTTAAAGCACCCTTACAGTTTTCATAACTTCAATCCACTCTCCATGGCCTTTTTGAAGCTCTTTCATTTTATTTAAATCATCTATTGTCCTGACCATATCACCAACGGAAAACAGTTGGATCTGTAAGGAAAAGGATTATAATTTTCTACAATGTTTTAAGATAATTTATAAAAATGCTATTCACAGGGTGCGTACACTATTTTGAAAGTGAAATTCAAGCTCTTTTAAGCACTTTCAATGACATTTTACATTCAAATTCAAGGCCTTAAGAGAAAATAATTAAGCAATTTGAAATCGAAACCGGTATAACCACCGGTTTTTAACCGATTAAACTGGTATAACCGTCAAAAAACCGGTATAGCCAGTTTTTCGCGGCGATAAACAAAAATCGATTCTTAATATATTATTTTTGTTAAGGTGTTTGCCCTACTTGAAGAAATATTAAATGCTGAAAAACGAAATTTAGAAAAAAAAAGATATTTCGTGTTTTAATTAAGCTTTTGTTTGAAATAAAATGAAAAAAACCGGCATTTGCTTTTCGGTGAAGGATTCGGTGAATACGATTTCACTGAGAACCTGAATAGTCTTAGTTTCAATTAAAAACACAGTAAGATTCCATCGGCAGAAAAAAATCAGAAGTAACGGGCCTTAAAGTCACAGATCGTAATCTTTGAAAGTACAAACTAAAAACTTGGTTGATTGACCAGTCCTGAACTAAAACTAAGAAAGATATGTAACTCTGCTGATAGCGCTTGTCTATTCACTCAAAAATTATCGGTTACCGTTTTTCAGTCGGCCGATTGATGACGGAAAAAATCAAATTCGAAAGTCGGTCATTTCGTAGGAAATTTGTTGTAAAAAAAAATATATATATAAGATTTCAAGGCGAACCTGAATTGCATTTAGTTTTAATTAAAAACAATACAATTCACTCAGCAAAAAAAAAAAACTAAGTAGCGGGCTTTGAAGTCACAGATCGTAATCTTTGAAAGTAACTAACTAAAAATTTGGTTGATTGATCAGTCCTGAACTAGAACTAAGATACGGAACCCTGATCGACGATTACGCTGCTAACTAGTAAATATTACGAGTTGTGGCTTGATTGATAATTTTTTTTTTCAAAAAGAAATTTTTAAAAAATAATTGAAACCCTACTGTGATTACTTATATATAACAAGCAAATAATACTAGGCGCTGAAGGGGCTGTTTGACAAATCTGATCTGATCATAACTAGAAGTATAACAAGAAAACTAACCTACTGCAATTACACGGCTACGAAAACAAATATTACAAGTGGCCATGGGTAGGCTAAGTTTATTTTCGCACGAATATTAAAAAACACACTGATCCGCATAAATTTGAACTTTTTATTTCCGCAACTGAAATATATGGATAAAATGTTTGCTTCATCGGCATTGTATTTCAAGGCCGTTGTACCGATTGCTATACGTTTGCTATTGCTATGCGTTGTACCGTAGTAGTTGGCAGGTATGAATTGCACGCTAGACACAAGAGTTTTTTTTTTTAACTTTGGTTTAGTTGTTAAACCGAGTGCAGTTTACCGGTTTTAACCGAACCAGTTTAACTGAAAGAAAAAACCTGTTTAACCAAAGCCAAAAAAAAAAAACGGTTTCAGTTTATCGGTTAACCGGTTTTCGGTTTATTTACGTTTTAAGAATTGGTTTATTTTATTATTTATGGCGAGGATCCGACAAGGCGGTAAAATTATGCCTTACACAATTTTGTTTTTCATAAATTGGAAATTCAAGGACTTTCCAGACTTTTTGTATGATTGGCTTATTTTTCCATACTTTTCAAGGCCTTGAAAACGAAATTTGAAATTCAAGCACTTTCAAGGTTTTCCAAACCGCGTACGCACCCTGTATTCATTACAGAATATCAGGATACAAATACAAACAACTTTAGTGCACTTCATAAAACTAACAATTCAAAATATAATGGAAGAATTTACAGTTTAAGTTTTATGCTGATTATGTCATCGTATTTTCATGAGAGGAGTAAAAAATTAAAAATATTAACTTCTAAAAGGTTTTATATATAAATAAAAAAGCTTAAAAAAAAAACTTTTAAAACTAAAAGACTAATATTTTTCAAATAAATCCCATCAAGGTTCCAAAATATCCTTTGCTTTTAGTTTCTAAGAAATTTTAAGTTGAATATTGGAATTAACCTTCAAATCATAAACATTTTATTTTTTAAAAAAAGTAAAAGGGAGAATAACCTCATGGATCTGATCCAGATCAGAAAGAAGATTTTAAAAAAAGTTAAATTTAAACTTGTTTAATATTTCTATAACTCATCACAATATTCCAAGAATTTTGATGCTAGAGGGCAACAATCAATATATTTCTCTATACTAGCTGTTTTCAAAAACGAATTTCTCACCTTATTGAGGGCCCCAGGATGGAAAGTCCATCGGTTATTGCAACCCTCGTACTGCACACGAATGTCACCTTTGTCGGTGACGCGGTGAACTGTACCCACTCTTCCAATGAACTGGCAAGTAGAGAAAATAAAGCATTATATTTAAAAAAAAAAACGATTATTAAATAACAAACAAATATGAACCATTAAATATAAAAAGTTTAAATGTAAAGTGGAGAATTCCCTGCTATACCTCTTCCTTGTCTGTCTGTGAAGGTTATTACTGTGACTAAGGCACTTCTGCTTATGAGCATTTTGTGCCAACCCCTCACCCCTGAAGTGATGTGGAAGCAGTTTTCAGTTTAAGAGGAGATAAATACATTGCTTTAACTGCTACACAAATCAATCTTTGTATAGCAGTTGATTAATTTTAGTTTAGCAGTATAGCTTAACAATACATTAATATTTTTTTATGGATCATGGCATGACAAATTGAAATAAATTGTATAATACGGTAGAACTAATTTCTTTATTAACACAATAACGTTATTTTTAAAAAAAGTTTATTGCTAACTTGTTCAGCATGGTTGAGGGCAGCACACCACTACCACACTCTCTTATTCTGGTCTATTACTCAGATTAGCCTACTCAAGAGCAATGGGATAGAGGGCAACACAACCACTGAAAGTGGATCCTTCTAGTTTTCAGGCCTCCCAACAGTTTTCAACCCTAAAATTGTGTAAAATGGGGACCATTTCAGCTAAAATGTGGACCTATTGGGGACCATTTCAGCTAAAATAAGGACCTATTGGAAACCATTTTTATGAAAAGATAAGCACAAGACCAATTATAAATATAGCATATAGCATTTAAATATAAATATTACACGAAACATTCTTCGTGTCTGCATTGTATTAGAAAAACGAATTATACATTAAAAAAAATTGCATGGTAGTACAGATTTTGTAAAATCAGTAGAACTTGCATCAGCATTTGAAGTTCTGGCCTCTGGCAGTCACTAATAGGAGTTGATCAGGACATTTTTTTGTTTGATTGAAATTACTTTTGTGTTTTTTCTGATTCTAAATGTCTTTATGGAATAAATCCGTTTTCAGTAGAAATTATGACATCGCAGATAGTTATTTTTCACGCTTTTTTTTTTTTTTTTATTACTCTATTCAGATACTGTATGATTACTAACATCTTTCATCTGCAACCACCAATCCAAGAAATGACATTTTCAACATTGATATTCAATTCAATATAAGATTTGAACCTCAAAAATTAACTAGCAAGCAGCAAAGGAAACACGTGTATAGAATGTTTTTATTTGTTAGTGATGGGTCGGTCGGGGTCCGGAATGAACGGGTCCACAGAAACGGATTCACAAAAGGACCACCCTTCCAATGGATCGGATTTTGTAAAATCAGTTGCATCTTTCATTTGAAGTTGAAGTCTGGCATCACTAATAGGAGTTGATCAGACATTTCTTGTTTGAAATTACTTTTGTTTTTTTCTGATTCTAAATGTCTTTATGGAATAAAAAATCCGTTTTCAAGAAATTATGACATCGCAGATAGTTATTTCACGCTTTTTACTCTATTCAAAATTTTTAAATTACTAAAAAACCACCAAAAATCCAAAAATGACATTCATATTTCAAAATTTGACATTTCCAAAAATTAAAAAACTCAGCAAAATTATTATTTTTAGTGATGCGTCGGAATAAACAGAAACGGATTCACAAAACCCAAAACCCCGTAAACGGAACAAGGATAAAAGGAATATCAAGAGGATCCTCAAAAAAAAATATTTTTTTATTTCAACCAAAAAGATCCTAGTTCCCTACAAAAGGAACTTCCTATTTCACTACAAAGGGACCCAGTTACCTATGGATCGGATCCGTTTTTTTTAAAGGAACGGGTTAAAACGGGGTAAGACGAACGAGATTTTGGTAGGTTACGGAGTAAAAATTTGAAAATGCGGTAGATGCTGACCAAACAGCGGACTGCGAAATTTGGGGTGGACTTTTGCGGACTATGACCCCCCCCCCAAAAAAAATGCGGACTTTGCGGGATTGCGGACCTATTTGGGAGCCCTGAGTTTTAGAAACAGAAGGCCAAGCAGAGGAGCCCGGAATTGGCATGTCACCACCATTAATAATTTTACATATATAATTCTTAAAATAATTTTTCAACCATATTGTTTCAATTACATAAAGATAAGCAAAACCTTTCTCATATTTTTTTATGGCAAAGAGTTTTATTCCAATAAAATTGGCTATATATAATAAACCAAGTGTTGGGCCTTTTGAGGGTTAACTGTAGCAGAGTTTGACTTACAAGTTTGTGACAAGTGTTGGCCTTTGAGGGTTTAACTGTAGCAGATTTTGCCTTACAAGTTTGTTGAAGAAGGCCTAGTCGTTGGGCCTTTTGAGGGATAACTGTAGCAGAGTTTGACTTACAAGTTTGTTGAAGAGCCTATACAAGCCCTAGCAATTTAATTACTATTACTATGTTTGAGACATAACTAGCATATATTACATGGGCTTAGTCCCAATAACTTAATGCTCAAGTAAAATTAATTTTTCTGTATGACTTGACCTAAACCAAAAAAATTGATTTAGGTATTGAACTACAAGGTTATCATTAGTGTGGATCAACTAGAATGTTTTTTTTTTTAACTTTTAACAATGTATTTTATTATTAGCTTTATGGGTTATAGGTTATGGGAATCATTAACTAGCATGGGCTGCTATGGGTTACAAGCCCCACCACATGCCCAGCAATTTCATTCCCAAGCTAATTTTCCTGCATGTCCTGACCTACATCAAAAATTGTTCTAGAGTATCTAGGTACAATACAGGTTACTACAGGGGTATTATTGGTGTCATTGTTCTTCTAATTAGAAATAGCTTATTTTTACACAATAGGTTTAAACAAGTAGGGTTTGTAACAAATTCTGTCACTTAGCCCACATCTTCACAAATTTGTTTTCATTTGTTTTCAATGTTTCACAGGAAAAAAGGCCCCAAACACAGCATTAATTCTATATATTAAATACTTACAGTCTAAATTGGGCTATTTTCATTTTTTTATTTTATTTATTTCATTTATTTTATTTCAAAATTCAATAAGTATTTCCTATCAATTTTCTAAAAATAATTTATATTTCAAAGAAAAAAGTATGTATGTAATATTCCTAACTTTTGAAGAAGAAAGAAAATACATTATCCAAACAATCCAAAATCTTTGTGATCTTTGTCTTTGTGAAATTATATTTGTTGTTATTTATTTTAAACCTGATTTAATGCAAAAATAAATTTTTAATTTGTATTAATTTAAAATGAAATTTCTCTCGATTAATTCAGGTAAATGAAATTTCTCGATTGCGAAATGTTGCCGAATGGTAATGGTGATTTATTCTAATAAAAAGTTGCTTATGTTTCTAAAATGAGCATTAAATTTTGCATTTTTTTTAAATTTTGCATTTTTTATGTTTTTTTTATTTGTATTGAAGTACAATTGAAGTACTTTGAATTCAAATTTTTTTCCTGGAATTTCAATTCTATCCTGGAATTGAATGCCGTCTTTCTAAATTTCACAATTTTTCAACCTTGTCTACTTGTCAAGCATTTGTGTATGGTATCTGAAGTGGGTGACATTTGTTGTTTGGGATAACATTTTGAACGATTACACTGTCTATACTTTAATTACGTAATAAAAGTGGGTGTCCGGACAGAACAGACACGATTATAATACTTTTCACTTTTTACGTAGATTTAAGTTTAGATGTAAGGATGCCAAAAATATGTGTGGCATTATTGCATTTTCGCTTACAAGCATATACATGAAAACCAAAAATTTCCTGCAATAGTAAGTTGCAGGGGTTTTTAATGTGGCTACAAAAGCAATATAGGCCAACATCAGATATTGATGTAGGTCGGATATGCGCAGGGTATTGATTTAATTTTCCTGCATATCTTTTGGCCAACATCAAAATGATGTAGGTACGGCATGCGCAGGGTATTGAAGATTATGGATTTGGGAGAAAAAAAATATAAAAAAATAAAAGGCAGGCAAAATTCTAGAATCATGTTAAGTAAATTAGATAAGTAGAAGAAGAAATATATCTGAAGAGTAAAAGACATGGGAAGAAATGGTAAGAACGATTGATTTATTAGGCGGATGCCCGCGCAAAACCCTGTCTGCTTGGCATAAAACCGGTTTCTTCTCTTTCTTCTTTGCTGGTGGGTCCAAGAGTCGCCAATAGCCTGAACTTGGTAGCTAGGAACCACAGAGATAGTAGTTAAAGTACTACACTCACTGGGCATATCACGTGACCTACAACACTGACTTCATTGGGGCTCTTCTGGGAGCTCCTTGCGCGTCCCGTCATTAGCATTGTAGGTCACATGATCTGCCACTATGTTACTTTAACTATGATATGTATGGTAGGAACTGGTTTCCTTACACAAGTTTAGGCAATCACTCGCAATCATCGCCAAAGTGGCCTGCTAAGGAAACTTCTCTGAAAAATCAATCAGTTTTTCCCGTGTACTCGTCATATAAGTTCTGCAAACAATGTATCAGTATTAATGGATGTCTACTCTCTGGACCACATGTTAATACAGTAGAGTCCCGCATATCCAAAAAGTACAGGACTGTAGCACTTTCGGTTAATCGAGATTTTATAGCAATTTTCAAATAATCATGAATCATCCACTTCACGCCTTTAGGCCTAGGCCCCAGTTAATTACTTACTTGTAGGGTGGGCTAAATAAGCCTAGCACTGCGACCAGAGGTCTATTGTACTATCCCCTGGAAATAAGAATAAATCCCTGCCACTTTATGAAAAGAGGCCTGTAGATGAAGCAAAATTCAGCATGGACCGAATTGGAATGTCTTGAAGCTCCCAGGGTTCAAGTAAATGACGACCAGGGTGTTCGAATCTATAAGCAGAGAAGTTTTCACACTCGCAAAGAATATGAGCAGCAGTTTCTTCCTCGAAACTACAGCCCCTGCATATAAAGGATCATCAGAAACCCTCATAATAGAAAGATGCCTTCTGAGAGTACAATGGCCCGCAAGAAAACCAACAGCTCTATGAATACCATTGCGATTAAGCCCATGAAGTTCCTTATGGCGAGAGCTTGGACAGGCAGAATTAAGCTATCTTGCCTGTCATTGATTAGTCGAATTGAATTAGGCCCTTAGATGCATAGAAGCGCAAAATGAAGTCATTACTTCTGACGAATTACTTCATTAAAAAAAGATTATTGCATACTTTGAGAAATAAATCCAACTTTGTAAGTACGCATTTATTCTTTGCGTATTTCTTTATTTATGCGTACACTTCATATTTTAGCACACAAAAAAAAATTAGGAGAATTTCTGTTAAGCCGAATTTCGAATAACCGGGACCCTACTGTATAAATAATTTTATACAAACCACCATATAGAACCATAGAACCAGTTAAATATATATATTTTTTTAAGCGGCTTAGTGGCTGAGAGGTTAAACGTGTCCGCCTCGTAAGCCCAAGATCGCAGGTTTGAGCCCCGGCTGAGTCGTCGGATTTTCTGGATGGGAAAATTCTGGGCGTGCATGTCATATGCAGGGGTAGTAGTGGAACAATGCAAATTTCAGGACAAAAATTTAAGAAAAAATCAGGACATTTTCAGGACATTATTTATGTAATAAAATACAGTAGAATTCGAACAACTATTTTACTGACACTGCTATACACGGTTCATACTTGGAAATAAATCAAGCCCTACTCAAGTACTATTCAAGAAAGAAATCCAGGGGGATGGGGGGGGGGGGTCACAGGGGCCCGTTATTTTTCTTTTCTAAAGGCCGAATGACAATTAGGAAAAAAAAATACCCAAGTCAATCATTTCGTGGGAAATCAAACAAAAAAAAAACGATTTCAACGGTAACATACCGAATTTGAAACCTTTTTACATAAAAAAAGTGTTATTGTTAATTCTAGGTTTACGAGCACTTTGTGCTATTTTACATTAAACAGCAACCTCCATTTTTTTTTGTATGGCACACGTTAAGGAACTTGTCTGTAGTTTCGATTATAAACATAAAAGAATTCACTCAGCAACAAAAAAAAAATTCTAAGTAGCAAGCCTTGACATCACAGGATATCATGTTTTTGAAAGTGAACGTCCTAAAATTTGGTTGACTTATCTGTCCTAAACTAAAACAAAGAAAGAACTTCTGATCCTACGACGATTACGTTGTCAAATAGTAAATATCACGTGGAGTTGCGGATTGGATGATCGATTTTTTCAGAAAACAAAACCGTTAAAAAACCAGAGACACTACAGGTGGTAACTAGCAAAAGGCTCCGAGGCTGGTTGACAAATCTGATCTGATCATAAGTAGAACTATAAAAGGAACACTAACCTACTGAGATTATGCGGCTACTTAGCAAATGTTATAAGTCATCGTGTGCGTTTGTGTAGATTAAGTTTAGTGTTCGCAAGAATAAAAAACTTTGATCCACATTTGAATCTGTTATTTCCAAAAACCATTGTTTGGAGTTTAAAAAAAATCCTATTAAAACCATCGGAATTATTCTTCAAAGCCTAAAAAACAAAAAAGTCACCAATATCAAGACAAAACAAGTCTCAAAAATAAATTTTGATGAAAATATAAAAGCAATTGAAAAATATTAGTAGTTGACAGGTATAAAATTATGCTTGTTAGTATTTTTTGAAAAATTTCAGGAATTTCAGGACAATTTGTGAAAAATAAGGACAATTCAGGACACATAAAAAAAATTCAGGAATTTCAGGAAATTCAGGACAACTACTACCCCTGCATATGATTACCTGGCATGTAAAAGATCCCTGGAGGGCCCAATTGACCTGGGTTCCCTCGGCAAAATTAAATCTCTGCATACTTTAACATCCACAGAGAGCTCAGATTCATAGTAATCTGGCGTCAAAATCGGTAGCGAGAGTCGCCTAGATGGTGCCACAATAAAGTGGCTCTCAGTTCTGGGAAATATGCAGAGTCTGCAAAGGCTTGACCACCAATGTTGTAGTCCCATTAGAGAAGAATAAAAAGTTAAATATATACCTCTGCCATTCTGGGATTCCATCCTCCGTGACCTTCTTGCATGACTTTTAAGGTCTCAAAGTCCATTAGAACCTGGACTTTGTCGCCAACGTTAAACCTTGGCTGGTTGGCGGCAGGAGGCTTACTGCAGGTTGCTTCAACAAGTTGGCCTGTGATAAGTAATTTTTATTATAAGCACACAAAATAAATAAATTTTGGTGATGTTTAGCACTAACAACGAGACAACTTTGTCAGTTAAGTGTCGTTTTACCCCAGAAGAATAAAACTTCAATACAAACTTTATACTTAACTTATCAATAAGATCATTGATGACAATTATTAAAATGAAAAATAAGTTGCATGTTGTGATAAGTTATTAAAAGAAACAAAACTGGGACCAAAGTCACAGTTAAAACTAATGTTGGGTCTTTTCTATATCATTTAATGAGAGACAACACGTGTTAAAAAAGAGTAAATTGTTAATTCAGTAAAATTTAGGTTCCACTCAATAAACTGGATTGCTGCATAATACATCTGAATTAGATCCAGGGCCGGATTTCTAAATAGACTAGGTAGGCTGTAGCCTAGAGTGTCGAATTTTTTTGGGCGGCAAATTTTACGACCAATTACAGCGGCATTCGGCATTAAAAAAATAGTATAAATACATGAATATTTTAAAGAAAGATTCCAAATAATTTACATTTATGAGTAAACTATACACATAAACGTATATAGTAAGTGGTAGAATATTGCGACTGGAATGGCAAATCGTAGCCTACAGGCGGCGAATTTGTAAATCAGGCCCTGATTAGGTCTCATATAGTATTCAAAAAGGAATCATAATCTATATAAATACCCAATATTGGTAAATGATCTTTGTAGTAGTAACCACCCACAGCATCTTGGGTGTACTTTAGGTCTACTTTTCCCTTGTGCCCCAGGCGGTACACATTCGTTGAGCCAGAGGACCAGGTGACATTGGCGACGCTTCTTTCCGATTCGTTGTCCCATCCCCGGATGTCCACAACTTTGCCCGTTTTACCTTCGCCTCCTTCAATGGAAGAAAGCAGTTGAAAATTAAGATAAAATTATAAATCTTAATTAATTTCTTTGATTAAAAGAATATAGATAGTTAAGTTTTTTTTAAGTAAATTAACATTATCTGTTGCTTTATAGTTAAATTTATTTTCAAATGGTACACAGTAAACTACCGATTATCCGCAAGCCACTATCCCCCCCTCTCCTTTTTCAGTTCAAATATAAAAATTAAAAAAGAATGCGATAAATGAATTTTATTTGTTTCAAAACTTTTTGGAAGAGTGCATTCCAAGAACAACCAATTCCATTCTATATATTAGGATAATTCCTTTCTAGAACCACGAAAGCATTCAAAGAACAACGAATACATTTAACAAGAACAACGAACACATTAAAATAAGAATGACTATAGGAAACCTGGTGTTCAGCCAGATGCACATAGCGAACAGGTTTTTGTCAAAAATTGTCACTTGTAAAATAAACTGCCCGCTATTTTAATTTAAATGCTTTATGTGATTTTGATACTAGTGAAATGCCTGAGAAACTAAAAAAAAAGTTGTCTTGACAATTCAAGACGAACTACAACTCATGAAAAAAGATGAAAAACGGATCCTCTAAATATCAAATGTGCTTGCAGTATGGCATACGACAGTAATAGACATTTTAAAGTAAATTTGTATGTGTTATGTACGATTACTGTAATTTACTTTAATAAAACCCAGAAGAAATTTTGTTTATACAGGTATATTCTTAATTTTTGCGGATTATCCGCAAATTTGTTTATTCGCAGAAGCTGCACCACCCGATTCTGCGGATAATCAGGAGTTTACGGTACTTTTGAATAAATAACTTTAATAGGCACACACAACACATCCTACTCAAATATCAACTAAAATGCAAACTAATTTTTACACAGTCATTTTGGAAAAAAGGCATACAATGTAAATGGTAAATGCCTACCGTCTTGATTTCCCCAGTCCCAGTCAGGGCCTCTGACCACCTTGGCATTCACGAATATGCCCTTCATTTGCAGACGCACAGCACCTTGTCTTTTGGGCATGTCCACCCTAACAAGAAAAAAATATTTAATATACACTCCTTGCCAACCTAACTTGGGTAAAAACAAAGAGGGAAAAGGCAGAGGGAAAAATGCGTTTGGTCCGTTAGTTGAAAACTCTTGTAAGGTAATATTTACATACAAAATGATCTAAATAAAATTTAACCAAAAATACATTTTTCATTCTGATGAAATGGCCAAATTTTCTGAAATAATATTCAAATCTGTTAGACTTTAATTGAAATTAATGTTTTAAACATGTTTTCTGGATGGATTTACAAATAATTTATGGAACTCTTTACATCAGCGGAAGGACCTTCACCATAGCATATTTCTATTTAACCAACTTGGGTTGGCAAGAAGTGTACCTAGATAGTTTTGTTTAAAGAGGCCCAGTGGCTTAGTGGTAGTGCTTCACATTGCCACACCACAGGTCCGGGGACCGAATCCCGGCTTGGGAGAGGTTGACCCATCCTTTCATCCCTTGACAGGGTCGATAAAATGGGTACCAAGCATGCTTGGGTACTAAACACTGGGCGATGCGCATGAGGCTGACCACCTTACCGTGACACATGCCTAGCACCCCAGAGCCCTAAGTCCCAAAATCTGAAATGAGCACAGCAGGTCTTGGCCCACTAGTGGGCTGTTGTGCCGAGGAGTTTAGTTCAGTTTTATTTAATTTAATGTAAACAATAGCTTATTAAAGCTTGTCGAAATGATTTTATACTGCATAGTTCTACTAGTAGCATGCAAAAAAAAATGGAAAATCATCTTGCCATTTGAATAATTTTTATGTGCAGATTTAAAAGGAAGAAAAATATCAATAAGGAATCTGTATATATATTTAAATTCATTTTGATAATTTCTTAGGATCTGGGGTCCATAGATTTTAATGGGTTTTATTTTTATTCTGCTGTGGATAAACAATCTTTTTTATATTTTAAAAACTATTTCTACAAGCACGAGTGCACTATTTCTACAAGGTTAAAATTCTTCAGACTTCTAGACTGCACAGACAGTTTAAAGGTCGGCAGTTATTTAGGCAATGCCCAGACCAAAACATGGGATCTTTAGTAGACATGGCAAGCACTTTACTGACTGGGCTCCCCAGACCCTGATATTTTACCTGACAGTACGTAAGTATGTTTACTGGAAGGATTAACCCTCTCAGTCCCAAAAATTTACTACACTACAGAAACATCTGATATTCAAAAAATATGCTTATTTTAGGTCAAAAATAAGAGTTCCATAAGAAAAAAATCATTTAAATTTTTTATATGGTTTTTTAAATAATGCCACAAATTTTTAACTGTGGAAAACAACAAAATAAAAATATATGTATAACCTAAAAACACTTGGAGTTACATATTTTAAGGTATCTGACCATATTATTAAAAAAAAATTAGTCATTATTTTAACCGAAACAGTTTAAATTGTGTTTTAAATATGTGGAACTGAAGTGAACTTTTCAAAAATCAGGTGAAACGCTTGTTAGCTATTTTCTAAATAAAAAAATAGTTCTGACTTCTTTTCTATTGAGATTAATGTAAAATATTTTTGAATCGAACAAAGTGTGAAGAATCAAATGATGCATGTTTGGATGTCATAACGTGCCATAAACATTTGGAAAAAAAATATTGAAAGTGATGATTCCAAATGGCATCACTGGGACTAGAAGGATTAATCAATTTGTAAAAAATCATAGATTTAAACAATATAATCTATATTCACCCTGAGGAGGCTGCAGTTTCTAAGCGTTGGAATCGGTGCGTCAAATCGTGCTTCTCAGCCATGTAACACTGTGTGCACAGATCAAAATCGAAGCACTGTGTGCACTTCCAACGCATCCCAGAGATACCCTGTTTCCGGCACGAATCACAGATAATATTTGGATGTTTCACACCTAAAATGAAGAGAAAAACATTTTTAAAAAATTACACAGAAGCTAAGCAGAGTAATTGTATTTATTTTGATACCAACATAGTTTTACATGAAAAAAAGGAGAAATTTTGCACATCTTACATTTTATTAAAGAGTAATAATACATAGAAATATTTCATTAGAGAACAAAACTCTTTACATACTGAGTCAAGGAAAGTTGAATCGAAAAACAATAGTTTTAAAAATACAATGTTTTCAAAAGAAGTAGTCCAAGCAGTTAAACAGTTTAACTTGTTTAAGTGACCACAGATCAAGCATTTGTTTCAAAACACATTAATATTAATAAATGAACAATGCATTAAAAAAACGATACTTGTTTGTAAAACTATTTAATATTGATGACTTAGCACAACAGTTTCAACTGTGTAATTTTCTTACAAAGCACCAATTAATTCGAATGACTCAACAACATTTAAGAGCTAAAACATTCATGAAAAATATACTGTTTTTTCCTATCCATGAAGCAAACAATTCACATACAAAATTTGTTTTTAATATTAGCCATGAGTAAAGCACAAAAGAAAGATTTGTAAACGCACAAATGATTTTGGGTAAGGTGGGGTAAGTGGGCCATTGGGATAAGTGTGTCACCCCCCTGGCATTTCCAGAATTATTGACTTTTAAAAAAATATGTTGCCTTATTTTCACCCCAATATATATATATACACAATGGCGGGGTAAATGGGCCAGGGGTGGCCCACTATCCCCAACTCTTTAATATACTTAAAAATAGTCATATTCACTGATTCAAAGGGTTAGTCATATTCACTATTCATAGTCATATTCACTGCCATAGGCCCAGTTTAAAATCTGTTGTTCTAACTTTTAGGTCACACTACATGCAAAAATTAAAAGGCGAAAATTAACGTATTTTTTCTTTTAGTTAGCTTGCATGCTAGAAAAAGTTGCTATGGGGGAACTATTAAAGTTACATCATTAATTTTTCGTTTCAAACACTCAAAATATCATGTAGATTATCCCACTTGCCCCACAATATCTCTACCAGTAATGTGTAAAAATATATTGGGCACAGTATATGTTGGGCAAAATATATTGGGGGTGGTGCACACTTACCCCACCTTGCGGGGCAAGTGGTCTACTCCAACAACCAAAAAGAAAAAATTATTTTTAAAATTTATTTTATACCAATTTGTTTTAAGATTGTCATGGGTACAGTAAAACATACGAGAGAATGGACGGCAAAAATAAAATAATAAAGCCGTTAGGCCTATAACATTAAGTGCTATGAGGATCTGAAGTCAAATTAGGCCAAAAAGGGGTCCCAATTACCCCCACCTTACCCTAAATCCTGTTTTCACAGTACAAATTCAAGGGCATCCTGGATCCAGAGTCCTGGTGGTGGAGCCGACCTCCACCACCATCCCCACGTGCGCCCCCCCCCCCCCCCCTCGTCCTGGTTGCCTCACTTCCAGCTGTCCACATTCCACTTCTCTCGTAGGATTAGATTCCAGTTAACCAGCTTGCCTTTGGTCCTATTTAAGTTGGCTACGGTGGCCTATTAAGTTTGGCCTATTTAGGCTACGGTTTTAGAAGCTAGTTGAAATGAAATATAAACAAGGTTTGTAGAGCTGATCAAGAAAAGTTCTCACTATTTATCCTAGGGAATCAGACCTTTTTGTTTTTGGTAATACAAAACATTCTAAATTGATTGCAAGACACAAAATTTGCATTATGGGATGTCTTCATACAATACGAACTAAGATCTGAACTCCCCACCAGTCTACGAGTAGCTCTGATGTGAAGCTAATCCGATCCAACCATTGCATTGCAAAAACAGGTTTCAGGCGGCTTCAAGAGTTTTTCTCGCCAATCATTTCAATGTATTCCTATCTCTAGACCGGGGCCACTTTTGTTTGCCTCACCCTGTAACTGTAGTATCTTCAAAAGCTGTATACTCACCCAGGGGTGCGGTGTCCAGGGTCCTGAGGTCGAACGCGCCCTGGTACCCGACCCTGTAGTTGGTCCTGGACCCGGAGTCCCACTGCACCACCACCATCTCGTCGGGGGAGGTGGTGAAGCAATCTCCAACACCATCCCCCCTCCCCCTGGTTGCCTCACTTCCAGTTGGGACCAACCCTCACACCCATATCCCTTCTCTGGTTTAAGTAGACTTTCGATTTTCAGGTTTGCCTTTGGCTCCAATTAAGCCGGGTAATAGGGTGCCAATTAAGAAGTTGTCTAATGAATCTACAATAGTCTTAGCCTCAAGACACATTGCCCAGGGTCCTGAGGAGAAACTTCTATGGTTTAATGGGATTTTCACTTTAACAAGGCCTGTTCCTATTTCAAGAGAGTGTCTACTGTATGTACAGAAGTAAAAAACTCAAGTTCTAGACTCACCCAGGGGTGCGTTGTCCAGGGTCCTGAGGTCGAATGCGCCCTGGTACCCGACCCTGTAGTTGGTCCTGGACCCGGAGTCCCACTGCACCACCACCGTCTTGTCGGGGGAGGTGGTGGAGCCCGGCTTGCCGATCTCCACCACCGTCCCCACGTGCCCCTCCCCGTCGTCCTGGTTGCCCCACTTCCAGTTGGGGCCACGCACCACGCGCAGGCCCACCTCCAGAGACATCTCTCTGCTGTCTGGCCTCACAGCCTCATCAGGGGGAACCTGCAACGGGAGAAGACAATGTTAGGTTTGAATTATCGTTGCACTAGAGCTACACGAGGGCTATTGGCGAGGGGCGTCGTATTTTGGAACCACAGTCAAGTGACGAGCCGAAACCTGAATAGGCACCCACCGCAACCATTAAGGGCGACATCGTACTCAGCGTTAGGACTTTGAAAGATATTTAACGTGCACTCCCTTACACGGGGTATTATTCGTCGGACATTTTGGGCTGCACCGGCCGTTTATAGGTCGGCAGTTATTTTGGCGATGCCCGGACCCGAACCTGGGACCTTCCGCATGCTAAGGGAGTGCTTAACCGACTGGGCTCCCCAGCCCCCAAAGATAATGTTGAGTGGAATGGTTGTGGTTTAGTTAATTTTAGCTTCCACACTACGTTTATAACGTAGAAAGTGGAAGGTTTTATAATCGTGCAGTCCGTCCATCATCACCCACTGTCACAGAACGAACCGAAAGTCTCACAAACAAGTGGGATAGGTCATTTTGAAGCAAAAAATTAGTTAAGGCTACATTCCAAATTTCATTAAAAAATTTAATTAGAAGTTTATTTGAAATTTAAATAACTAAAAATTTAATCTACAATGAAATAACATGCAAATTCCATTTTTATTCAATATTTTCACTGTTGCCATTACATCAAGCATACAAGAAACTTTATTTAAAATAAAATTCTTGAAAAAAGATTTTTTTTTGTGATATAATTCAATTCAGATTGTTGTAATAGCACAATAAAGTTATTTTGAAGGTACATTATATGTGAATGAAGAAAGATGTATAGTAAATTCTAAATTTGCATAAAAAATATGCAAAGTTTCCCTTTTATTTTTAAAGCAACAGTTTTACCAATTTATTTTTCGAAACGTAAACTTGTGGCTGCAAAAAGGTATTTATTTAAAAAGTACATCAATATTCTTCGAACTTCAAAAAAATTAGCAAACAATAAAGATTAATTATCAAATCTGCAAAAGAAGATTGAAGAACATTATTAATTTTGGCTCATAAAAGTTTGAATTAAAACTAGCTAAAGGCCTTGTTTGGCGAATTTTTTTCAGGGGTGCTGTTGGCGTGTTTCCTGTTGAGCGTAAATGTTGTGTGGAAGCATTGGAAGCGACAGATTCTGTAACAAACCAACTTGTTATAAATTAGCAAAGTTGGTAAATTGTTATTTGTTTTCTTGTCCATTCAGCACATATTGCGTCAAACAATTAAGCTAGTTAGAGGTACCACAGTATAACTACTATTTAAAAGTAGAAAGTGCCTGGTTGGGGCTAGAGGATTAAGGTGTTATCAGGGGAAACCTGTAATGGGGAAGATTGGGTTGATTACACTTGATAGGAATGCTTCCCGCTTGTTGTGACACATCAAAGGTTCGTTTTAAACTCAAACTTAATCTAAATATTAAAACCAAATATTAAGTACAAAACTGAAAATGTTATATAAAATAAAGTGATTAAAGCAAAAGCAAAACATACATTGAACTACACAAAAAAAAAGAGGACAAACTAATTTATTTAACACTTATGGACAGGCAGTACAGGTTGAGCAATGGAAAATTCAATATAAAATTCGAGTAGATATCTTTTACTGGACTAATGGACAGAAAGCAAGTGATGAAATTTACATATCTGGAGTACAAAGTCTTTCAAAGTGGGAGAGCAATCCGTGCAGTCCAGCAACTAGTAGCAATCATCATACTAGACAAGAGGTCACATGACACAAGTGACACCCCCCCCCCCATCATAGGAAGATGACACCACAGGAACCCACAACAATTGTCTTCTGGTTTGGTTAAATTTATAATTTAGTAATCATTAACATCTTATCCATTATTCTTACCCATTTAGCTATTTTTCGATTAAACAATTTGGGATTCAAGAGGTACTACAGTATAAATATTTGTAAAAAAAAAGACTTAAAGGCTATTGGGTTGGGGATTTGCAGTCTTCAGAGAGCTTTGCTCTTACCATATCACTGTGAACGGCTAATAACACCACCCACTTATATATACTTATAGGTTTAAAATACCTGAGTATTTCTAAATCTAAGAGTAAATATACTTAAAAATACAGGGATCAAACATTTTTTTAAAAAAAAAGTGGTATAGCAATAGGAGCATATGGGCAATTATTGCAGTAATTTATAAATTAATTAAATGTCAAAATTCGCTGTTTGATGCATTTGGATTATTCATTCAAGCTACACACCACTCCAAATAGCGAGCGCGTTATTTTATAACCACCTGTATATCAATTATCGGATATTCGAAGGGAAAGAAAAAGCACTCTTTCCTAGCACCCTAAATCCGGAAAACGGTTAATTCTGAGTTAAAACTGGAGAAATGGCAGGTAGGTTGCCATGATGAATAACGTCACACTAGGAAATTCGTCACTAAATTTTACCTGCTACTGTCTGAACAAAATCAGAGGAACTTAAAAGAAATTTCAAGTAATAAACAGGTTTATATACCTAACGTCTTTTTTACTGCGAATAGAAAATAATGCGCATTAGAATGCTTGAAAGCCAAAAAAAATAAATATTTAAGCTGTAGATTGTAACTTAAACGAGTCAAAAAGTTCGTTTGGACGCCTTTGGATAAAGTACTCTTCAATGTATATTTCTTTTAAAATATATTTGATCGAATAACTGCATTTGGCTTTATTTAAAATTCGTCCATTATTTCTTACTTTCGAATCCATTTTACTCTTAAAATTAACACATGGTCAAATACAAGGTCGTCACACTTAAAGCAGATATTTGGCATTGTTTCCCCTTTTTGCCACAAAAATGTTGATGGCCTGAATTGTTGACAAATTGTTCCCGTTAATGATTAGAATTTTCCACTCGCGGTTTAGTGCGATGCATTTCGAAGAATTCATGCATACTTAACGATTATTTTTTCCAATTCCTAATTATTTTTTTTATTTCATAATTAAAGTTATGCATATCATTTCTAATTATGATTACTTTTAATAAAAATTAAAATGTTAAAAAATGTGTCTATAAAAAGTTTTTTTTTTATCAATAAGTGTAGTTCTTTACTTTAAGACATCTATGTTTTCTAAATTTAACGTTAAATATCATTGATTGGTTTTAAAGATAATTGCATGATATTGATTGGACGATTTGTAAAATACGATTTTTAATGAGTTAATAAGTAGTTATATGATCAGAATGGCAATTCATACCCAACCAGCTAAAATGTGTGCTCACTAAATGTTAATTTGTATAATTTTATTCTTTACGAAATCGTAACCAAAGATTTTAAATTGTGTTACATTAAAGATATCTATATACATAAAAGGCGACTTCTGTTTGTTTGTTTGTCTGTATAGGATGCAAAAACTTAAGAACCACGCAACAGATTGTCACGAAATTTGGCACAAAAATTCATCTCATCTCCAGAACAAACATAGGCTAAGAATTTTTCGAATAGGACCATTCCTTCTATCGTTTTCGAACGTTTTAAGGGAAAAAATACACCACTTTCGCTCAAATCCGATCATTTTTTCTCTTTCGTGATGCCATCAGGCAGAAAAATTTAAATAAAACTTTTTAGAAAACAATTGAAATTGAAAATGTTTACTTTATTTAATATTTGTTCATTGCCTTCAGAAACAAAATTAATAATTTGAAAAAATAGTTGGATATGTTTCAAGTTACGTAATCCAACCAGTCTCCATTCTATTATTTCATTGTGTATATATGATTTTAATTATGAATTTTTTAAAAAGCATAGTTAAGCTTTTACTGAATTATGTTTTTTGATGACCGTTGCACTACAGATGCATATTAGGGTTTCATGTCTTCCTTCTTTTGCCAATTACTTCGCCAAACTCGCCAAATTATTACAAAGAACGTGCAAAAGAGCATTTTTTTTTTAAAATAGCTGGTTGGTTGTGCGATGGTCTTTGCGCTAGAGCTGAATGGGTGTAATGGTAGCTATATATTTTCCTCGCCAAACTTTTCAAACACACCAAATGAGCTAAAATGTTTTTATTCGGAAAATTACTAAGACATTATCTGTTAATTTTATAGCATGTTTTAAATTTTGAATATTTAAATGTAATATAAGTAACGGGATTTTGTACTTTAATAACGAACGGTATCAGCAACATAAGCTTATTAAAAAGCAAATAAACTTATAAAAAATGCAAATCGTTTGCTGGAGTAACTTATTTTTAATTCTTACTGATTATTTTTTTACTTAAATATGTATTCTCTTTAATTTGAGCTTCTTATCAAAGGTATTTTTTAAATTAATATTAATTATTACTATATCCAAGATGGGTAATTAAATGGAAAAAATTACTGGGTAATCTTCATATCTTATGTAACTCAAATGAAAGAAAAAATAGTAAAATTGACTATAAAATTACTTTTTCACCTCTACCCGTGCAACGTCGGGTATAACAGCTAGTATATTATAAAAGTTAGTATACTCAAGGAAATGTTAATTTTTTTTAATGCAAACTTTAAAGTGGCGTTTTGAACACATAAGAAATTAATGTCGTGAACCAACCATTTAATTTCAAACAAAAGAACAAACAGATGTTACACTTGAGGTGAAAAAAAATGAAGAATAAAAAAATATATAATCACACACGCAGTCTCCGTGTAAAAGGTGAAAATGACAAGTTGTATAGATAATCGCTTGATGACACGAAAACTCAACAATATAGATAAAGAAATGATAACTTCCAACTTGATACAACATATTTGCTTGAGTAGCATAGTGCTATGATGAATCAAAGGGAAATAATACATTTAGCTACCCTCTTTATACCAGACACATGGTCGCGGTTACACTCTTAAAACAAAAGAGTGAAATCCACTCCAGTTGGAGAAGTGCATTTTCGACACCCTAAAGGCATGCATATTTTCTCAGACTGAGTTAAAATCACTCGTTTGGAGTGATCCTGTCGGAGGTTTAACACACAAAGGATCCACTCCAAAAGGAGAAGTGCATTCTCCAGTCTGGAGGAGTGAAATCCACTCAGACCGAGTTAAATTCGGAGTGTTTGTTTTAAGAGTGTATCAATACCTAAATAGATACTTTGGATAAATAAGCCACCTTCTGTTTTCTTTGTATTTTCAACCAATGATAAACTTTCTCAAACCTTGCAGCGAATAATTCTAAATATAAGTAGAATAGTAGTCACTGTCGCGACTCTCCCCCCCCCCCTCCCTTCCTTCCCCTTTCACATCCGGATATTGTTATCAATATTATCAGTTATCAATACCTAAATTAAATAGTAACTGCGGATAATTAAGACACCTTTTTATATTTGATTAACTTTCTCAAACCACGTAGTGAAAAATTCTAGATAAGTAGAATAGTCATTGGCGCGAACCCCCTCCCCCTTTCACATCCGGATTATTAGCACGTAATCTGCGTGCCAATTGAATTTCACGCGCGTGATAATTAATCAAATTTATCGAAATTGAATCGGCGAGCCGAAAGCAAAGAAGCACTATTTCACAATTGAAGAGCTTAGTGGAAGAACGTGCTAAGTGACATTTTTGAAAAAAAATTGAAATTTTTGTGTCAATCTACATAGTATTACTATACTTAAAAAATAACAAGTTTTCACTTTTTCATAAAAGTTTAGGGTACACTCTTAAAACAAACGAGCGATTTTAAATCAGTCTGAGTTAATTTTCACACCTCCAGTCTTGAAAATGCACTTCTCCGAAAGGAGTGGATCCTTAGTATGTTAAACCTCCGACATGATCACTCCAAAGTCTGAGTTAATATTCACTCCTTTCAGGTGTCGAAAATGCACTTCTCCCACTAGAGTGGATTTCACGCTTTTGTTTTAAGAGTGTATTTTTTACAGTTTTCAAGTAACGTTTTCGACAGATCTGAATGCAAACTGAAGACTTTTTAAAGCTCATTTTCTCGTTTTACCCTTTTTTGTCACTTAGCACGTTCTTCCACTAAGCTCTTCAATTCTAACAACACACAAACAAACCAGGTTTATTATTTATCGTACCTAACAGAAAATTGCCAATAGGCGACATGCATCGCGAAGAAGATGAAGCAATAAGCCGCATCGGATGACATGAATCGAAAGCGAATATAACAAAACGAGAACAACTGCCAAAGAGATTTTCCATTCCCATGGCGTGGGAAGTCCCAATTCCATATTTAATTTTTTGTTTTTATGTTCCATGGGAAACAGAACATCAGTTTCACTACTTCCATATTAGAAATATAACAAGTTGGTTTGTTACAGAATCTGTCACACCGCTTCCACACAATATTTACGCTCAACAGGAAACACACTAACAGCACCTCAGAAAGAAATTCGCCAAACAGGACTTTTAGCTAGTTCTAATTCAAACTTTTATAAGCCAAAATTAATAATTGTCTTTAATCTTCTTTTGAAGATTGAATAATGATGTATTTTTTAAATAAATATCGTTTTGAAGCCTCAAGTTTATCGAACGTTTGATGTCATGGCAACAGTGAAAATATTGAATAAAAACGGAATTTGCATGCTATTTCAATGTAGATTAAATGTTTAGTTATTTAAATTTTAAATAAATTTCTAATTTAAATATCTTAATGAAATTTGGAATGTAGCCTAAACTGATTTTTTGCTTCAAAATGACGTATCCCACTTGTTTGTGAGACTTGCGGTTCGTTCTGTGAAAGTGGGTGATATACAGACGGACGGACTGCACGATTATAAAGTCTTCCACTTTTTACGTTATAAACGTAGTGTGGAAGCTAAAAATACCGATGTGAACGCACTCGTTCCGCCGACAAAAGCGAATGGGCTGTCCGCTTTTTCCATCACAAAAAAAAGTGCTTCCTATTCCGGTGTTCTAATGGCAATGGCCAGGACTTGTTACTTATACACCAAGGTCAACTGTGCACGCGACAAAATGGCCCCTTCGGGTCGATTGCCGGTATACCGATCCGGAATACCAGATGAGGCGGACACACACAGGCTACTGACCCAAGACATCGATATCAACTCGATGTCAGATTGAGTTTTGTCGATGTCCAAGTTATGTTTCATAAAGGAAAGTCCAAGCTAAAATAGTGTTATGATTCGTGGAAAGTTCCCTAAATATCGTTTCCGAAGAAATTGATCGTGGTTTTCAGAAATTGTATCTCTTCTCATGAAATTATATCTGATAAAAGATAATATCCAACTACTAATAAAATCTGCTCTATCTGTTTTTATCGAAACCATTCTAAGAAATTTCATATTATTACTTAACTGTTGGATACCACACAGTAAAGTAATAATACGGAATTTCTTAGAATGGTTTCGATAAAAATAGATAAAAGAACATATTTTATTGGTAGTTAGTAATTTATATTGCAATTATATTAGGTAAATTTGATGTCATTGCTCCGTCTTCATCCAAATATATTCGAACATTCTCTGAAAGGACACCTTCTTCAAATTAAAACAAGACAAGCGCTAAAAAATAGGCAATTTAAAGTATAAAGACCTTATTCTTAATAGTCACTTTGAAAGGAATGAAGTTAACTTCATGATATCTTTTTTCCGTTGGACTGCAAAAGTCATTAGATGGCACGATGTAATAAAGGGCTTCTTTCTTAACAAACACTCATGTAGGTAAAGTACAGACATTCCAACAAAGATAAGCTTTTGAAGTTTAATCATATACATTTTAAAGAGAGCGAAAAAAATAAGAAAGGGTCAAACAGTTGCAACAAAAAACATGCTGGGGAACTTCCATACGGGATCATCAAGTTAGTATAATGATAACCTCGGGCGTCATGTTTATGAATCGCACTTCTGAATTTCCGAACCAGTTACCTGCGGTTTAGGTCATTACCGCAGAAGATGAGTTGGGTTGCATGAATTTTATACAAAAATAATTATTTGAATAGAAGAGTGTCGAAATTGAATTATAAGCTCATTTTAAAATTAAAAAAATTGTAACATTTCTTTGCAAAACATACTTTTTAGCATATACTTGTATGAAAAGTATGTTTAGATTTAGAATATATACGTGTAGGATTTTGCTCGGGTCCTAAGAGGAAAAAAGAATTACAGATCCCAGATTGTTGGTGCTATTTTTTTCAACAGGTTAAAGGAAAAGTTAAATTACCGTCTCACGATAAGTGATTGCACACTTGAAAGTTAAATAAGCACAGACTAGTCGAATTGGTCATCAGCGGAAACTCGTTAAGATGTGTTCCAGTGCGGAAAAACGTTTCGCTTTCACAAATGAATGCTCCGTTTTGTTTTCAGTATGCACTGAATAAAATTACAAAAAAAAGTTGTTCTGTTTATCTTATTTAGATATTTGAAATTACGAATTGCTTCATAAAGTATTTTTAGAATATTTAATTGTCAGGGACACCGGATGCCCTGTGGTAAGGGGGAACACGACCCAATTATTATTACAGTATGACCCGGTTACATTGCCATTTGAGGGGGAATGCGCGCGCTGGACCGCGGGTCTCCAAGCTCAAGTGCCTCAGTGTTATTCCAATGGGAAAAACCATTTTAAAAAGTAATAATAATAAATGTAGATAACTAACATGTCTTTATCTTCTCACTTTTTGAAATGGCTTCGAATATTTTGTTTAAAATTATTTATTGAAAATTAAAAATATATTCGAACCAATTTCAAACAGTGGGAAGGGCGGGACCTATAAAGCTACATTTATCACATTAAAAAATACGCCTACAAAAATATTCAATTCAACCGAAGAAACGTGGCAGAGAAAATATTTTTTTCTTCAAAGGATTAACAAAGAAGCACTTTGCTTTAGAGACCCCCGGTCCAGCGCGCCCATTCCCCCTTTAAGGAAATGCGATTTCACATAAAGTGAAGGAAATTGCGTAAAAATTCGAATTGTGTATTCATATAATTAATCCAAATTATAACATGACATATTTAATAACCTTTAACCCTACGTGCTAATGGTAGTTAAAATAAAAATGTGTAAATAGTATGGTGAAGAAGAATTAAAAAAATTCTTTAACAATGCATTTTGGATATCAAAACTTATATATTTTTAGAATCATAACGGAGGAGTTAATTAAAATATAACACATTAAATTAAAATTTAATAATTAGTGTTAGTTAACAGAAACCGCAGAAATGAGTTAACCCAATTTTACAATTCATTTCCTACACAAAGTATCACACAATAAAATTCCGAAAACTACGAAATTATATTTTGGCAACATTATTATACAAAAATGTTATTTAAATTTTAAACGTTTCAGACAAAAAGAACTGTGGGTCAAGGCCCAATGAATATAAGTAAAATTCCATTTAGCATAAAATAAACATTGGCACACACAAAATCCGCCACTTTCTTCTACAAGCTAACCCAAATGACCCTTTGACGAATGGTCGCCTTTTTAACGCACGCTATTTCGAGACCTTGGCATGTTATAACTTCAACACAAAGAAAGGAAACGTGTCGTACAGGCTGCATTGTCGACTTGTTGCATATGTCACATAACATAAGTCGTCCCATTTCCGTGCAATGGTTATGGCAAGTGTGGGCCACTTTTGTAAACTTGTTTGAGTGTCTTGCCGTTCTTTTGTAACTTAAACTTTGCTCTTTTGTAAATTTAAAATTCAAATCTCTGCACATCACGTCGTACATACATGTATAGTTGAAAAATTGTCTCTAAAAGTTTTTGAATTTCGGTGAATATTTTCTTTCATTTAATGGATCACACATTCAGGTCAGCAGCCAAAGCCTTATATTTTGATCTACACTGCTCAAAACAATTAGGGGAATGCATGGTTTAAATTAAACCATTTCGCCCCCAATGATTCCATTTGGTATCATCAGCTTCCGATTTTTTCTCTCACTAAGTTGAACTCGTACTTATTTATCGTTAGATGGAAGAATCATGTCTTTTGAAGAATTAAATAATGTTTGTTTTGATTGAATGAAAGTATGAAAAACATGGTAAAATAAAATTCACTCCCAAAAACTTTTATAATTTATTCAAAAGTTATGATTCCTATTTTTTGTCCCTTAAATTTAAGTTAAAAAATAAAGATTTGTTTCCCTGTTTTTTTACCATTTCAATCTGGATGCATAAGGTATCTATTTCACAAATTTTAGATTTTTATAATAAAAAATAAGAAGTTGGAGCTGGATGGTTAAACAAAAAAGGCGCAAAGTGCTCCCCTAATTGTTTTTAGCAGTGTATGAATATCTATAACAATGTGTTTAATCAGCTAAAAATTGTATCTGCTACAGTCTAAATATTCTCTTAGATAGCTATCAGTACTCATTAGATCTGGACCTACAATTTAAAGCATAGATTGAACCCCTGAAATTTATTATATAAGCAAGAAAATAAATACTTTTATTTTTTTAAAAAAAATCTGCAATTATGCCAAATCTACAACACATTATAACAAGTCCAAGTTTCACCAAATTAGAAAACATTTCAATACATTAACGACCGGCTATGTGAATACTGTAAAACACTTTAATTTTGAATGAATAGAAACGTTATCGCCTTTAAGTTTGATTTTCGTGTACCTCAAAAATTGTTCAAGACATTTCTCATATTTTGTTTATTTAAAATAAACTTAAGAAGAAAGCTCATTTTACGAGAGGAAAATTTTCTTGCAGTAAACGGGTTAATTGTAAAATTTTGCGAATATTCGTCAAAACAATATGACCCTAACGCATTACTTAATACTATATCGATACAACGAGGAAATAGTGGATGCCACCGACCTTGAGCGACCAATCAACCTCAATTTAAGCGTTTGTGGAACCTGTAGCTTTTCCTTCAGGTGATATCTCTTCCTCTTGAAAATTGAATTATTAATTTTGGTATGCAAAACAAAGTCTGCTAAACGAAATAAACTAGTGATGGATATGAAAATGAAAGAATTGAGAAGTAATATAGTTATGTAGTATGAAACAAACCGGTCAGCAATTTGTTTACATTCCTTGCCCACCTAAGTTGGGTAAATAGAAATATGATAGGTATGGAGAAGATTTTTCAGCGCATGTGTAAAGAGTTCCATAGATTATTTGTGAATCCATTACGAAAACATAAGTTTGAACTCATTGCTCAACGGTATACAACTCTTAAAACAAACGAGCGATTTTAACTCAGTCCGAGTTAATTTTCATTCCTTTCCAGTGTCGAAAAATGCACTTCTCCTATAGGAGTGGATTTCACTCGTTTGTTTTAAGAGTGTACGCGGTCAGTGAATAAACGATAAATCTACAACAAATTGTCTAGTTAATGCTTGTCCAGTTTCTCCAAATAAGGAAACAATACGGACAAGTTAGAGGGTGGCCCGAAGAAAATAGTTCTAACATTGTTTATATAACTCTTTTTAACATTCATTTTAAATTAAAGAAAAAAATTGAAGTTTAAAAATTTGCGTTCAGCAGGTAATCCGCAATTTAAAAAAATTAAGAAACCTCTGCAATAAACTGTATTCATTTTTATCTACGATTTAACAAATACGAAACGTGTTACAAATTGTAAGTCGCATGCAACGAGACGAAACTTCGAAATACCGATACAAAATATGGAATAGTAACCTTATTGTCTAATGACTTATGAAAATTCCCATGAGAAATAAATACACGTAAATCGGAAAACCTTGCATGGCTAATCAGGCGTCGCGATATGCTAAACGTACCTGAATGATGAGTCGCAAGCGTAAGTGATTTCTCTAAGTAAGTAGTACAGACCTCCCAACCTCAAAATTTCCAAATTTCTGCAATATATTTTACGTTTATCGTTATGAAATCTTAACATACTCACTGTAAAAAAATATAGAATAGAAATCGAACCGAGGGGGTACATCTTATCTGTGATTATATCTTTGTAAAACATTAAGTATTTTAACCCTTTCAGTCTCAGTGATGTCATTTGGAATCATCACTTTAAATATTTCCCCCCAAATGTTTATGTCCCGTTACGACATCCAAACACACATCATTCGATTCGTCACACTTTGTTCTATTACACAATATTTTACATTAATCCCAATAGAAGTCAGAACTACTATTTTTTATATTTAGAAAATAGCTAACAAGCGTTTCACCAGATTTTTGAAAGTTCACTTCAGTTCCACATATTTAAAACACAATTTAAACTATTTAGGTTAAAATAATTAATAATTTTTTTTAATAATATGCTCATATACCTTAAAATATATAACTCGAAGTGTTTTTAGGTAACATGTTTTTTATTTTGTTGTTTTCCACAGTTAAAAATTTTTGGCTTTATTTCACAAACCATATAAAAAATTAAAACGAATTTTTTTCTTATTTAACTCATATTTGTGACCTAAAATAAGCTTATTTTGTGAATAACAGATGTTTCTGTGGTGAAGTAAATTTTTGGGACTGAATGGGTCTCTGCATCTAATAGATATTTAAATATTTCTTCCTGAAAACTCTATTTTAATGTTAAGCTCATTCTAGCAGGTAAAATATTTAATTATGAAAATACTAACTTTTAGCAATATCCGGTGATGTTTTCCCGGCGATGCGGAAGATTGCAATGGCGTTATGCAAATTACGATTCCTCTACGTCCAAATAATATTTGAATACTACGCCCTAAATACGATTTTAATGTTAGGTATATAATTCTAGCAACCGATGTATCTTATTTTGTAAAATAAAATAAAACAGATAAGATATTCTTTTTGAATGTCTAACCTCTTTCGAATTTTAGGAAACTGTTAAATTTTCTTCGGAAATCCCGAAAATGGTTAAAAATCCCGTATTGCTGGGATATATCCGGAGAGCTGGCAGGTCTGGTATTATATCTATATTGAGGTACTTTCATTTATTTTCAACTCATGACACATCATACAACAACCAGTGTTGGGCATGCAATTGATCAATTGTCAATTGCAAGAGTAATTGCAATTGAATTAATTGCAATTAAATTAATTGCAATTGAATTTTCAATTGCACCTTGCAATTGATTTTTTAATTGCAATTAAATTAATTGCAATTGAATTTTCAATTGCACCTTGCAATTGATTTTTTTAATTGCGATTAAATTAATTGCAATTAAATTTTCAATTGCACCTTGCAATTAAAAGTTTAATTGCAATTAAGTTAATTGCAATTAACTTTTTAAGTTAAAAACAACAATTAACTCTACATTAAAAAGGAACGAGTTAGTTCGTTAGTTTGGTGCAGTTGCGTTTTTAAGATGGTTGGTTTGGTTGTTGGTTTTGATGTTTGCTTGGTTTGATAAGTTGGTTTGGTTGGTTATTTTAGTTGGTTGGTAGATTTGGTTGGTTGTTTGGCTTGGTTGGTTGGTTGATTGGTTTGGTTGGTTGATTGGTATGGTTGATTAGTTGGTTGAATTGTTTTGGTTTATCAATTGGTTGGTTGGATTGTTTAGTTTTGTTGGTTGGTTGGCTTCTTTGGCTTGGTCTTTTGGTTGGTTTGGTTGGTTGGTCAGTCTGTCGGACGGGATGTCGGTCGTAAAGTCGGTCTTGGTCGGTCGGGCAATCGAATTGTCGGTCAGTCGATTTGTCGGACTTGGACGCTCGTAGGGTTGTCGGTCAGGTTGTCGGTTTGGTCGGTCATCAGTTCGTCGGGTTGTCGGTCAGCAGTCAGATTGTCGATCAGTCGGGCAGGATGTCAGGCAGTAGGTATATCGGGATGTATGTCGGGCAGTATGTCGGTATGTATGTTGGTATGTCGGGAAGTATGTTGGTATGTCGGGAAGTATGTTGGTATGTCGGGAAGTATGTTGGTATGTCGGGAAGTATGTTGGTATGTCGGGAAGTATGTTGGTATGTCGGACAGTATGTCGGTGTGTCGGGCAGTATGTCGGGCAGTATGCCGGGATCAATGTCGTTCATGGTCGGTTGTCGGGTCGTCGGTCGGTTGGTATTCGTAGGTCGGTCGATTGGGATGTCGGTCTGTCGGTCGGTTGGGATGTCGATCTCTCGGTCGGGTTGCCGATCATAGTCGGTAGTCGAGATGTCAGTCGGTCGGTAAGTCAGATTGTTGGTCGGAAAGCCTGATTGTCCGCCGGCAAGTCGGCTTGGTCGGTTTTCGGGTCGTCGGGTAGTTGGTCAGCAGTCGGATTGTCGGGAGGGATATCGGTATGTCGGTAGGATGTCGGTCTGTCGAGAGTATATCGGTCATGGTAGGTAGGTCGATTGGGATGTCGGTCTGTCGGTCGGGAAGTCGGATTGTTGGTCGGACAGCCTGATTGTCGGAAATTAACAATTCGGGTTGGTCGGGAAGCCTGAAAACTGCAATTAACAATTAATTAATTGTTAATTGCAGTTTTCCGCAATTGACAATTGATTAATTGTTAATTGCAGTTTTCTACAATTACAATTGATCAATTGTTAATTGCAGTTTTTCGCAATTACAATTGATCAATTGTTAATTGCAGTTTTCCGCAATTACAATTGATCAATTGTTAACTGCAGTTTTTCGCAATTACAATTGATTAATTGTTAATCATCAATTGTTTTTGCAATTAAAATTTGCCCAACACTGACAACAACTAACAGGAATCAGGATATAACAAATCTATTGGCGCTTGCAATAAGGTATACCACAAAGTTATCTGGACTTAGCATGATATCATTACAATGAGATAGAGTAAATCCACGTTTCACTGAAGAATCTTGAGCGGATCTTTAGAACTGCAGTATGTAGTGCCCTTCAGAGAACCATTTATAAATATCAATTTAACGCCTTCCTTCATTTTACAGAATCAAAACGTCAACTTCGAGCTTTTAGAGAAAAAAAATCGTAAGCTTTCTAATCTTAGTTACCAGTAAATATTTTCCTAAAAAGTATAAGATTATTTTTTTCATTTAATTGTAAATTTTAAATAATGTATCGATTTTTTATAATAAAGTATCGATAGATGAAGTTATGATATGGAAAAGAATTTTTGTTGTTGAATAACTACAATACTGGTACCAGATATTGATTTATTTAAATTGAATCAAAATCATTCGAAGGTTATTTCCTCTTTAAAAAAATTTTTTGGTACAATAATAACCATATGCGTAACCCTACCTGTAAAATGTAACCTGCGTTATCAGGGAATGACTTTGAAAGATATATCCATACCCTTAAAAAATTTTTTTTAACTGAATGTTTAAATTGACGTTGAAAGAGATTCGGGCAGACAAGACATCTAACTTCATCTGTAATTTTTAGTCCCTTCAAAATAAAATAGGGTAAAACTTTAAAAAAAAACTACACTCTCAAAAATGAATGCTCAAAACGACGAAATTTTCCTTAATTTTGCCGATTCCGTTTACTGGCAAATGCTCCGAGTTTTCTTTTTCTCAAAGTGAAGAAATTTGAGTCGTCATTTTTATGAGGATTTGAATGTCGTCTCATCTAAAGAAGTATTACCTCATTTTTGAGCAGTGAGTACAACCAATGAGATTCAGTTTCCTCAAAATCAAGATACAGAATCGTCAAATCAAGATCGTAAAAGTGAGGATTCGCGTTTACTCAAAAGTCACGTGATGGTTTGACGAAACAATCCTCAAAATTAACGAAATGAGGCTTGAGGATTCGTGAATCGTCAAAAATGAAAGTGTTATTCCTGAGAGTGTAGCGATCCGCAACACTTACACTCTTAAAACGAATGAGTGATTTTAACTCCGTCTGAGTTAAGTTCACTCCTCAAGTCTAGAAAATGCACTTCTCCTAGAGGAGTAAATCCTTTGTGTGTTAAACCTCCGACAGGATCACTCCAAACGAGTGATTTTTAACTCAGTCTGAGACATTCACTCCTTTCCAGTGTCGAAAATGCACTTATCCTACTGGAGTGGATTTCACTCTTTTGTTTTAAGAGTGTATGCGTATAATGTAGTCTGAGTAATCGGGGAATGACCTAAAAGATTGAACCATACAAATACTTAAATTTTTTTTAAAAAAATTATTAAACTCTGTCGGTTTAAACTGAAGTTGAAAGTTAGATGAGGTCATGCGGACATGTCTGCCCTATCAATATCATTCTTCTTAACTTTTCCCATCCCTTTAAATTAAAAGGGGTTAAAATTCAAAACAGCAGATCCGCAACACTTATACCACCCCTTCTTGAAGCCCTATTAGTTGGTTTGAATCGTCCCAGCCACCCCCGTGTCAGTTGGCAGAAGGGAGGGGGGGGGGGGGGGGATTCGTATAAGACGGATCCCGAATCAATAAAATCAATCAAAGAATACTACAGGAGAGAAGGGAGCGCCGACTCCTGTTCTTCCCATTGACATGACAACGGTTCAAGATGCTTCCGTTTTGATACTGTCTTTTCATCTCTTGCTGAACATGATAGGCTTCGAAGAAGGGGGAGAGTAAAATGACAAAAAAAAAGGGTCGTTAGAATTATTAAGGTTGCTCATCACCCCCATACCCGGTCCTCCTTCGATCGGGCTGGCTAATGGTAAGTCTATGGGGGAAAAATGGTTTTTGTTCCCAAAAAAAGCAATGAAATTATAGGAATATTTTGATGCGGTTTTTTAAATTCATAAAACTAGAATAAAGTTGTGATTTTAGAGGTTATTTTTTTAAAAACATTGTTTACCTTTTTTTAAAAGAAAAAAAATTTAGATTAAAAAAAAGTAAATAACGTTTTTTAAAAAAATATCCTCTATAAGCACAACTTTATTGGAGTCTTATGAATTAAAAAAAAAAAAACGCATCAAAATATTCCTATAATTTTATTGCTTTTTTTGGGAACAAAAACCATTTTTTCCCCATAGACTTACCATTAGCCAGCCCGATCGAAGGAGGACCGGGTATGGGGGTGATGAGCAGAATTAACTGTTCATTCTGTTATTGATGGGGTAATTAAACGAATATCGTATTTCATCTTGCAAATGTTTGGTACAATAGATGCATTTAAACAGTATTTTTGTGATATTAAATGTACATTTCGTTTCGCCAGGAGGACATATTGCAGCTTAATTTTAAGAGAATAGACATTGTTTAGTCAGAGTTCATAAATCATATTTTTAATGTCGCTCTTGAGCATAACTAAATTAATTAAACTTCTCGGTGCAACAGCTCATTAGCGGGCCGAGGTCTGCCGTGCCCATTTCAGCTTTTCGTGACCAAGGACTTTAGGGTGCTAGGCATATGTCCCGGTAAGGTGGTTTGCCTCACGCGGAACCCCCAGTGCTTAGTTCTCAAGCATGCTTGGTCCCCATTTTATCGACCCACTTAAGGGATGAAAGGATGTTTCTCGCATTCGGTCCCCGGACCTGTGGCGTGTCAATTTTTCCACGACATGGTAAATGGGATTTTAAAGATTTCTTAGGGAATGTACACGGGCTATTATTATCGGACTTTTCTATAGGGAATAGCATGGAACAAAAATCTTTTAAAATTAAAAAATAATAATAATGCGAAATTAATTTAAATCTGACGCTTTTGAGAATGGCCTATTATGTCAGTCATAAGGCAAACCAGGTACTAAACTATAAAAAAAATTATGATTTATTATAAGAAGATGTCATTGTTTGAATGTTTAAGAGTATATTTTGATTTTTTCCACCTTCTCGTAATTGTTGATTTCATACTCAGAAATAAGATTTAAAAAAATATATTTATATAGAAATTTACGATTAGACAGTTACAAAAACAGCGTCATATCACAGATACGACATGTTCAAACAACTACCGAAGCTGAAACAGCAGTAACTGAAAATCTTATCTTTAGGAAGCTAAAAAGGTGACGACACACAATTTTCACGCACCAATAAAGCACGACACGACACAATACTGTCCGTGTGGGCATTTCTTACCTTGTAATCAGTTGATTTATACTCAGAAATTAGATTTAAAAAAATATATAATAAACAGATTTTACGACACATAATTGGACAAAGAATTAGGTATGAAAACGAAGCATGGCGAACGACCATCTCAATACAACAGAGATTCACTACAATTCCTAAACCTTATGACTGCGGAGGAAATTTACGATTTGACAGTTTCAAAAACAAGCACCATATCACAGATACGACATCTTCAAAAACAACTACCGAAACTCAAACAGCAGTAACCGAAAATCTTATCTTTAGGAAGCTAAAAAGGTGACGACACACAATTTTCACGCACCAATAAAGCCCGACACGACAATGCTGCCCGTATATGCATTTCTTCCACCTTGTAATCAGATGATTTATACTCAGAAATTAGATTTTTTTTTTAAATTATAATAAACAGATTATACGATATACCATTGGGCAAAGAATTACACTCTTAAAACGAATGAGCGATTTTAACTCAGTCTGATTAATTTTCACTCCTCCAGTCTGGAAAATGCACTTCTCCTTTTGGAGTGGATCCTTTGACCTTTATGAACCTCCGACAGGATCACTCCAAACGAGTGGTTTTAACTCAGTCTGAGTTAATATTCATGCCTTTCCAGTGTCGAAAATGCACTTCTCCAACTGGAGTGGATTTCACTCTTTTGTTTTAAGAGTGTAAGTATGAAAACGAAGCATGGCGAACGACCATCTCAATACAACAGAGATTCACTACAATTCCTATAAAACTTAAGACTGCGGAGGAAATTTACGATTTGACAGTTTCAAAAACAAGCGCCATATCACAGATACGACATCTTCAAAAACAACTACCGAGACTACAAACAGCAGTAACTGAAAATCTTATCAAGCTAAAAAGGTGACGACACACAATTTTCACGCACCAATAAAGCCCGACACGACAATGCTGCCCGTGTGGGCATTTCTTCCACCTTGTAATCAGTTGATTTATACTCAGAAATTAGATTGTTTTTAAAAATTATAATAAACAGATTATACGATATACAATTGGGCAAAGAATTAAGTATGAAAACGAAGCATGGCGAACGACCATCTCAATACAACAGAGATTCACTACAATTCCTAAAACTTATGACGGCGGAGTAAATTTACGATTAGACACTTACAAAAACAGCGACATATCAGAGATACGACATCTTCAAACAACTACCGAAACTACAAACAGCAGTAACTGAAAATCTTATCAAGCTAAAAAAGGTGACGACACACAATTTTCACGCACCAATAAAGCACAACACGACAATGCTGTCCGTGTGGGCATGGAGTGACGAAAACACAATGAAGCTTGTCAAAACGCAAAAGGTCGACCTTTTCCTCTTTAAATGCTGTTGTAAAAGGAAAGTCAATCTCGAAACTACCTACGCAAAAACAAATTACCATATTGAAATGTCTTTCTCTCGTATAAATTTCTGACGCTTAGGTCGGAATAAATTGTCGACGTATGAAGGTGATTCTTATTATGAATGTGTTAAGAGAAAACGTATTGTGCGCTATTATATTCAAGTTTGGAATAATCAATTTTAGCATAGTTTTTTTTTTAATTTATCAAATTAATTTAGTGACTTCGTAATTATTGACTCAAAACGAGGTGTTTCAATCTGATGACAATATATTTATTTACAAGATAGGTTATAAACATATTTAAAAATATTATATTTTCGAATATTAAATTTTGACACCATCCAGTTGTAAAAAAATATGCAACTAGTTGATGAAAGATACAAGTTGAAATTTCTCGGTAGAAATGCAACATAATTTCAATTTCATTTACTGACATTAGAAATGCCATCTTCGCTTAAAAAGTATATAGGTGAAAATAAAATCACACACTTTCAAGCTCATTTTAAAATTTCAATAAAACATTTATATCTTCTGCACTCTTATTTAAAAAAAAACATATATTCTGTATAAATAGTACTAAACGACTAGAGTCTTTTTATAGCAAAGATATATTTATTTCAAATAAATACTATATTATATCCAAACCTAAACAGCATAACATATAAAACCTAACAATCTGTAATGCATTGATGGACAGATAATCGACACGACAATTGACAGCACAATAAAACGTATGGGAAAACGTTCTACGACACAAGTATGCGGTATTACACTGTTTCCCTTTTATTTATAACTTGATATAGCTGAATGCTTGGACGAACGTCTCCAAAGAATTCTTTGAGCCAAAACACTCATCTTGCTCAAGCGCTCACGTTTAAAAGTTAAACATGTATAAAAGTTAGTCAAACATGATGACAAGGTTCTTTAAAAAAAGCAGTAAAAAAAAATTAAGTACTGATGGTTACATTAAGTTTTTCTGTAAATCTTTAAAGTAGGGCAGACTGACCAGTGAATGAACGTTTAAGACGTCACGTTCACCAGTGAATGAACACCAGGATATAATGACCAGGACAACCAACCATACGTCAGATGTTCCTACTACATGGGAGGAAGTCAGTGTTGCCAATCCATCAAGTGGAATGATTTCCAATCCTTATTTTTTTTAAAATTATATTCACCAAATGTTCATTCACCGGGACCTGTTCACTCACTGGTCACTCTACCCTAATCTTATGATGTCGATAAGCAGCTACAGATTGCAATCGCAATGTTAGAGTTAGGTTGAATCTTTGTTGCACTAGAGCTACAAGAAGGCTATTGTCGTCGTATTTTGAACCAGTCAAGTGCACGAGCCGATACCTCAGTAGGCACGCACCCAACGCAACTTTTCAGGTCGACATCGTTCATAGCGCCAGTACTTTGGAGAACATTTAGCATACACTTCCTCTACACTGGGGGAAATTTATTCGATTTTTGGTTGCACTAACCATTTATAGGTCGGCAGAAATTTTGGCAATGCCCGGACCGAAACCTGGGACCTTTCGCATGCAAGGCAAGCGCCTTACCGACTGGGCTCCCCAGTCTTCCCAATTCCGATGTAAAAATCAAGGCTCACCGTTCACTTATTGCAATAAGTTTTTAAGAATTAATTCCTTAAGTCACAGTTGAATTTCGCTGAAGCTGAACAGTACAATTTTCCATACTTGTGGCCAAAATACTTCTAGCCATAATTATAGAAAATTTGGAAGAAAACAGTTAAACTGTCCTGGTAAACAATTTTTTTTTGTTAGAAGAGGATAGAATTGCTGGAAGTTCTCCAAAAATCAACACTCAGTTTTGAGCATCCTATAAATTCACAAATGACTATCTGTAAAAACACATTTCTAATAAGCTGTCCTGATGGTTAAGATTAATGAATCGCATTAAAAATAAGAAAACTAGCAGCATGCTACATTTAACTAATTACTAATTAGGCATGAATTATATGCACATTATAGTAATAACAGATAATAATTTTATGTACCCGACAAACAGTTCAAAGAAACCATATTTTCAATTATAGAAATATATCTTTTAATGTAACTCAATTTAAAATCTTTGGTTACGATTTCGTAACGAATTTTTAAAATGATTAATTAAATGAAAGTTAATGAAATTAACTCATTGAGAATCGTATTTTACAAATCATCCAATCAATATCATGCAATTATCTTTAAAATCAATCAATTATATTTAACGTTAAATTTAGAAAATATAGATGTCTTAAAGTAAAGAACTACACTTATTGAGAAAAAAAACTTTTTATAGACACATTTTTTAACATTTTAATATTATTAGAAGTATAATTAGAAATGATATGCATAACTTTAATTATGTATATTATATGTACGATTCTCTTAATATCAAAAAAATAAATAAGAGTCAGGAAGAATAATAATAATCGTTAAGTATGCATAAATTCTTCGAAATGCATCGCATTAAACCGCGAGTGGAAAATTCTAATCATTAACGGGAACAATTTGTCAACAATTCAGGCCATGAACATTTTTGTGGCAAAAAGGGGAAACAATGCCAAATATCTGCGTTAAGTGTGACGACCTTGTATTTGACCCTGTGTTAATTTTAAGAGTAAAAAATGGATTTGAAAATAAGAAACATAATGCACGAATATAAAAATACAGAAAAATGCAGTTTATCAATAAAATTTCGTTAAATTTTTTTTTCAAGAAATATACAAAGATTGTATATCCAAAATCTAAACGAATTTTTTTCAATAATAATAAATTTTTTTAAAATCTAATTATTTTTAAAAATTAGAAAAGTACTTATTTCAGAAATTCAAGGAGAGAGTTCGTATTGCTATATTACAATCCGACAGCGCATTCATGACACTCTGAATCGGGTCAAAAACATCGGAAAACGGACCGAAATGAAAATATTAATAATTCCTTCATTTACACGTTTCCCGATGTTTTTTAAGGACTTAAAAGCTCTGATAATTTAAAGAATCTACACTCCTTGCCAACCTACAATGGGTAAAAACAAAGAGTGAAAATGCAGAGGGAAAAGCGTGATTGGTCCGTTAGTTGGAAACTCTTATATGGTAATATTTACATATAAAATGATTTGAATACAATTAAACCACAACACCTTTCATTCTGATAAAATTGCCAAATTTTCTCAAATAATATTCAAATCTGTTAGACCCTAAACGAAATTAATGTTTTTACATGTTTCCTATATGTATTCACAAATAATTTATGAAACTCTTCCGCGGAAGGATAGTCTCCATAGCATATTTCTATTTACCCAACTCACGTTGGCAAGGAGTGTATTTGAGGCCGATACTCATTTTTTTACAAAAATTTTACCTAACAACTTTTTCAAACTATAAAATAAAAATGACAAGCGAGTTCTGAACAATGCACACACAAAAAACTGCTTCATAAAGTAGAAAAACAATGCACTTACACGGCTACAGCTATAAGAGCTATTTTGGATTAAGTCCAAAACATCAAAATTGGGAGATAATCATACACATATTCAGTGTTATGACAAAGGGATTTTCATAAGAACTGCGGCAGAAGCTGCAAGAAAACCGTAAAACAGTATAAATCCGCTTCGTGATTCGTTGGGAGATAGACCTGACGTTTTTGAAAATACGATAAAATGGGAAAAACAACGCGAATTTTTATCGGGTAGTTTCGTTATCGCCACAGATAAAATCATTCGAGATAGGATGAAATAGACATTTAATAAATTTCAAGTAGAGTAGTTGCATTTCGGAAATAAAGGTATGCATTTTTACTTTCAGTTACCTATTATGAAATGTAAGATAATGGAAGCATCGAGATGGGGTTGAAAATCAGAAATAAGGCTTTTGTGCTTTCTTTTGCTTCAGCGGGTGCTGATTCCAAAAAAGGGGGATTTGAGCATTGGTCTGTCTCTCTGTATGTCTGAAACCACTCTACAGCCCAAACTCAAAGAGCTGCAGAGTTCCCAGAAACTGCCGGACATTATAATAAGGTTTTTAAGCAAATTGTGCATGTACAAATGGTGGTAGCAGCCATAAAACCTTTGGGTTTTAAAGTTATTGAAATTACCTTATAAGGTATATGATAACCTTTTAATGTGTGTATTTGATTTATTGAGCAGTAGGTAATTAAAAGTCATGTAATGTTACATAAGAGAGGCCTAGTGACTTAGTGTTAGTGCTTCGCATTGCAATGCCACAGGTCCGGGGGATCGAATCCCTGATTGGGAGAGGTTGATCCCTCCTTTCATCCCTTGAGTGAGTCGATAAAATGGGTACCAAGCATACTTGGGAACTAAACAGGGGGGTTCCATGTGAGGCTGACCACCTTACCAGGACATATGCCTATTAGGTCACAAAAGGCGAAAGCTGAAATAGACACGGCAGGCCTTGGCCCACTAATGGTCTGTTGCACCGAGGAGTTTAGTGTTACACCCCTCATTTTGTTATATTTTAAAGGCATTAAAAGTATATTATTGTATAGTGATTTAAAGACCATTCTGTGAGCTCACGAATGACATAAAGCTGTGTGGCTTAAAGCGCTATCATGTCATAGAACCAGTCTCAAATTCAAGAATGGACAAGGTTGACTCGAGTACTTTCAGTGTGTCAATGAAGAAAAAAGACAAAGCTAGCTTTAGAACTAAAAGATGAGGTACGACTAACTAACCAGACCTTTGACGGCCCGCCGGCGCAGTGGTTAGTGTGCTAGCCCTTGGAGCTGCTGGGCTCGGGTTCGAATCCTGGTAAAGGCATGGATGTTTGTGCTTGTCAATAAATGTTGTTATTTGTCCATGTGCTTGTGTCGTCCTTCTTTGTGTGTCTCTTGTGACTGTCTCTTCTGGTGAGCTGGGTAATGGGCTATAAAGCCTACTCTCTCCCTTCTAGAGGGCACAATCACTGCCCATCTGTGGCTTAAAGCGCTATCATGTCATAGATCCGGTCTCAAATCCCAGAACAGACAAGGTTCACTTGAATACCTTCAGTGTGTCAATGAAGAAAAAACACCAAGCGAGCTTTCAGCTTTAGAACTAAGATAAGGTATGACTAACTGACAGGACTTTCTGCTAACGGCAAAAGACCCTTAAGTGGGTCGATAAAATGAGAACCAAACATGCTTGGGGGCTAAGCACTGGGGATTTTGCGGGACTTGCAGGAAGCTGACCACCGTACCAAGACATATGCCTAGCACCTAATAGCCCTTGATCAAGTAAGCTGGAAATGGCAAGGCAGGCCTTGGCCCACTAACGGGTTGTTACACGGAGGAGTTAAGTTTTTTTTTTAAATTTTAGTAAATATACATCCATACTCAATTACTTCTAAATTTTAGAATATTTAAGCAAGAAAATATTTCCAAGGAAAAAAAAACAAGAAGTGAAAGAACTAAAATAGCCTACGTTTTAGGAAATTTTAAAACATTATACGGATACACAAATAAACAATTAGTATTAAATACCTTGTTAACTATTTGAACTTAAACTTTTATTTAAACTTGTTATTCTATACTTTTTAAATTACATTTAAATATTGGGAACACTGCATTAGCTTAACGCTATGTAAAGAAATAAAAAATTATTTTGGGAAAACTAATCTTGTGACAACTTAAATTAACACTAACAACAATGAACTACCAAAAACAAGTCCATCAAATTTTGCAACTAAAATATATAAATTTGATGTTCTTTTAACAATCCGATTCAATATTGGAAAGATTGTACAATTTAAAAGCATGCTACTTATTGAAAATGTCCATGAAAAATAATCAATAGCTGGCTATGGGCTGAATGCACATAATTAGTGTGTCCATTGACTTAAATCCAGACACTTATAGCGTTACAGTTGAGCTTGGGTTTCAGAATTTTCCAAGTGCGGAAAAAACTATTAATTGAAACACAAAAGACCTCTATAAAACTCAGCTTCAAGTGTTTTCTTTTTTTTTGGGGGGGGGGGGGGAGGAAGAGGGCTTAATCCTAATTTTATTTTCCAATTTATTATAAAATTTAATAACATGCATTGCAAATTTTAAAAGAAAACCACTCAGTGGCAAACTATCAAATAACCATACGTCTCTTAGTTTGAGTTAGAGGAATTTGGGAAGTTTCTACTAATACCAAAATGAATCAATATTCCTGCAAAAAATGAATTGAGATACTTAATAAAGGCATTGTAGTTGTATAAAATTTTGAGTTTTCTTTTGAGGTTAAATTGAATGTATCTTCACTATAAAATAATAAGTGGGAAACCTTTTTGAAAAACTTATCAGAAAACTTTGGTGCTCATTAAAATTCATAAATTAAATTCCTTTTATTCTAATTAATTATTAGTTACAATGTTTATTTTTTTGTCTAAAATTGTTCTCATTTTTAAAATAGAACTTGTAGATGGAATTTTTAAAAAAAAACCTGCTTTGAAATCTCATTTACTACAGGATTTCACCTCACAAACAAAATTCAAATTTAACAAATTTTGTTTAATTTCAGTGAGTCATTTTTGATAAAATTAAAAAAAATAAATAATAATAATAGTAAATAAAAGATCTTATGAGTACAAGAGCATATCACACTGTGCACAGAAAAAATGACCTATCGAACAAATACGACTTTTCGAGTTATTAATGATAAATATTTAAAATTTAAATATCTATAATGATTAGACCAAATCTTAAATCGCTTGATAAAATAGTTAGAAAGAAGTTTGTGGATTCTTACTTTTCCTACTATATAAAAAAAATAAGCTTCAGATGATTTTTCTGAAAAATTAGCTTTTGTGGATAAGTCACTTTTTTGATACTATGCAACAAGAAGTTATTTCGTTTTCAAGACTTAATAGAACTATCCAAATAAGTAGTAGACATTAAAGATATCTTAACATTTTTGATGTTTGTTTCATTTAAAATGCCATAAAAAATTTTATCTTTTATTCATGACCATTAGAATGTAGGACAAAATCCTGATTGACTGTATGAACTTTTATCCTATTTAACAATTAAAGCAGGGTTGTTATTATTTTATCCGATCCGAAAAACTCCGGGTGGGTTAAAAAAAATTGAAAAAACCTTTGAAAAACCTAAGTGGACATTTGCACTTAAAATTGCATTTTACTGAAAATTAAAAAAAGATAAAAACTTTTTATACAAACTGATATATATATATATATATATATATATATATATATATATATATATATATATATTTAATATCAGTTTTATTTTAGTATTCTTAATATACTTTTAAATTTTTGTACTTTCAACATTAAAAATGCATTTACAAATTTAAATGTATACTAATTAGTAATTATTTAACAACTTAAGTAAATATATTTTTTAAAAATCTAAATTAAATTTCTATCATTACAATATCCGGATAATAATCATTTCTAATTAATAATTTTGCATGTTCACAACAAACCATACTTGGTTCTAGACAATACAGTTATAAAATTAAATGTACATTTATTTAACAACTGCAATTATTAGTTCTTTTAACTATTCTAATTTAAATTACATCATTTCTAATTATCTCTTCTAAGATGTTCTGTTAGTTTAAAAAAATTTTTTAATTTAATTCAGGGTTGAAACAACCCTGAATAAAAGCTTAAAATATTTCATCTGATGACGAATTGAAATTTAGTTTACAAGTAGATTTGAAGTTATACAATTATCGGAACTGAAATTCAAGGGTCAATTTATAAATTAAGTTTTAAACTGAGAGCCAAACATATAACATACTGATTTGTTTCAACAGGTGTAACAGAAAACATATTCCACTACTTAAGAGTCATGACGCCGAAATTCACCCCTTGAAAATCGTAATGTTATTTCTATGGAGAATCTTCTCCGACTAATTGCCGCCACAATTTCAATAAAGGCCACTAGTTTCTGGCACCATTTTAAAGAACAAAAGTAGTTAAATACTTTTTACGAAATTTTTTTGTGAAAATCACTTATTGAGTATTTTTAATAATTTTTTAAAGTTTGGAAATCGTTGAAGAATACTGATGTCCTAGTGTGTGACGATGCAACTCAGTCAAAAATAAAGATACTGCGATAATTACAACTTTTACAAACAATCGAAATTTTTATTTTTCAATTCATAACGAAATAAAATTTTTAATTTCAACATTTGTATTTTTAAAAAAATTGAGAAAAATATTTACTAATTCGTGAAAGCGAGTTATGGCAACCCCACATTTGGCGATCAACTGCCAATGTGTCTGCCAAGTCAATTAGTGTCAGATCTGCTAACATCTGGAATGGGTTTGGATTTGGAAAGGGGATCTGTGAAAGGGGAAGAAAGAACCTGAGGGCATTTCGAAGAAGTGTCTTTGTTGCTCTCTGCCTCTCCCCGATTGACCAGTGACACGCTTTGCCGCGCTGCAATGCTTGTGTTATGTTTTGAACAAAATAGAGGCATGTCCAGCATTTGACGATTGGAGAAGTCACCTACTTTGTTTAGGGCACTGGACACGATTTCTGGTGTTAGGATAGAATTGAGTCCTGTCTGTAGAGTCTTTAATTTACAAATTTATTTTGAAAGTTTTATAGGTGTTCCTTCCTCTCCTCCCTCCCAAGTGAGGGGAGAGGATACTATATTATGAATTGTAATCTATATAGTTCGTGTAAAGCCATTTTCGAACAGTAAAGTCATAAATGGATACATGAACAAGGTACATTATAAAAGTGCCCCTGTTTTTACTTTTTTTTTTTGTGAAAATACGGTGCATTACTATTTTCGCCACGATGCGCAATAGGGCAAAAGTCGCATAAGATGGCCAAAAGTAAATATTGTATTTTAAGCAAGTCTTAAACAATTTCATTGTACTTTCTGATGATAAATGAAGTTTTGTCAAGAAATACATTCTGTCACCGCCGTCGTATCACGCCTCAATGAATATTACATGCTTGATGCTTGCCAACGTTTTACGGCAATACGGTTTGGCCGTACAATGTACGAATTTTCAGTTGTAAGATTTTACGAACAAGTGAAAATATTGACCAATTTTTTAAAGAAACATCTATATATAGATTTTTTATTTTTTTTCTCATACTAAAACAACCAAAAACATACGATTTAGCCCCTGACCGACCTTCGCTATTCAAACTTTAAAGTAACAAAATATTGTAAGATTTGATTGACCGAAAATTGTCCGGAACTAGATTTGAGTTTTCTATCTAAAAATAGTCATTACTAAATGCCGCATGTACTCATGTAGTATGGTCAAGTAAATTTAGAAAATATAGTTAATTAAAGAGGGCCGAATTCCTGATTCACTTATTTTACTGCTTACACTCTTAAAACAAACACTCCTAATTTAACTCAGTCTAAGTGGATTTCACGCCTCCAGACTGGAAAATGCACTTCTCCTTTTGGAGTGGATCCTTTGTGTGTTAAGCCTCCGACAGGATCACTCCAAACGAGTGATTTTAACTCAGTCTGAGTAAATATGCATGCCTTTACGGTGTCGAAAATGCACTTCTCCAACTGGAGTGGATTTCACTCTTTTGTTTTAAGAGTGTAGCAATTGAAAAGTATCTAAAAATAAATTAAATTTCTTTGCTAGTATTTTCCAAAACATCTATTATTAATCTGAATGTATATTTAAACTATTTTAATATAATTTGCAATTAAAAAACGGTGCCTATTAACTGTAAGTCCTGTAAATCTACTCCTGTAATTCTACAAAATATATACATGTAATGCTAACAAAAATATATTATATGTTTTACAGCACAATTTTTAGTAATTATTCACTAGAAATTTTCTAGGATTTTCTACAGATTTTTTTTCACAGTGTACATTGCAAAAGTGCCATTGTTTATACTTTTTTTTGTGAAAATACGGTGACCCCTATTTTCGCAACGGTGCAACAAACCCCTATTTTCGCAACGGTGCAACGGTCCCCAAAAGTCGCATAAGAGGGCCAAAAATAAATATCGGATTATAAGCGCATCTTAAACAATTTTATTATAATACTTTATATGATAATAAAAAAAATTGTCAAGAAATACTGTCGCCGTCGTATCACGCCTCAATAAATATCTGATGCCCAAAACTCTCCGAGAGAAATCCTTTCAAGAATCATATAACTGAAATAAAATAAAATCGTCATATTTTTATTGAAAATCATAGCATAAAATATTTCCTTAGAATAGTTATCTATTGTTTCTAGGTATTATCTATTTGAAGCAAATTAAAATCGCGATAGTTTTAACTATTTTACATCGCCACATTTTTCGACGTTATATTTCTTCAACTGAAAGTTCAGATGAGTGAAATTTTTTTTTTAATTCTTTTATCTCTATATAATCTACATTGCTTGATAGCTGAAGAATTAGAAAACCAAGTTCATTACTCCTTTCGAAATGAGAAGTGAGTGTCATAATTTAATTTCCAAACTACTTTGTATTAGATTTGCATGTCAAGCAATAATACGTTCTCCTTTTGGAATATACCAAAATATTAAATTTTTAAAGCTTTCTGTAACACATTTTCTTGAAGAAAGTATACATTCTATGCATCATATTGTGATTGCAGGTTGCAGGAATCGTCTCTCACCCATATCGACTTTCCAAATGTATTTGTACAACAAAACAACTGTATTGTGGTTGAAAGAACTGTAAAGTATTTTAAAGAACTATAACCTTATACCTTATACATAACCTCAACAGACGAAAAAAAAATTTTCAAAGTAAAAAAAAAAACATTGTTGGGAGGATTCAGCACTCACCATAAGCAAAATTTGGATTTTTGACCCAACTTCAATAATTTCATTACATTGTCTTTCATTTTCGTTAATTTAAATTATAAATTAAGCCAAAAACGTGGTTTTTTTTTTCCGAAAACATATTTTTAAACCGCTGAATAAATCGCAAATGAACACATACCGCAAAACTTTAAAATAAACCAATACTTCAACTTCATTGAGTAATCAAAAAGTTTTAATTTTTGCAAATTAGTTTTAAAACCTTTAAAAATAAATTTTTAGAAAAGATTTTTTTTGTGCCATAAAGAAATTATTCTTTTGGGCAATCATTACAAAAGATTAACTTTTAATCACGTAATATGGTTTCAAAAACTAATATCCCTTTTTAGAATTTCTTTACTTCTACAAAACACTGTGCCAAAAGCTATTATAGTAAGCTTGAGTTTCAGAAGGAAATCAGCTAAAATGGCATGTAACTAAAACATCCAGAATCCGAGAAAACCTCCCTTCAAAGTTGTCTTTATCCCTAGGGGGGAGGGGGCTGTAAATCCAGCCCCTTAGTCAAAGACGGATAATCACTTGAAACTGCCCAAGGGAAAAGCAATTATTCGTAGAGGGGGCCTCAAATTTCATTGGCGATAAAAAAGCTCGCCGATGAATTGCAATCGCGCCTAATAGGCGATAAAAAGTTTTTTATAGTTTAAAAACACAGCGACACCTGGTTTTGGAAAAAGTTAGAAAAAGAGTTCGTGCAAATGACTTCATGATTCTTAAGAAGTTTCTATGATTTTTGTTTGAAAGTTACGATTATTTCAAGACAATTAATAGGTAGTCGTTGTAAACTTAGTGGTCTAGAAAAATAATGCATTAAAATTAAGCATAAAAGCATGTATGTGGGTTTGATTGGCAAGATTGTGATTTGATTTTTTTGGGGGGCATTTTAAAGATAAATTGATTCGAAATATGCATTAGAATTTCAATGAATCATCAGATTTATTGAACTCTAGTTAACCCTTTTAGTCCCAGTGATGCCATATGGAATCATCACTTTCAATATTTTTTTCCAAAATGTTTACATCCCGTTATGACATCCAAACACACATCATTCGATTCTTTACACTTTGTTCTATTAGACAATAGTTTACATTAATCTCAATAGAAGTCTGAACTACTACTTTTTATAGTTAGAAAATAGCTAACAAGCGTTTCACCTGGTTTTTGAAAAGTTCACTTCAGTTCCACATATTTATAACACAATTTAAACTATTTCGGTTAAAATAATTACTTAATTTTTTTAATAATATGGTCAGATACCTCAAAATATATAACTTGAAGTGTTTTTAGGCGATACATTTTTTATTTTGTTGTTTTCCACAGTTAAAAAATTTTGGCATTATTTCAAAAACCATATAAAAAATTGAAATGATTTTTTTCTTCTGATGGAACTCTTATTTATGACCTAAAATAAGCTTATTTTGTGAATATCAGATGTTTCTGTAGTGCAGTAAATTTTTGGGACTGAAAGGGTTAATTTAGTTAGATGTTTATAAATGCTGTCAGATATCCAATAGAATGCTGACATCAGCAACAAATGACTGTCAAATTTACTCAATGGATGTGTTTAAAAAAAAGTTTAAATTCTATTATGATATGTTATTACAATCCAAATTTTGTTTATTGGTAGTTTAAGAACAGGCAACAGGCAGTTGTTTCTCTTTTTGGATATTATTTGGACATTAATTGGTATGTCTTTACAGTTACAAAACGATTACAAAAACATCTAATTAAGCTTGCCATGTGAATCTTGTTTTTTTTTTAATGAAATAGTTATCTGAATTGCCCGATTTCTATTATTAGCGACGCAATATGAATAATCAATTTAAGACTAGTCACTATATTATAGAAATTTTGTGTATTATTAAAGGTTTTTCCATGTGCAATACCTTTTATATAAAGCTAGTCTCTTGTAAAAATTTAAATAAATTTTAATACCATTAGCAGATGGGGCAAAAATATTGCAACAAATGCTTAATTAAGATGTTAAATTAATGAATAATATAAAATATTAAACATTATTACAGGTGTAAATGTAACTTTTTGGTGTTACGTTTTTAAGTGTAGAACACACATGTTGAAGTCTCAAAAAGGAATACAAGCACAAAAATTATGTATGTAGAATGAATGGTAATACAATTCAGCTTTGATAATACGTGTTTGATGTGCATGATTAATATTTTTAATTTAGTTGAAATCAATGAAAGACATTAGGATTATTGTATTTAGTTGAAAAAACAACAACAATCAAACCCAATTTGACAGCAGGCTGAAAAAAAATTTCGAATTTTCTTACCTCTTCTTATGGTGTTTCCATAAATTGAGAATCCTATTTGCTGGGTGAATACACATGACTGGAAAACACACTGAATTGAAGAAACTGTCATTATAGAATTTAACTATTTAGGGCTTTTTGCATATTTACTTTTGACACATTTTAAGGCGTTTAATAACAAACTATTACATCAACAACACGCATAGATACCTGCGGACAAGATGAAAATGAACGAAAACGAAGGTTTGCAGCTGACAGTTAGAAATTATTAACCTTATTTACCAAAAAAGAGGATTTCGTGTTTGGTTTCTTTTAGAAACCTCAAATATATTTGTGGGCTAAGGATATTGTTTTCCAAATTTTATAAATTCCTCTTGTAGTTTTATTCTTGCAGTTTTTGTATGACAATTAATGATTTGTCCATTTGGCTCAATGATTTGGATATTGTCAATTAGCTCAATTTGTGTCTATTATTGGTATTAGATTCGTAAATTGGTTTATTATTTAAAATTGAACACATTTAGAATTTCAAACTGTAACGTAAAACTAAAGCTAAAAGTTCCAAATAAACGTTAAATGTATGCATTTGTGACAGAATTTAAACTATTTGACTCTAAATAAATCGAAAATTGTCTATTCAGCTTCAAAAAATGTAAGTTAAAAAAAATATATAAAGACTGGCTTTGAGGAGGACATTTCGAAACCGAAACCTTTTTGTAATGTTTAAAAGAAACAACACAACTTTTAATTGTTTACGATTTACTCTTGTTTCGTTTTGGAGAATACGAAAATAAAATTTATAAAATCAAACTCTTTGAAAATTGTTGTTTAAAAACTCGTCTTTGATCATTGATGTCATTGCTTTGACCTTTAGGTGTCGGCGACAAAATACACGTGAAGTAATCAGCTGTCAGAACTAAGGTGACTGCAGTGAGAGCTAAAATACAAAATTTAAGCAACTGAAATCCTAAATTAAAGTTTTAGGTAATGTATTTTTATTTAGATTATAAACTTTCCTAAATCATTAACATTTATTCTTTTGAAACGTTAAAGACTTGATTATACATTTTAAGAAAATAATAATCTAATGTAAACATTGGTACTTCGTTAGTTTCTTCCTAACTATTTATTTACAAGACGATTTGTAAAAAAAAGAAGAAAAAGCTCTCTAAAAAAGAAAGAGAAAGCTAGTTAATTCATAACTCAAAGTATACAATTATAGATTGATAATATATACATTTATTGATTAAAATGAATCAAGGACTAAACTTGCATTAAAGCATACAGAACGCAAGAAATAATAATAAATGTCTTGTCGAAGATATGTTTTTCTTTTTAAAAAAATAAGTATAAATTATTGTATTTTACTTAGTGATGTGCTGGATTTTACAAGAAGTGTAATATGTGGTCTTGATTTCATCATTAACCACAAAAACACTCTATACATTTTGTGGCAATTCCATGATTTGTAAACTATAATTCATTCTTTAAAAACTTAATTAAATTGCTAGTAAATTACTGCAATATAGCTACAATGCTGATATTATAAGATTTATTTCTGGATTTGAATATTTAGTCATTAAAGCTAGTTGGACAGTTCTGGATATTATGATGACTAATAATGAATCTAATTTGAAGTTTTCAGAATGCCAAAAGTTGGTTTCACATTCCACAAGTAATGCATTTTTAAATGCTGGACAGACCCTCAAAATTACATCATTATTTCTGTCTTTAACATATCGTCTCAGAGTTTAAGTATTGAAGGATTGCATCGTAACTATAAGATGTTTGGTGTAGCCTGTTGTAAGTGCCTTAATTTTTTACCCTTCAGTTTGCCAAAAGTTATCATGTATCAATCATGCCTATGTCTATGTAATAGGATATGTCCTATAATAGGATCGAAAGGGAGTAATTGATGATTGATTAAATAAAACAGAGCGGCTTAGTGGCTGAGAGGTTAAACATGTCCGCCTAGTAAACCCAAGATTGAGTGTTCTAGCCCCGGCTGAGTCGTCAGATTTTCTGGGTGGGAAAATCTTGGGCACGCATGTCATATGATTATGTGGCATGTAAAAGATCCCTGGAGGGCCCTCGGCAAAATTAAATCTTGGCATACATTAACATCCACTGAGAGCTCAGATTCATTATAATCTGCATGTCAATATTGGCAGCGATAGTCGCCTTGATGGTGCCACAAATAAAAAGGGCTCTCAGTTCTGGGTAATATGCTGAGTGTTTCAAAGGCTTGACCGCCAATGTTGCAGCCCCATTAGAGAGAGAGTTTTAATAGAACAGACTGCATCGCACCAGCAAAAGTCGCTCAATATGAAAGAAGGTTCATTTACAATTTTTATTTTTAACTTAGTCATCGTGTGTCTTATATCGCACTTATTTGTGTAGTACACCAAACTGCACTGTGTGCAGAAAAGGATGCCACAACTGAAAAGTAGGGGTATTTTAGTTCTTTTGAAATTGTTTTAAAACTTGGTTTTTCATTTGCACAGAACAAAATGGCTGACCGAAAATTCTTTGTTGGGGGAAACTGGAAGATGAACGGAAACAAGAGTTCCATCGATGGCATTCTTAAGTTCCTGGCCGATGGACCTCTAGATCCAAATGCTGGTAAGTCAGTGTTTGTTTAAAATTTAGTATGTGGCACAAAAATCTCCAAGAAACAGTCGGGCATTATTATTATTATTATTATTATTTTTTCTTAATTACGTAATTTAAAATAAAAAGTTCTATGACAGCCAAACTTTTGTGCATGCATTATTTTCTCGAAAATTTTATGCCTGACAAGTTTTTAAGAATTTGAATACCAAAATTTGAAGTCTGTAGCTCTCTTTGTTCAATCTGGTTTCAGATTGACAGACCAATGACCCCAAACAACTTTTTAGAATCCTGTAGAAAGCACTAAATTTAACTTTTTGAATTTTTGGCTCCATTGCAATGCTTTCTTTACCTTCCATGTCATACTTGGTCATTGTAAGTAATTATTATAATCTTTCATTTAATCTCAATTTCTCTTCAGCTCTTAATGCTAAGGAAAGTTATGAATTGGCAAACATTTACAAACTTGTATTACATTAGTCTACAGCAAACATAACTGGCTGTCAAATAATGTGTATGTAATTAAATTTGCTTTTTATGTCTTGTTTATGTTTTTTTTGTCTTGTTATGATTTTAAGTCTTGTTATGTTTTTTAAACCCCAAAACTAATTAACCCTTTCGCTACGAAGTATTTTTGCTTCCTTGTAATATTTGATAGGAATAACATTATCGAATCCTAAGTTTTTTGGGCGTTTCAGTAAGGAAAGGGTTAAACAATTGTAAAATGACAAAATTAAAATTGTTTTTCAATTCTTCAAGTACTAAATCTTATTCTTTTCTGCTGCATGTTCTTTCGATTCTTTTTGCAGAAGTGGTTGTTGGTTGCCCGACCATTTACATAGATTATGTGGTGTCCAAAGCCCCTAAGAATATCGGCGTAGCTGCACAAAACTGTTATAAAGTTCCTAGTGGTGCTTTCACTGGAGAGATCAGGTAAGTAATTTAGTGCTGTATATGAAATAGAATAACATCTACTTCACAAGAGAGCATACTATTGGTGTAGTTAATTCTAAAAAGGTGATAAATTGCAAGTCATTTTTTATTTAGTGCATATTTAATATTTAAAGTAGTAAAAGATAAGCCTTTACGGCTAGTAGAGAGGGCCTAGAACGGCCACCAAAGCACACAGAACGTCACATCTCGAGGTCTTATTAGAAAGTGACTCTATTTTTAATGATTGTGAGAAGAGTGGATCGGAAGTCAAAACAAATTCTTCTGCGTCTGCAATTTCTCTGGAAAAGAATGTATTGACGCCTATTAAAACGTGGGAACTGTTCGATGGATCAGCAAGACATTAATAAAGAGTTAATATGAAAGAACTGTTATTTGTGTGATTAATATTATAATTTTATAGGGATTTGGGAGATGTATCACATATATTGTTTAATACATTAACGTGATCTCTTTATTGCCGGGGGCTGGTAAACTGCAGTTAACCGCAACATTGAATTGAGCATCTTTTGCCCTGAAATAAAATGGTCTGGACCTTATATTTTAGCTGTGCTTGTGAGTTTTTGAAACCAGACATTTCATATATTCTTATAGGCCAGTAAATCTATGATGGATAAGCAATTTTGTCAAAGAACCCACTCTATTTTCACTGCAGGATATAAAATGTGAAATTTTTTTACTTATTAGTGTTTTTGAGACATTTAAAATTTTTTATTGATGCAGTACTAAATGGTTTTAAGAAAATGGTATTCTAAGATGTAATAGAATTTTGAAGTTTAAAACGTTAAATAAATTATCCTGTAAAACCTTATGGTCATTCTGCTTGTAAATGATTAAGTTCTATTATAGGTTCTAAAATAAGTTCTACTATGGGTTCTGTCTATAAAGTTTAATTATATAATAGTTTATATGTGATAAATTTCCTAGGGGATTAATTTTTATAAATTATATGAATATAAAAATAATATTAGACAGTACCAAATTATTTTTTATTATAAGTTACATACAAGGTGTGTTTGAAAAGTTTGGTGATTGGTCTCATAATAAAAAAAAGCAGCGATTAGGATCTTGCACTCATGCAGATGCAGTGAGAGAAATGTCATCTAGAGATTGTCAATGCGTCTGCATGAGTGCAAGATCCTAACCGGCGAGGTTTTATAATTATGAGACCAATCACCAAACTTTTTGAACGCACCTTGTATTTTTTCAACTATATTTTGTGAATGTATTTAATTAGCTTTATATTGTTAATCACAGTATTTTTTAATGTATTAATTTTTTTTAAATTAGTCCAGCGATGATCAAAGATATCGGTGCTGAATGGGTCATTTTGGGACATTCAGAAAGACGTAATGTATTCGGAGAAACCGACGAAGTAAGTATTGCAAACTTGTATGTACCTAATGCAGGGGTTCCCAACCTTTTTGCACCTGCGTACCACTTGACTTCTTGAGAAGTTTTGATGTACCACCAGACCTACACCAAAACCGAGCTTCAGTTTGCAGCAGAGAAATGTACTAGGCGGAGGAATCTGCATAAACAACCCTGCTGGCGCCGAAATTTCGACTGCTTCTATTGGCTGTTCCTCTGACCCTGATATTCGTGCGCCCTGTTACGTCAAAATCGAAGGGAAAAATAATTAAAATAACACTCTAACTGAAGCTAAACTAATAAAAATAATAAATTTATGTCTTAAAATAACAAATAAATTTGTTTATTGAATGTGAAATTCCTTTTTGTATTTGATTCTCGCACTCAAAAATGAGAACTATTTACCCTTTTCCTCGTAGAACATTTGTGTACTGCAAACTTAAGGTCGGTTAAGGTGTAAATATTTTAATAAACGTATAATATTTACTCTTCTGAAAGGGTTCAAAGGTTTTTGAAGTTAATTTCCTGAGAAAACTTCGTATTTAATGGTTAGATATTTGTTTATTTATAACATGCTTATAATAAAGGAGAAATAAAAAGATTAAAATGGTATTAATTTACTGTTTTGTTATTACCCATAGGTCTAAAAATATACAAATAAAAAATAGTACAAACTCGGCTAAATCCTATCCAGAAGTTAATTAAAGATTTTCTTTAAAATAATGTTAATGTTTAAAGTAATTAGTAATATGTTTGAGTGCTCACTTCACACACACATGCCTACAGAAGCTGTTGATAGCAACAGGTTGCTCACATCAGTCACGCATACCACCAGTGGTACACGTACCACCGGTTAAGAACCCCTGATCTAATGAATTTATTTCAATTGACGAGCTCCCTTAAACTTGAATTCTTAGACTGCGAACTTTACTCGTATATTTCCTTTGTTATCCTGCATAATCGTGCCTATGTCTTTTTGTAAGACGTAGAGTAAGTAATGCAGGGATATTATCTTTAATACGAGAACTAACTGCTTTGAGCCAGTGAAAGTGGTTCAATATGAAAGTTCTCGTACAATTGAAAATAACTTATCACTACTAAACATTTTTATATTTATTAGAAGTGATAAGTAAAGTTCTTAAAAACGTGTTGCTTAGGCTAGTTGTTTGTGTTTAGTTTTTACCATTTTTATATCGATAGATGCAGGACTGGTTTCAAGCAATACATCTTGAAAATGTGTTGTGTAAACTTAACTTAAAAAGGCAAAGTTTGCATGTTATGTCACTTCTTTTTACTTGGGTGCAATTCATAATAGGTTTATTATGTTTGACAAATTCTTTTGTTTTACTATTTGAATGCATAATTGTTACTTTTCAAAATAGACTTGTTAGCTTCATATTAAAAGTTAAGTTAGATTGACTGCAAATAGTATAATTACCTGACTGTGAAATTGTCATTTTTTTTCTGACTTTCAGTAATACACCACAAATACACTACTTTTCCGAGTTTTATATAATACACCGCAAATGACTGTAACGATATTATTTATAACTTTTCCGAGTTTTATATAATACACCGCAAATGACTGTAACGATATTATTTATAATGCTTATAGGTTAGTATCATGGAAAGTGCCAATTTTTTGCAGTTGTGATGAGGCTATATAATTTAATTTCGTCCTGAGATCTATAATCATCTATTAAATCTTAAAAATATGGCCAAAAACAAAATGTCTTAAGCACATGTTTTTGAAAAATCAGTAAAAGAATCGTATTTCGGTAACAAATCAAAGTTTTCTAAGCATTACCGTTCTGACAAATTTATATAAATGTACGATGTTACCTATCTATAGTCTGTCTATTTACTATGCGAGCCTGGAAAATTGCCTTTCCCCATTCCATCGTTTGGTTTTCCAGGAAACAGGGGGAACATCGCTTTTCTAAACATAACACATTTGAGGTTCTGTTGTGGGGTTAACAATTCGAACAGTTCAAACCCAAGTAGGGTGGGGAGAAAACAGGCTCACACGGTTTCAATGAGAGCCACATGCGGGAATTGGGGAAGGAAAATGCTTTCGTGGCTCGCATTCTAGATAGACAAGGTATAGCTACTCAAAAGTGCATGCATTTAAAAAGTTAAATTAAGAATTCTTATATATTTTCCCACTAATTACTTTTACTCTAATCACATTGAAATGTTAATTATTTGCAGCTGATAGCCGAGAAATGTGGACATGCCTTGGCTGAAGGAGTGAAAGTCATTGCCTGCGTTGGGGAGCTACTCGAAGAGAGGGAAGCAGGGAAGACACAGGAAGTTGTGTTTCGCCAAACCAAAGCTATTGCTGGTACAGTAATTTTTTTTTAAACGATAGATGAAAGGATCTTTCAAATAAATACTTTCAAATAAATAGTGTTAGGTATGTTTCTTAAAGCATTTGTTTAAATCAAAAGTTAGTATGGATATTTTACCTTAACACTGATTTAAAGGTTAATTAGTTCTTTGTGTTTAATTTATTTCTAATAATTTGTCTTGTTCTTTATAAATTCAGTTTTCTGAATGTTCAAATATTATTGCTGTGTTGTTTAATTCACCGTGCCAATCTGAAAAATACTCTTTTACACATGATTATAAACAATAAGGCATGGCAACATCGGGAAGATAGCTTTACTTTTTGCACAATTTGCATGAATAGCTATTAAAAAACCAGTTCCAGATTCAAGAATTAAATTGAAAGAGCATCATTCAACAATCTAAATCAATTTTTTTCACCCAAGTAATAAAATTTTATTTTATTGACTTATTAAAGTCTGGTTATTTGAAACATAGCCAAAGAACTTACCATTCATAACATTTTATTTTAAATTTTTACTCTAAGAAACCCTTTGTATCTGTTTGCAGACAAAGTGTCTGATTGGTCGAAGGTTGTAATCGCTTACGAACCAGTTTGGGCTATTGGAACTGGGAAAACAGCTACTCCTGAACAGGTAAATTTTAACTATCAATCTTATTTCTAACTGTTGCCAACACTTCAGCTTTGTAAGCACTAAACTTAATAAATTAGCAACGGTTTAAGTTTTTAAAATTTGTTTTTTATGCAACTTAATTTGTTTTAGATAAATTTTTCATGACTATGCTCTTCATTTGTCTTATATTGTTTGTTTAGGTAAATATTTTCAGAAAGTTCTTTTTTGAGGTCCCAATTACCTCTCCAGCCGTGGTCAATGAGTTAATTTAATCAGTTTTGAGGAAATTTATTTTATATACCAGAAAGGTTACCACCAAGGAATTGTTTCTTCAAATAAAAATATGGATTCATCTTGTATCATTCTTTAAAATCGATTGGTTTTTAATATTATTTTAATTCGTACATAGGTGTAAAAAGCAGATATGTTACAAATTAAGCAGATGTACCCTTAAATTTGGATTATATAAAGTACATAAGCTAACAGATGTCATAACTATCGAATATGTACTATTTCATTTTATTTAATAGTTTTTGAGTTAATGTAGATTTTAGTGTTAACTGATGTAATTAATGTGTTGTAGAATGTATATATAGCTTTCTTGATTTAGATCTTTTTAAAAATCTTTATCGTTATATTGAATAATTTTTTTTATAACCCTTGCTTTCAAGTAATATTTTTAATAAAAAAACTTTGCATATACCACAATTACCTGCAATAAATTTTCAACGAAAAGTTATATTATTTGTATGTAATATTAACGCATAGTAATTTTATTGCACTTGTTTAGGCTCAAGAAATGCACGAGCAGCTTCGTAAATGGCTAAAAGACAATGTTTCTGAGGATGTGGCCAAAAGCACAAGAATAATTTATGGAGGTATATACAAATATGATTATTTTACAAAAACAAATTCTTAATTAAAAAATATGGGGAAACAGATTATATCTAAATACTTTTTTTAATGAAAATACATTTTTCTGAATAAAATATCTTGAATATTAAATATAAACAACAAATAATTATGTTTACAAAATAGTTTTTCAAAAAAAAATTTAGGTTGTAAGTTTGCATCATTCACAGACCATTGAATTTGAATGATTAAATGGAAATAAAATCAAAGAAAGTTAATAATAATGAGACATTTTTATGCAAAATGTCTTTTAAATTAATATTAGAAACTAATTACATTAACCTAATTTACTTTTTTATTACTTTCAAATTAATTTTGATAGCAAATATCCATTAGATAAACTTTGGAGACAGTCACAAAACACTTTTATCACACTGTAAAAATATTTTTTTCTTGAACTGGATGAAACGTTACACAGTTTAGTATATTAATTTATTGGAATTTACTATTAAATTACAGTATGAAGAAATTAATGCCATTTAAACTAAATATTAAAATGTTATATGTCAATTTATTTTAATTACAATATTAAATTCCTTAGTTAGAACAATAATTTCATTAAAATAGAACATTAAATTCATTGCATTTGAATTTTCAGTTTGTAAAATTAAAATATTCATAAAATTAATATATTAAACTCATTAAATCAACTTTTTTGTGTGTGTTCAGGCTCTGTTACTGCTGGCAGCTGCCAAGAGCTGGGCAAGAAACCTGACGTTGACGGATTTTTAGTTGGCGGAGCGTCTCTGAAACCAGACTTTGTTAAAATCATCAACGCTACACAATAAATGAATTGTTCAATCTTCCATTAGGCCAACTTTTCTTGTCATTGTGAATCCTATTTCTATTCATCCCAAAGCATTTAATATTATAAAATATTATTTTCAAGAATTTGTTGGTTAAAAAAAAGTTTTTATGCAAAATTAAATTCGTTTCTTTAATTGTATAGTTTACATTTAAATCTAGTTAAGTTTCGAATGATGTTTATTTTGTGATATACATTTTATTTGTTAAATTACTATTTCCAAGTAAAATGCAATATTTATGTCGGAGTTTTCAAAACTTTGTTATATTGAATTATATACTAATCTGAAAATAGTCCAGTTATGTGTTTGATGTTAAAGTAGAATAAAAAAAATTGTGATTATAATTAATACTGGTTTCATTATTCATACTTAAACTATACAATTAGTTTTTAACTTAAGTGGGAATGGAAGTAGATCTTCTAACAGAAGTCTCGCTGTATTAAAGTAACTGATAAAATAATTTTGCCAAATTAGTCCGTCTGTACTGTACTAAATATTTTTATGCAGATTTTTTATATGATATACGTTACTGGCTTACAGGATTCTATAATTCCACTTTTTGAGTCTGGTTGTGTGTGAACCAGTTTCAAAAAGTGTTGTTGATCATTGTAAGCCAGTTAGATTTGTTATGTAACAGCTGATTGTACAAATATTTAAGGCTGCTCATCACCCCCATTCCCCCATACCCGGTCCTCCTTCGATCAAGCTTGCTAATGGTAAATCTATGGGGAAAAACTGATTTTTATTCCAATAAAAGCATTGAATTAATAAGAATATTTTTGATGCGTTTTTTTTTTTAAATTCATAAAACTCCAATAAAATTGCGCTTTTAGAGGTTATTTTTTTAAAAGCGTTATTTACTTTTTTTTTAATCAAAATTTTTCTATTGGAAAAAAGTTAATAACGTTTTTAAAATAACCTCTAAAAGCGGTTTGGGGACAAAATATCGCGGCCGAAATATCGCGGGCCAAAATATCGCGGCCAAAATATCGCCGGCCAAAATATCGTGCGCCCAAAATATCGGGGGCCAAAATATCGCAGGCCAAAATATCGCATGCCCATAATATCGCGTGGCCAAAATATCGCGTGCCAAAATATCGCGTAAAGTAAATATGGAGTGTATTTAATGGATTTTTAGGTGTTTGGCAGTGGGAAGGAGTTCGATGGTAAAATGATATTGCACTACTTACTTATTCAATAATTTGTGATGAAGTTCTGTTTTACGTAATGGATCCTGAATTTTTATTAAAATGTATTTTGAGACATGTATTTTTATCCCTTTTTAATTATGACAATGTAATCACGAGTTAAGTTCAATGGGTTAAGGTTTTTTATTTGAACTTGATTTTTATTAATACCATTAAATTTTTTTTAAAGAATTCAGTTGGGGGTAATTGTAGTTTAAAAAGTGTCTGAATTTTAAAAATTAGTAATTATTTAACGAAAATGTGGCGATGTTTGAAGCGTTACCTTCCTGTACTGCTCTTTAAAAAGAGACTCGTTTTTAATAGGAGGATTAGTTTAGGGTTATTTCGAATGTGATTTTGGGAATGTGAGGAAGTTGAAATAATACAAACATTATCATTTTTTTTTATATATATTAATTTTTTAAGTGCATTCATATAAAATTATGTAGCAACTGAATAATTTGCTTACTTTAGTGAACACTTACAGAACAAAAAATAAGTTGATTAATCAATTGCAGCCGAACTCGTTTATAGCGAGTCCAGATTTTACGAGTTCCCGGATTTATCGAGTCAAGCAAGATTATTAGTTTGGTCCAGGGGCCCGGATGGCCGAGTGGTTAGCATCGCAGGCCAGCAGTCTGCGTGCTGTAACGGGTGCGGGTTCGATTCCCACCTTCGTCCTGGGTGTACTTCCTTTCTCTATGACCGTAAAAACTCTTTCTGTGTCTGTCTTACTTGACGAAGGCTTAATAAGCGGGTTTCTGATCAAGCACACAAGCCGGAATATATATGTTCCCTACCCATAGGTTATGACTTATGACTTTCTTGGTGAGGGGCAAGATCGCCATTGCTTGATGGGAAAATATTTCGTCAACAGCCCTCCTGTCTAGGAGCACAAAAAAATCCATTTTTTTCCAAAACACAAATGACGAATCCTCCCCTTGTCATAGTATCCTGTACTGAGGGGAGGAAACTGGGTAAACAACCCGGCTGGCGCCGCAATTTCGCGTACTCTGATTGGCTGCTCCTTTCGACCCAGATATTCGTGCGCCCTGTTACGTCAAAATCGAAGGAAAAAAATAATTAAAATAGCACTCTAACTGAAGCTTAACTAATAAAATAATAAATTTATGTCTTAAAATAACAAATAAATTTGTTTATTGAATGTGAAATACCTATTTGTATTCGATTCTCGTACTCAAAATTGAGAACTATTTACCCTTTTTCTCGTAGAACATTTGTATACTGCAAACTTAAGGTCGGTTTTGGTTTTGAAATATAGTAGTTGTCGAGACATTGGTCTTCTCCACTGGAAAAAAAACTACCTAATAGCGCCTGTCTGGCTATCAGTTAAGCTAACATAATAAAAAAAAATCGAATAATACAAAAAAAATGTAACCAAAATCTTATTCCTCGCCATAATTGTCACTGGTTTAAAAATAAATCTGAGGGAGGGTGAGAATAGCTTTTGTTATTTCTTTTCTTTAACATTGCGTAATATCGTGACCTTTACTGATTTGTGAGTGCACAATATAGCAACTTATAAAAAATCAAAAAGAAAAAAATGGGGCCACGCGTCATTCTATCAGAATTTACCCCCATGCGAAGTAGATTTTTCCTATGGAATTGTAACTTTGGTTTTATTCTTTTTATTGTTAACAAAATAAGATATGACTTGTTGGCCCGGGCAGCCGAAAAATGTCCGACGAATACCCCGGCCCCGTGTAGAGGGAGTGCATGTTAAATATTCTCCACAGTTGTAAATAGTCTCCACAGTCTCCACGTTGCGTACGATGTCACTATTAACGCTTGCGTTGTGTGCCTACTCAGGTGTCGGATCGTTACTTAACTGTGGTTTTCTAATAAAAGAAAAAATAATAAGAACAAAGAAAAATAAAACACTAACATTTCTCACTTGTCCCCGAATTTTAAGAATTTTGAGGTTCCAAAAGACAAGGGATCTTAGGGCCCGTCATTAAATGGGCTCGTTGATAAATATTCTCTAAGTTATGGCCTACGATCCAAACCACTCGGCCATAAGGGCCTCACATGCCACCCTATATTTTCTGCGTGATGGTCCATGGTGCTGTTGCCAGGTTCTGTCTCTACCCTTCTATGAACTCTTTGGTTTTTAACCCCGACAGGGTCAAAACCCGCCACTAGAAATACATATTTATTATGTTTATATCTCGATTTTTCTCGAATTTGGGAATATTTCTCTATATAATATAAAATTGTAATTGTCGTACGCTTGAAACCACTTGACTTACGCAGCTTCAGCCAATCAGAAACGTCAGAAACGAAGAAAGTAAGTTTGGTGGGTGTTCTTGTTTTGTACAGGGGCTGCTTCAGGTTGAGTCCCGTGGCTTTGGTAGCGATCGTTGCTTAGCGCTAGAGCTACGTGATGTCCTGGAGCAGTCCCACAGAAACTAGCTTATTTTTCAACTATTGGCATCGGTCTTAAATTTTCCGGCCACGCATCGTAAAAACATATGTATGGCTCCCCTTCAGGGACATGTCTAAATTGTGGAGGTGGCGACAGATGGCAACATCTGTCATATGTGTTTGTGTGTGTCTTGTGTTGTCCTACTTGACGATGGTTTATAAGCGGGTCCTTGCGACCAAGCACACAAGCCTGAAAATATATGTCAAACCAACCATATGTATGGATTAGAATTTTTTTAAAAGTGTTTAGCGTGTAGTTATTTATCTTTAGAGACGTATTGAATGTAAATTATTTCAGTTGAAGAGTTAAAATGGATTCTTATATACCGCATTTTTGTTACGAATCTCATTTACACATAAAATGCGCCATTTTTTTTTAGTGCCACAAAGTATTTTTTTTTTAAATTTTCCGTATTAAATTTAATTTTTTTATGACAAAACTTTTATTCTCTGACTGAAGAATAAAAGTGTTTTCCCTGGAAAAGATTGAAATTTAAATATCTCTATACAATATAAAATTGTAATTGTCGGATGCTTGAAAGCTACGTGCCTTACGCGGCTTCAGGTTTTGGTACAATTTGGTAAAAAATACCCTGTTTTTGCAATAGTAGTTTTTGAGTTATTTATATTTAAAAAGTCGAACATTCGTTGAATTTGGAATATATTGGTGCGCTTTAGAAAGCTGGTTTATTTCAGGTGAAATGAAGGAAAAAAGCAATATTTCAAAAAGTCTTATTTGATTTTTTTTAATCGGACCATTAGAACGAAAGTTATAGAGAAGGATGAAAATATTTACCACTGTCAATCATCAACTTATATTACAGCAACACTTTACAAAAACTTACTTAATGTTCTTTTAAATTAATTTATAATAAAGAGTCCACGTAATTCAATTGTTCAAGTAATCTTAAATAGACGTACAAAAGGAAAGGAATAATTTGATATCCAGGGCTCGACTTACAACTTTAAGGGCCCAGGGCACGAGCAAATTTGGGGCAACGAAACATACGTCGATAAAATATTTGCGTGTGTTTTAATATCTTACAGTGTTAAAAAAAATAGCCGAAGTATTAGATTGGAAATCGTGCTTAATTCCATCCCCCCCCCCCCAAAAAAAAAATATTATTATTTGTGAATTGATCAATTCAGAGTTTAAACACAATTTAATAGTAAACTTTTGTTCTTGAGTTTAATTTTTTTTGTTTACTCCAGATTAAAAATTTGGGGCAGTTGTATTGAGCATAATGATAAATGTTCATGGAGAAAAAGTGTGGGCCCTTTAAGGGGGCCCTGCTATTATCTATCAAGAAGATCTTAAAAAACTAGCGATTCATCTTTGTTTCTTTCCAAGCTTCTTTATCATACCATTAGATTGTCGGCCTCATGTGTTCAGGTCATTGTGGAAAAACTCGCTAAATGGTAAACTCACCATACATGCGAGCCAAACTCGACACAGTCATGTGACTGTGTAAGTTAGATGATGAGGACACTTTAGTTTTGCCAATGCGCAGTCCATTCTATTTAATTATTCCGGATGGACCTTTCTGCTCCTCCTTCCTAACTCTATGGTAAAAACAGCCGAAGCCGATGCATCTTACCTATTTCGTCTTGCGCACTTTTTCCGCTGGTCGGAACCTTTTAACTAAAACATCTTCCAGATTGTTCGAATTAATTTTTGCAGTATGAAATTAAAAATATTGAAATAGTAAACAGTGAATAAATCACCAATTCAGTTCTTCAAATGTTTTTTGTGTATTTTTTTTTGAAGATTAAACGCACTGAGCCAAAGGTGGTAACTTAATAAGCTTAAGAGTTTGACGTCATCGCATCGACCAATCAAATCGTTTTCACTGATGATGAATAATTTATGTTTAATGAGCAGGAAGCATGTTTATTCAATGCAGATTGTATAGATGAGCATTCCTGCATTGGCAGTACCCACTTATTAGTCTTGAATGTTTGTTTTTGGGGCAAACAAAGAGGAATTGCGTAGCAATTCTAGGGGGGTTGGCGAGCGGTAGATAGCAGGGGCGAAGCCCCCTACCGGCCGCGAAGCGACTAATGGAATTGCGCAGCGATTCCGGGGGTTGGCGAGCGATAGCGAGCAGGGGGCGGAGCCCCCTAGTATTTTACATAATATAAAAACTGTTTGTTCTTAGAAATTGCTGTGTGATTCTTGAATTCAGCACGAAAAACACCGTTAAATTACTACATTCCTATTATAAGAAAAATATTTATGTTTTTTGGTGCAGGCCACCTGCCATATGGCCACATAATAAATAAGTCCTAGTTATGAAATGAAACCATAAAAAATTAACGTTAACAATGGACTAGTAATTAAATGGATGAGTAATTAAATTGCCCTTAAACATAGCGGCATTAATCTATAAATTTGTTGAGATTTTGAACCAGCCGGGATTTGTCTCAGTCGGGGCTTCTTAGAAACGCAGTCAAGTGACGAAGTGAGTGCCGTATCTTTCACTCAACGAAACCTCAGAGCGGCATCGACAGCGGCGTCAGGACTTTAGACCATGACATCTTTAGCGTACAGTACATCAGTGCCATTTACAAGGACCTATTTTTAAGCTCGGTTTTGGGGTAATACTCCTTGACACGTATTTCTTTAGTTGTTCCCACATTTAAAAAAAAATCAATCGACATTATATGTATTTGAACAAAATACATGAAGTACGTCTTTTCACCAAGTATCAAAATTGAAAACAAGAAAGCTTAAATCCAGTTATGTGATATCGTAGGCGCCCCATTGCTCCTGGCGCTTGGTTTGTCGAAAAGCGGTATGTAAAATTAAAGGCGCCCTAATGCTCCTTCACGCACGTTTTTTTTTCGACCCCTCATTCAAAAACAAAAAATTCCGGATGATACGTCAGATGTACTATTCTGCACCAAGTATCAAAACTTTAAACAAGAAAATCTAAAAAGCGTTTTTTGTGATATTGTACGGTCGTAGACGCCCTAATACTGATCGTTAGCGCTGTTCTTTTTACATCCTTCATATAATCATATATTGGAGCGCCTCGATATCATATAAGGCGCTGTATCTTTCTTGTTTACAACAACTTCAAAACTGGTTCAAAAGCCAACTGGTTCAAAAAGCCATATGGCGCTTCAATGAAAAGCAAGGCGCCTTATTTAAATCAGTTTTTAATATTTGTCAAAATGTCCCATTTGAAATGTATTGTTAAAATTGATTGTATCGGGTGTGTTAAGGCGTAAAGCCATGGGAGTTACCTTGGTTCTGTTTCGTCTAACCACCTCCTAATCGGTTAATGTAAGTATATTACACAAATAAATAATTCCATGCTGTATATGAAATTGTAATCATTAATTTAACCGTCTAGTCAGCGCTCAGTATAGAAGTGAAGGCGCCTTGTTAAGTATCGGCTTAGCTATTAGTAGTACCAAGACATTACAAAATGGCCCCCTATGCACCATATGAAAGTGCTAACAACCTACGAGAAGACGAATCTGGAGTTCAAAAACTGAGTCAGATTTTTTTTTTTTTTTTTTTTGTGGAAAAGGGCGCACCGGCCCGCCGGCCGGCGGGCCAGTCCGGGCCTGCAGGGAATCGAACCCGAGCCCAGCAGCTCCAAGGGCTAGTACACTAACTACTACGCCGGCGGGCCGGCAAGGTTCTAATAGGTAAAACCGAACTTCAGCACAATTTACTAGATAAGTAATACCATTTTAACCATAGAACTAAAAATCAAGTTCAAATATAAAACCTTAACCCATTAAACCCACCTCGTGACTAAATTGTCCTAACAAAAAAAAATATATGACTTAAAATACATTTTTATAAAAATCCAGGCTCTAATAGGTAAAACCGAACTTCATCACAATGTACTAGATAAGTAATACCATTTTACCATCGAACTCCCTCTCACTGCCAAACACCATAAAATCCACTAAATCCACTCCATTTTTACTTTACGGCGATATTTTGTCCACGCGATATTTTGGCCCGCGATATTTTGGCCCGCGATATTTTGGCCCGCGATATTTTGGGCCCGCGATATTTTGGGCGCACGATATTTCGGCCGGCGATATTTCGGCCGCGATATTTTGGCCCGCGATATTTCGGCCGCGATATTTTGTCCCATTACCTCTAAAAGCACAATGTTTTGAAGTTTTATGAATTTAAAAAAAAACGCATCAAAATATTTTTATAATTTCAATGCTTTTATTGGAATAAAACCTTTTTTCCCCCCATAGACTTACCATTAGCAACATAGAATTGGTAATTCGGTTTGGACACTCGCTTCCATTCCCCCTTAATAATAAACATTTGCACATTATTTTACTCTTATATTTAATATCCTATTCTCTTTATTTTCCCGATTATAACAGCAATTCCGTTTATGTAGTTTTTTAGTTTGCACAATGCGACTAATTCAAAACTATAACAGTTTTTTTCCCCTTTACCATACACTGCATTTTTGTTCAGGATTCATTTTCGTCCCGATTTGACATCGAAATTCATCTGCAAATTGTGGTAGATTTGACATTGGACCATTAACCCTGGAAAATACACATAAATGTTTAGTTTATAGACAGCCGAAATTAAACTGTTTGACAACGTATGCAGTTATTAAAATAAATTGTTTTATACAAGTCAAATAATCGTCATTTGTACTTTAACCTAAATGCAAATAGTTAACATGCTTAAAAAAAGGAAATAATTTCAGTAAATTATACCTAAAACATCAATACTAAGATATAAAAAAAAAATTTAATAGAAATTTTTAAACAAATAAATTATTGTCAAAATATTTAATACTTCCTTAATATATGATTTTTAATACTTAAATATTGATTAATAGTTACTTCAACAAATTTCAGACTTAAGTATATGAAGAGAACAATGGAAAAACCCCTTCATCAACTGGAAATCTGTCTGCTTGACGAAAATACCGAGTCATCCCCTAAACTGGTGAGAAGAAACCAGTTTGTTCTTGGTTATTATCATGGGGCACACGGGTTTACTATCTCTATGAACAATATTCATGCCAGACCATCGAAAAAGAACCAAGTGAGAAACCAGTTTTCGATCGCCATCACTTGACAAGAAGACCTTGATACAGACAGATTCCCTGTCGTTGAAAGTTGATTTTTCCTTGTTTACCTTTAAATAATTTTTACGTATCAAATAAACTGTTTTATACATGGTTTTGAAGAAGGATAACAGTTGCTGTAGTCTTTAATATATCTTAATAATGCATTCAGTTTGAAAGTGAAAAACTAGTTTTAATTAGTAATAATATTTCTGGTAACAAGTAAACACATAACTACACTGCTTTAAACAATTAGGGGAGCACCCTTTCACTCCAATGATTCCATTTGGAATCATCAACTTGCGAGTTTTTTCTGATTAAGTTAATCTCCAATTTATGTATCGTTCGATGGAAGAATCGAATGTCTTATGAAGAATTAAATAATGATTGTTTCAATTCAATAAAAATATTTTTTAAAAACATGGTAAAATACAATTTACTCTGATATAATTTTAGACAACGAATTGACCCTAAATTCTTCATGTTTACATTTTTTGTTTAAAGTGGGTTTTAACTATTTTTAAAAAATAAGTTTTGAAAAAAGTTATTGTTATAATTTATTCAAATGTTATGATTCCAATAATTATAAATTTTAGTTTTAAAAATAAAGTTCCACCTCCTTGTTTTTTACTACTTCATTTTAAATACATAATGAGTCTATGTACAGTACAGTCCCGATTATCCGAGCCCCGAATATCCGATTTTCCGCTTTAACCGAGCTTTGAAAATATTTCTAGGATTTTTCCAACAACTACCGAAAAATTTCTGAACAGAACATGATCTCACAAACCTTCAGGAAAAGAAATCCAACAATAATTCCCCCTTTACTTTTCTAACATTGCTGCCGAGAAACGCCAAAATAATATAAAACAAAAAACAATTAAAGACCTTTTTAAGTGAAAGAACTATTTCAATGCCCTGCATATGAATTGCACGTTGTCTGTATAACATTTGTACTTGTTAAAATGTACACTTAGACATACAGAATTGTTTTATTTATATTTTTCGCTTTAACCGAGTTTTTCGGTTATCCGAGTTAGTCTCGGTGCACATTAACTCGGATAATCGGGGTTCTACTGTATTTCACAAATTTTAGATGTTTTGAATAAAAATTAATCAACAAGAGTAACAAAAAAAAACAAGAGTAAAGTGCTCTCCTGATTGTTTTGGGCAGCGTAGTTCATTGTTAAATTAATTCGTAGATTTTGTTTTTACCTATATTGTTTAGGACTGTGTTCATCAGTTATGATGAGACGTCTTAAGTTTTCTGGTCTGTACTTAGCACACCAATTCTAAAAAAAAAAATAATAAAGTATAGGAGAAATATTTACATGCATCGATATAATATGCATATGTATCCATGACTGCCAATAAAAATAGAAACACTTGGTAATTGGCATCTTAAGTAATTTTTTTGTTCAAGTTATTGAATCATATTTTAAGAGTTTTTAACACATGAAGAGTACACGGGATAATATGGTTCTTCATTTGCGGTGCAAACGTGTGACTCGTTTCACTCCACTCTGGCGTGAATTAGGGTTGCCGCGAAAGATAAACAAAGCGAGTAATTGGCTTCTTTACACCAGTTCTGGCGATTTCTCGCTATCATCCCCAAAGAGGCTATTAAGGAAAGCCTTGTACGAAATCAATCGGTTCCTATGGAATAGCTAAAATTGAAAGATACCATTGGGTTAAACTAAAGAATCGTGGCCGGATTTTTAAAATGTCGCCAATTCGAAATGATAACAAATTCCTGCACTTGCCAAGATGGTTGCCATATCGAAATGACGAAAAATACTACCTAATTTCAAAAATGGCCGACTTAAAACAACGGAAAAATCTCTGTGAGAGAAAATCATTAATTGCAGACCATATTTATAAAAAGTGAAGCATTAAAATGCCGAAGAATTGATTTAAAAAAGTGAATAATTATTTAAAATCATCATACAATTAATGAATTATAAGTATAAGAAAACTTCGGAATAAATAATATTCATTTTAGATTTAAATAGATTAGCTATTTGAAATTGTCAATTCAATTGCTAATTTAGCAAAAGGTTGTTATTACACCAATTTTTCGGGGTTACCAGACATGGCACAAAATTGCCGTCCACTATTCTTTAGTTTAACCAGATGTTGATTCATGCCATAATTATGGTGAAAAACAATGAGATACTACACTTACGTTAGCCATACTTATGAAAAAAAGCTGATTGGGAGTGTATTTTAGTCCTGGTAAAGTTGGTTCGACTTTGTGATCTTTCACCCAAGACTGGTATGCCTGGGAAATATCATAAAAAACAGTCATGAAATATGGTTAGGAAAGGTTTGAATTATCGTTGCACGAGGGCTATTGGCGACGGGCGTCACATTTTAGAACCATGGTCAAGTGACGTATGAAATGTGAAAAAAATTAAACATTTAAAGTGGGTGGGTTTAGTTATTGCATGTAAACACAAGGTTAAAAAACAGCTATGAAATATGGAAAATGAAACATTTAAATTTGATAGGTTTAGTTATTAGGCCCAGTGGCAGTGCTTCACATTGCCACGCTAAAGGTCCGGGGAGCGAATCCCGGACTGGGCGAGGTTGAACCAGCCTTTCATCCCTTGAGTGGGTCGATAAAATGGACACAAAGCATGCTTGGGAACTAAACACTGGGGGTTCCGCATGAGGCTGACCACCTTACCGGGACATATGCCTAGCACCCCAGAGCCCTAGGTCACGAAAGCTGAAATGGGCACGGCAGGCCTTGGTCCAGTAATGGGTTGTTGCGCCGGGGAGTTTAGTTTTTTTAGGTTCAGTTATTGCATATAAATACAATGTAAAAAACAGTTATGAAATAAGGAAAATAAAACATTTAAAGTGGATAGGTTTAGTTATTGCATGAAAATACAAGGTTGAGTAGATTTTCCCCAATGATCAAATTAATAAAATCCAAGTAAATTGATACGATAAAGAGTGATCAATGTTCTGGATATTATTAACATAAAAGTATGTTGACATAAATAAATATTACTCTATGTTTTGCAAAAAATAAGCATTTCTGCTTGTTGAAAAAAAAATGCTTTCAGGTTGAATCTAAAGAGTTCTAGTACGACTCGTACTGAACTGCCATCGACAGCCGTAGCTCACTACGGAGCCTGAATAGAGTGGCAAGGTGCTGGTTAATTTACAATTTTGATACTAAGCAGCGAAGTAAACCAAGGGCAAAGGCGGGAATCGAGCCCGAGCCCGCACCCGTAACAGGGCGCGGACTGCTAGCGTTATGGCCTGCGAAACCTCTCGGCCATCGGTCCCCACATGCCACCCTATATTGTCGCCGTGTTGGTCCATGGAGCTGTTCCCAGGTTCAGTCCCTACCCTACTATAGAACTCTTTGGTTAAATCATCAATTACTAATATTTTATAATTATTGTATTTTCTATTGTTATTATATCACACATAAAAATAATTTATCAAAATTGGATTAGATATTTTTCATTTTAATTAGGGATACTATTACTTAAAAGGTAATAATTTTTTTTTTACCAAATAGGCTTCTTTCAAACCACCATTGTCAGCAATATTTTCGCCCAGTGTGTTTACTCCATTAATCTAGAAAAGAAAAAAAAGTAGGCTTGTAAGAGAATCTGTCACTTAACCCGCTTCCACAGATCAGTTGTGTTTAACAGGTAAAAAGGCGCCAAACACGCAGCATTAATATTCTATATTAAACATTTACATGCTAAATTTGGCTAGTTTCATTTATTTTATTTCGAAAATTCAATAATTATTGCTTATCGTTTGCAAAAATTAATTTATATTTCAGAGAATAAATATATAATAATCCTCGCTTTTAAATCGAATTAAAACATTTCATATCAACGTACAAGAATACCTTTTACTTTTTACGTTATAAACGTACTGTGGTAGCTAAAAATTAAATCATACGTATCACTTTATAATCTAAGCAAAAACATTGACATTTTTATTTTAAATTTCATCATGTTCGGAGTATCGGCTGTTCCAAAGAGGAAGGAACTAGCTTCGATCCCGAAATTATCAGGTTTAGGTTTTTCATCTTTAGAACAGCTGTCCGAACAGAACGGAAACTGTGACGACAATGAAAGGTTCAATAATCCAACCTGCATTCCGTTCTCTACTGTGAAGTTTCCGTACTGTTCGACGAAGCACATTGCCCTTTCTTTAAACCTTTGGTCGGTCAAATCATCCCACCAGTTCACGTTGTTGCCGTTCGCGTCAAACTGACGACCTAGTTATATAAATTAGAGTCACTGACTTGAACTAATAAGCGGAGAAGAGTAACGACAACTATTAGCTTTGTCAAACGCTTCCTTCCACCCATAGCAGTTTAGTGAGAATTTAGAGCCCTTAAAGCCTTGGTTTCCTCGGAGTCAGTCGCCAGAAAAAAGCCATTGCTTGCTAATGCAAAAATGCGACCGTTATTATACCTGGATGACGTCAGCCTACCGGCCACCGCTTCATCGGAACGTTACGTTGACACGAAACTGGAAACCTAGCGAACTCTCTCAAAATTTAGGTTCTTCGTGATTTCTAACAAAATCAGATTAGCATTTCTTCCTCGGCAAGCGTAAAACAACTCTCGCCTTCCGTCATTTCCTTTTTAATTTTTGGCAAGCACACCACGCAACAGACAACAGCAAAAAACGTTGTCATCAGGATTTCCCCAACGCACTCAACAGCAACTCAATCTGGCGGTCGCGTTGAGTTGTCCGGCAACGGTCCCGAGGAAACCACTCTAGCTTAATCAATGTCAGAAGTTCGTATGACGTCACTCACCGCACTTGTCCGACCGATTAAATCTGTTGACGGACTCCGAGGAAACCGAGGCTTTAGCCAATGTGTCTAGGACTTAACCAATGTCTAGGACTCTGAAGAAAACGTCGCCCAAGCACAAAACATCACTTTAAGTAATTTTGAAATCTTACTATGTGGTAATTCGTCTGATTCCTTGACAAGAAATGAGACTATGCGAAACATTTAATTTTTATATTAAAAAAAAAACTTTTTGAATCCTCTGATTAACTATATTTATTGTAGATATGTCTTGGGTATTTGTTAGTTAACTTCGTTGAGTTATATGAATTTCAATATACATTATACAATATTACTTTCCTTAATTGGCAAAAATATATAAGAAGTTATTAACAGCTTCCAATGTTTAAAACCTCTTAAGAACCGAGCAAAATCCTACACGTATATTCTTAATCTAAACACACTTATTATACAAAGGTATGCTAAAAAGTATGTTCTGCAAAGTAATTTTAAAAAAAATTATGGTTAATAGTTACTTAGGGACACGCCTTAAACTCTAAAAATACACATTTTTTGTGCTACAATTGCAACACAAATGCTGTATCACTTATTTGTAAGTAATAGATTATTTTAACATAGTTTTAAATACAAAATGCTTTTAAAATTAAGTACCTACTTAAATAACTGCTTGAAATGTTTGAAAAAAATTTAAATAATTTTTTAAGTCTTCTAATAGCAAATTGCCCCTTGTTCTATTTCATTTTTATGGAAATAAATGACCGATACCTGCAATCAAAGGCTAAAAAATGATACTATTTGGATCTATTTCGATCGGACCAGGTCAATTTCGGAACTAATTGACGCGTTAATTGTCTGTGGGGAGGTTTTAAAAAATTTCCCCAAATGGGGACGCCAGGTCACAAGAGGTTAAGTGCGACGTATTTTACAGCTGACGACCCACACTCTTTAATGCAGAGCATTACGGGAAGCCATCTTATTTTCGACGGCGATTGCTCAGGAAAAGCGAGAGTAGACTGTATATCTTCCGTATATTGAATGTTCCATATTTGGTTGATTCCACGAAACTGCGCCATGGACATCCTTTTTTAAATTTCAACTTTTTTATTTTAAACAAAATATGCTCGGCAAAAATTTTTGACACTTAATTTTCTCTCTTTATACCTCAAAATAAACAGTTCGTAAAAAATTCAAAAATTAAATTTAAAATTTGAGTGAAATATAGAACATCAAACTTTGTCATGTCCGTCACGCTAATAAATATTTTATAATATTTTACTATTTATAAATTTCTTAATTTTTTTCTTTCTGGTTGGTAAATCAGAATCTTACATTGATTCCAAAAAAATTCTAGACTTGAAATGCATACCAGTTAAGAGCAAATGGTAATTTTATAAGGTCACTCAAAATCTGTGTCTTAAGTTTGTCATGTCCGTCACGGCATGTTTCAACCCAATTAATAAGTATTTTCTCTTGAATGGAAATTTCAGTGTTTTTTATAATCAAGACCTTTATTTGCATCACCCCATGGCAATTTTTTTAAACAGTTAGTACTTTTTAAAAGCCAAGAAAGTTGTCTTGTGTCATGTCTGTCACGAATGGAATTAGCCATTTGCGAGTTCTACAACAAGATACATAACAAAAATGAAAAGAATAGTACTTTACCTACGTCGTCGAAACCGTGTGTAAACTCATGTCCCATGATGCTTCCGATGGCACCATAATTCAAGTAGCTTCATTGAGAAATGAATAATTTATTATTTATTAAATTATAATAGGGTTTTTATAGTCAGATTAGTATAGAGGAAAGGAAGGCAAATGTGGAAATACAATTTGCTCTAAAATTGCAAGGAAATAAACAGCTATTTAAACCTATAATATTAACACCTTATAATGTCGACAAGTCAATAAGAAACTATCATTCACATATCAATATTTTTGTACTAACCATGCATTATTGTATGTACAACCTAATAGAAATCCTAGTTAAAGTATTAGAGGGGCGGATCGCGTGACCTCCAATGCTAACGACGGGACGCGCATGAAGAGCAAAATTGGAAGGTTAAGGGGCAAGTGTTGCCAACACTTAAAGGAGAAAAGTGCTACGAAAAAATAAGATTTAATTGTAAAATTTCAAAAAAAAAACCATAAAATTTCTAGCTGCAATTTAGAATATTTTTAGTGACTTTTAAAAAACTTAAAACGCTTTTCTAGTACTTTTATAACATACATATTTTTTAATTTTAGGATTAAATTTAATTTTTTCGTAGAATTTTTTTCCTTAAAGTGTTATTAAACCTGGCCCCATAACCTTAAAATTTTTCTCACCATGTGCGTCCTGTCGCTGGCATTGGAGGTCACGTGATCCGCCACTCTAATACTTTAACTATAATCTCTATGGTACACCCCCAATTTTTGTATAGTTGCAACAAAACTTGCAGTAATGAGGAACAACGCAATTTTTTTTGCATTGGGAGGTCAACACATTTTTTTAAACTGATGTAAGGCAGTCATTTTTAGTGTAAAACTCTCTACAGTCGAAGTGAAATCCATAAGGTTTCCACCCCTCCTCTGGTGTTTCAAATATTATAAACTCACTTCGGCCGATCCTTGTCGAAAAAGGGATTCTGTAAGATTCCAGCTGGAAATTCTGAAAGCACAAATTATAAATAATTATCGTTATCTAGAATTCCTATGTAGTCATGACATAGTGACATAGTTCCCACATGTGCTATCTCACTTTGAACAACGAATCAGATTTACTGTACAATCGCCCTTGGCTTCGGATTTGGCGAAAAATATTTTTTGCGACAACAGTCTGACTTCGACTGAATTCGACTTCAATTCTTTAACTTCGCAACGATGAAGTTCTCCGGCAACCCTATCTGACTATTATTTATCAGCGCAGTATAGATAGTGTTACGTCAAAAGTCGCCAGAATACGGATTTTTGGCGTGGTTTCGAAATTTTTTCCAAGGGTTACCGTACAGTGAATCTGATCCGTTGTGCAAAGTGAGATAACACATGTGGGAACTTAGTGACGATTTGGTCAACCTCCATCCATGGACACCAAATTTTGGCTGAGTTACAACAAAGTTGAAAATTTTCACCTGCAGAAAGTTATTTGAGATCGCCCACCCATTATTTTTTGAACTCATTAAATCGGCTCAAATTTTTTTTGGTGCAATATGGCTCTTTTTTACAAAGTAGGAAAAATTACAAAATTCATAGGAGATTATAAAACTACAACTGTCACAGAAGTTATTGATTGACTCATAAACAACAATTAATTTTTTTTACACCATTTGTGCAAAAGTTAATTTTGAATTTTGAAAAACTCATGGAGATAAAAATGTTCGAAGTTTAGTTTTAATTATGTCTTTTTGTGAAAAAAAAAGAGTTCAATTAATTTTTTTTATCTATCCAGAGGTCTTAATTTTTGAAAAAAATACACCTTATTGTTACAAAGATGGTATTGGACTTCAATTTATTCAGGAAACTAGAACAATACCAAATAAGAAAAATATGTCTTAGAACTCTAAAAATGGAAAAAGTACACATTACCAATGCTGTTTTCCAAAACTCTATAATTGGCATTTATTGATAGTATTATAGCATGATTCTCCCAACTGCCAAATAAAAAATGAAATAATTAAAATTCTAAATAATCACTAAGTAAGCCAACACTTTTTAACATTTTATAAATTCGAACAAAAAGCTTACAAATTCCGTAGTTAGTTTGCATGCAGATGTCTTTGTCGAATTGAATTTCAAAATAAAGAAACGGATTGAATAAAAACTTGATGTACATGAATAAAATTATGATATAAAAAGTCAAATACGGTTAAAAAACGAATCGACCCAAATAAACAAAACGTTTTGGAAGGGTAGCTTTGAACTTTATATAGTTACCGGTAGATGTCAGCACTACGATTATGCAAGACTACTTTGTTAAGGCTGTATTAATGTCGGTCTAGAGCTTCCCGTTTGCTATTATTCTGCTTTGTAATGTGAGATTTAGGAGTCATAATGTTTTTTTTATATGATATTGGCTACTTTCAGAATTTTTTTTGGACAGATTTTTTGGGAAAATGAAAATACCGTAGTTTTCTTTATTTTTTACTTCTTAAGCCTCCGAACAAAATATAGTCATAAAATTGGCTAAAACTAATTTTCTTACATCTTAAAATTTATCGTCTGGGTTCTAAAGTACGAAGACAGTCGCAATAGCTCTCGTTTAGCTCTAGTGCGACGATAACTCAACTTAACGTATGGTACGCCTCCTGTAATGTTCTTTGAATTACGGTGCTGGATAAACAGTGTCAATTTTAAATAAATTGGATTCATCGCTGGCGACTGAAAAGAAAACCGTATTTACAGTTTTACTGATTTGTTTCGATCGAGTAGTGCCAATCAATTTTTCGACTTACATTACCACTGTAACAGTGGTTTGCATTGTCACTTCTTGATAGAAAACGGCAGATAAGGTAATCGTTCAAGGCTGCCTATTTCTAGCCTCCTTTTGGAGCTTTAACACAGCCAATAACGCCTTGTAATTTAAGAACCCTGATGAAGTGACGGAAAAAAAACGGCAGATAAAGCCCCATTGTTTTTTTTCTCTAACAGGGCTGCAACATTGGCGAGCAAGCCTTTTCAGACTCGGCACATTCCCCAGAACTGAGAGCCTTTTTTTTGTGGCACCATCTAGGCGACTCTCGCTATTAATTTTGGCTCCCAGATTACAATGAATCTGAGCTCTCTGTGGATGTTGAAGTGTGCCGAAATTTAATTTTGCCAAGAAAACCCAAGCCAAATGGGTCCTCTAGGGTCCTTTTACATGTTACATAATCATATGACATGTGTGCCCAAGATTTTTCCATCCGGAAAATCCGACGACTCAGCCGAGGATCGAACCCGCGATCTTGGCTTACGAGGCGGACCTAGCCACACTGAGCCGCATGACCAAACATTGTCCATGCTTTGAGAAGAGAAATTGAGAATGAAAAAAGAAATGGAATTCACACTTCCTGAAATACGTTACCGAAAGCTTTTTAACTCATCAGGGATTAATTTAGCATGTCACGTGGGCACACAGAACCAATTGCTGACGAGTGAAAATTCTTTATCGGTAACATTTTGGTGGTAGCGTGGCGATGTTTGGCGAAAGTTCACTTGTCCTGTACCTACACATATGGACTATCATTAATAGGTGAAGGTTACCGAAGGGTTTCATCATATTTAGGTGAATATCACAGAAGTGATTCATCAGATTTAGATGAATATCACAGAAGTGATTCATCATATTTAGGTGAATATTACCGAAGTTATTCTTTAGCTTTAGGTGAATATTACCGAAGTGATTCTTTAGCTTTAGGTGAATATTAAAGAAGTGATTCATCAGATTTAGGTGATTATTACTGAAGTGATCCATCATTTTTAGGTGAATATTACCGAAGTGATTCATCAGCTTTAGGTGGATATTACCGAAACTGAATCATGTGAATCGGGGCTTACCGTTCTGTGGCGTCAAATTGAAGAAGCTGATTATTGAAACCGCCGGGAAAGGACCAGATGTTGAGTCTCATGATGTTGTCGAAGTAGCTGTCATTGGTGATAGTCAACTGAGAGATAAAATAATAATTCATCTTCAACTCTCTAATGCATGAATTTTTTTTCATTTTAAAAAAATACATATGTATCTTTATTACTGCTACATTATGGGAAAAATACTGAAAAAATTAACTGCATTAGAATCTAAATAATTTCAATTCTTAAAATTTTTGCCATATGACAAAAACCAACTTCAAAATTCCAATTTTGATAATAAGGACTAGAAAACTATTAAATATATTTCAAAATAACCCTCTTTAAATATAATTAATTTTTAAAACAATTTATTTGTATTGAAATTTTTTTGTATTGTACATACAAATGTTGTATATTACTACACACAATACAAATAACAAATTATTTGTATTGTAATATTTTTAGTGTCTTTAAAAGAACTTGAATCGCTTTTTTTTAGTATTTTTATAATATTTATTTTGCAATATTTATTTTGTAATTTTAGAATTAAATTTTATTTTTTCGTAGCATTCTTTTTCTTTATGTGATGGCAACACTGGAAAATTGCCGCCACCGCCGCCACATTACGAAGAAGAATTCTCGGAAAAATAAAATATAATTCTAAAATTACAAAATACTAGAAAAGCGTTTCAAGTTCTTTTAAAGTCACTAAAAATATTCCAAAATGCAGCTAGTATTTTAACGGTATTTTTTTTATATTTTAGAATTAAATTTTTTTCCTAAGCACTTTTCTACTTAAAGTTTTGGCAACACTTTCCCCATACCATTCCAATTTTGGTCCCCATCTCTATGATGGCGGCCCCCATGCTCGTCAAGTCGTCAGCATTGGAGATCACGTGATCCCCCACTCTATTACTTTAACAATGATCTCTATGGTGAATATCTATAAATGCGAAATACTCACACGGTTGTAGATTTGCGAGACCAAAGCATCGACGAGCAATTCTTGTGGATAGCCGATGTACGGTGTCACTTTTTCGGCCTAAAAATGAACAATGAAATATCAGGATATTTTTAGTGCTTGGAAAAACTATTTTAATATATTTAGGCAAATTGATTTAATTAATCATCAGATAACTGTTAAATTGTGATGAGAATAAATTTTTAATAGAATTTTTTTTAATGAGCTTCAGCCAATAAATTTAAAAACTAAGAACTTGTTTACGCACAACGGTTTCTGTAACGATTGCCATACAAATAGCTATAGCATTACCATTACTTGAGAGAAAACGTTCTTGAACAGTAAAGTAAGATACACTCTTAAAACAAACACTCCCAATTTAACTCAGTCTGATTAATTTTCACTCCTCCAGTCTGGAAAATGCACTTCCCCTTTTCGAGTGGATCCTTTGTGTGTTAAACCTCCGACAGGATCACTCCAAACGAGTGATTTTACCTCAGTTTGAGTTAATATTCACTCCTTTCCAGTGTCGAAAATGCACTTCTCCAACTGGAGTGGATTTCACTCTTTTGTTTTAAGAGTGTAAATATTGTAAAATTATACACTTTGCCTTGTCACGTGCAAATGAAAATGTACCCTTGAAATAAAAACACAAGATTGCGTCAGTTGCATGGGCAGATAAAAGAACTGATTCATGATTCGAAAATGTTCTGGAACGTATAGACATCACTTGATTAATTGCAACTGAAACAATTCGAGATGCGTATTCTACGTACTTCTGAATAAACCTCGACACGTAAAGATGTGTTCAGTCGTGGCCGTTCTTGGCCCTCTATTAAAAGCCACGAACTAAATAAACAATTTTGGATTTAATATCTCTTCAGTTTTGGAAAGAACTTAAGTAATATAAAGATGCTCTTCATTGAAGTAGATGTTATACCATTTCAATATTGTGAAATCTTCAAATGCATTATGTACATTATCCTTATGATCGTAAGGCACCGTAAATGGGGAAAATTTATCGGTAATCGTTATGTGTGTGAAACCCACTGAACTGAACTGAAACTTTGGAAGGAGCATCCCATGATAAGCTAGTGAAGCCCATTTTTGGGTCACTTGGCGACAGCTTTAAGGAGAATATGTGCCACATTTGACAAGAATTTGCCGATCAAAATTGACACTTGACTTGAAGTTTGCATTGGTTGTGGCCAATCGCTCGCCAAAGAATGATACTACATGGAATTTAAGTTTTAAAGATTTTTCCTGCAATTCTATTTTTTTTGTTTGTACATGTTTCCGAAACTTCATTATGAACATCCTACAGCAATAATACATCAATTTTCTGTTTAAAAATATTGAAAAAAATGGTTTAAAATGCCTATTTTAACAGGTAAAGTATAGGATTGGCGGCAAAAGTTGGGTTGCTCTTACAGGGTTGCCGGGCTTCACCGACCCTATTGGCGAGCGATTCGATGCTCCTTCCAGAGTTTCAGTTCAGTTCAGTGGTGAAACCGGCCTAACCACCAGCTTTTCATACCTTTTCTATGGCTCGCATTTTTGCCGTTTCGCCCATCCAGTCAGTGTCCTCCAGAATAGTCAGGAACGCCTCCCGAATGTATTCCACCAGTTCCAAAGCCTGAAATTTCATTAAGACAGACATACAAGGAGGTTAGGTTAGGTTGGGTTGGGTTTGAATTATCGTCGCACTAGAGCTACACGAGGGCTATTGGCGACGGGCGTCGTATTTTAGAACCACAGTCAAGTGACGAGCCGACACCTGAATAGGCAACCAACTCAACCGTTAAGGGCAACATGGTACGCAGCGTTAGGACTTTGAAGGATATTTAACGTGCACTCCCTCCACACAGGGATATTTTTGGCTGCACGTGCCGCTCATAGGTCGGCAGATATTTTGGCGATGCCCGGACCCGAACCTGGGACCATTCGCATGCTAGGCGAGTGCCTAACCGACTGGTCTCCGAAGCCCCCCCATACACGGAGGGACAAGACAAAAGCGTAAGCTTATTTATCTAAATTACTTATTACTAATATTATAGAAAGATTTGTTTTCTGGGTCATTAAACAATTACTATTCCCGTTGTACCCATAAGCCACTAATGAGTTCTGTTATTTTTGAAATGCTATGTCCACACTACGACAGTAAAAATGACAAGAAATTGTGCGCGCATGGAAATGCATATACAATTTGTACCATTCGAGGTAGGTGTGCGCGCATGCCTGGACAAATTGAATATGCATTTCCATGTGCGCGCAAGTTCTTGTCATTTTTATTGTCGTTGTGTGGACATAGCCACAAAGAAAATAACCTCTTACACTCCGTGCCAGTCTAACTTGGGTAAAAACAAAGAGTAAAAAAGTAGGGGGGGAAAGCGCGGTTGGTCCGTTAGTTGGAAACTCTTGTAAGGTAATATTTACATTCAAAATGATCTGGATACAATTTAGCACTTTTTATTCTGATACATTTGAAAAAATTTCTCAAATACTATTCAAATCTGTTAGACCTTAAACGAAATTAATGTTTCAAACATGTTTTCTGGATGGATTCACAAATAATTTTTGGAACTCTTTACATGCGCGGAAGGATCTTCTCCATAGCCAAATTTCTATTTACCCAACTTAGGTTGGCAAGGAGAGTAGAGTTGAAGCTCAATCTGGAAATCCTGCAAGATTAATATGGGATAGTAAATTTTCTCACTGCTATAAAAAATTTCGTTAAATCTTGCATCAATTTAATTAGTGAAGCTGAGTGCGAGAATCTTTTATTTTTTTATTTTTAAAGTTTTAGCTACTGCGTAGTAAGATTTAGAAGGCATTTGCAGCAGTCTTATCTTAATATATCAAACATTTTTTTCAACACATACTTATTACATATAATTAGTAGTTACGGCATCTGTCGACAGTTACACATAAAGGAAGGTCCGAGATGGGCAGAGTGTCTGTGTAAAGTAAAGGACAATCTCGGCAAAACTTACTTTGATGCTGCCATCTAGTGGGTGATTGCCTCAACAAAAACTTACCCTGTATAATTTTCAAAAAGTTTTTTGCCACATATTTTTTCACAAATGATGTTTGGCACCATTATTGGCCACCTTGTGTTGCACAAGAGATGCACTATTAACTTTTATCATTTTGCGACAGATGTTTTATGGTAACTATTAGATGTGTTCCCCTTTATTGTAAAGAAAATCTTATAGTGTGTGCCTAATACATGTTTTATCACCAATAAAATCGGAATTCACTATTTTATACGTTTTTTTTATACGATAGATAGAGGTAGGAAATTTTAGTACAGGTTTTTAGACGGCTGTTTTTTATGGAATAATTTACATTGCACGGTTTTAGACGTCTGTTTTTTCTGTGGAAAGAATAATTTTATTAGACGATTTTAGACGACTGTTTTTCACGTGGCAAGAAGATAGATAGATAGTATTTTTATTATGCGTTTATAGACAACGGTTTTTAGGTGACTTATAGTGGTAGACTCATTTTATTACACGTTTTTAGACGGCTGTTTTTTTAGGTGACAGATAGAGGTAGAATAATTTTATCAGACGTTTTTGGACGGCTGTTTTTATGTGACAATTAGAGTACTGTATGACATTAATATTTAACCCTTTCAGTCTCAGTGATGCCATTTGGGATCATCACTTTCAATATTTTTTTCCAATGTTTATGTCCCGTTATGACATCCAAACACACATCATTCGATTCTTAACACTTTGTTCTATTCGACAATATTTTACATTAATCTCAATAGAAATCATAACTACTATTTTTTTTTTATTTAGAAAATAGCTAACAAGCGCTTCATTTGATTTTTGAAAAGTTCACTTCAGTTCCACATATTAGAAACACAATTTAAACTATTTCGGTTAAAATAATTGCTGAAATTTTTTTAATAACGTGGTCAGATACCTTAAAATTTATAACTCGAAGTGTTTTTAGGTAATATATATAATTTTTATCTTGTTGTTTTCAACCGTTAAAAATGTTTGGCATTATTTCAAAAACCATATAAAAAATTAAAATGAATTTTATTTTCTTATGGAACTCTTATTTTTTGGCCTAAAATAAGCTTATTTTGTGAATATCAGATATTACTGTAGTGTAGTAAATTTTTGGGACTGAAAGGGTTAAAAAAAACTTTTCTTAATTCTAGGAGATATTGGCGACCCTCACCGATTCCTTGCTTTCGTTGTTGAAGTTCTGCCTCACGTAATACGAGCCGAGAGCTATGCCGAGATTGCCCTTCACCGTATACTGGCACTCGGCCCATCTCGGACTCTCCTTCGGCTTGCCCGTGATCGCTGTCGTGTAAGCTCGCTGGAGGTCCCGCCAATCTTTCGAGAGGTAATCCATGAGGGAAAGCGTCACTCGCCACATCATGTAGTTGGCCAGGACCCTAAAAAGGAGGGGATATAAACTTAAACATAAAGCTTACACTCTTAAAACAAAAGAGTGAAATCCTCTCCAGTTGGAGAAGGGCATTTTCGACACTGGAAAGAGGATTGAATATTAACTCAGAGTTAAAATCACTCGTTAGGAGTGATCCTGTCGGAGGCCTAACACACAAAGAATCCACTCCATCCAGGTAAGTGCATTTTCCAGACTGGAGGAGTGAAATTAACTCAGACTGAGTTAAAATCGCTCGTTCGTTTTAAGAGTGTAATTTCCCAATGACAAACTTTCATGCCATTCTTCACTATGGAGTTAATTTGTCGCCACACCAAAAAGCATATTTAAGATCTGAAAGAATACTGAGATAGAATACGCTGTTTGGCGCGGGGAGAAATGAAAACATCGGCGAAGATTGGCAAGAAAATACGCCAAGTGCAAATAAGCTTTCTGCTTAAATTTATCTAAATAATTATAATATAAGACACATGAAGACCATGTTGCAAAAATTCAATTAGTACAACATAAATGATACCAAAAATGAATTTATAAAAATAAAATTTAACGTGTCACGACTCTATGCTCGGAAGAAAATATGATAGACTTTTCTATTTAGCGTTTTCCTTTTAACAAACTACAACTATTTTTTGAGAGCACTTATCGTCTTATGTTATTTTATAATAAAATAAATATTAATTTACTTAACTTTTATTTATAAGTTACTATGAATTAAATAAATAATAAGTTTTCAATTTTGAACCCTCCGCAATTTACAACTATCCATTGACTTTTTTTTTACCTTTCCATTTCGTGGGAGCAAGCAATAAATTCGCCAAAAATAAACAACTGCAGCCAAACGGAAAATTTTCGATGGTAACTTTTTACTGTGCTTTGTCGCCAAAAAATTCTATTTGGTGTCAAAGATTTTGCTTAGCGAGATTTTTACGCTCCCGAAATGGGAAAGTACGCTTTTTTTGTATTGAAAACAGTCCCATAACTTTCTTTTTGCTAGTAAAAAAAATAATAAAAAAAAACAATATTTGTCACTTGTTCACATCTTTTAATATTGAATGTGATGCTACACTCCTTGCCAACCTAAGTTGGTAAAATAGAAATATGCAATGGAGAATATACTTCCGCGGATGTAAAGAGTTCCATAAATTATTTGTGAATCCATCGAGAAAACATGTTTAAAACATTAATTTCGTTTTAAGTCAGAGTCGTTAAGTTAACAGATTTGAATATTATTTGAGAAATTTGGCAATTTTATCAGGATGAAAAGTGTATTTTGGTTAAATTGTATTCAGATCATTTTGTATGTAAATATTACCTCGCAAAAGTTTCCAACTAACGGACCAATCTCGTTTTTTCCCTTGCCTTTTTACTTATTGTTTTTACCCAAGTTAGGTTGGCACGGAGTGTAGTACTTTTGGTAAACATTCAAACATAAGTCAAGCAATTATAAATTTGTTTTAACCTTTTATCCGTGTCTGGTAATAATTTATCAAGCTGAAATATATAATCTGGTGTCTGCACAATTATACTTTGATTTTCACCAACAGGACGTGGAAGTAAGCCGTTGAAAAACTTCAGCCAATTTATCTGAAAAAGTAATAGATTAAAAATAGTTTAATTTTTCAATAGTTAAATTTTTCTGAATCATTTTTTAAAAGTATATTTCATGTATCAAGAAGCGCGACTCTAAAATACATTGTTTGGCGAGGTGAGAAACTAAGATTAGTTCGCCAAATAGCGAAAACATTTGAATATAGCAGACCTTACGTTCATATATTGCGTTTACTTGTATTAGATATTTTAGCAACAATTATAGGAAAAGACCTGCTAAATATTCTGAATCGATCCAATGTGTGCCAAACTAGGGTAAACTCAACTACTAAGGCCAGAAAAGATCTCTGTGACTTTACACTATTCGTCTGGATCGTGTTGTCGGCTGTTCCAAAAGAAAGGAAAGAAACCTGCCCGGAACATGAAACTATAGGCTGTCACCGAATAGGCTTCAAACTTTTTTCTTCGAAAAAGCTAACAATCCGAAGTGAACGTATAACTTGACGTTACGAAGGGCTCCTATGGCCTTAAAGTTGGATAGGCTATGGCAAAACCATGTACACCAAGACGTTCTACATTATTTGTGACTGACGATTTTTGTTGTCATTTCCACAGCAAAAGCACGTTATTAAATTACTTGTTGTTCAGATCAATGTTAAATGTTGAACTTACTTGAGGTGCAAGTTCAGTCAGCTCTTTGACGGTATATCTGTTGTAGAGTTGACTAACATTCCTAAATTCATTTCTTGACCTGGTCAACTGAAATCAAAAGTTGCGTTTAGTCCTTTTTAATAACGAAGGTAACGAGGAATTAAAGACATTGTGATATATTTTTAAATTATAATAAAAACGACAATTATCGTTAGCAAAAGTAAATGTAAGACTAATTAAGGGGTTGTATTGTAAAGGAAAAACTACTCTTTGACAATAAATTTAAGGTGTCTCTACGCAAGTCATCACGAAAAAAGAAAGCTTAGTATTTTTCGTGGTGAAAACTTACTACTACTGCTTTTTAAGGTGAAAGCGTACTCATATTTTGCTGTGAAAGCATACCTGCAGGATTATACACTGCTCAAAACAATTAGGGGAGCACTTAGCTTTCTTTTGATAACTCTTTCAGTCCCAACTATTTATTTTTCATTCTAAAAATCTAAAATTTGTTAAACAGATTAATTATGCATCTAGAATGAAATAGTAAAAAACATGGGGGGGGGGTATCTTAATTTTTTAAAACTAAAATGTAAAGGGGAAAAATTGGAATCATAATTTTTGAATAAATTATAATAATAATAAGTTTTCTAAACTTTATCTTTTAAAAATAATTACAAATTTATTTCCAAACAACTAAAAGTACAAGCATGAAGAATTTGGCGTCAATTTATTAAATACTTCTCTCATCTACAATAAATAAATGCGAGCTTAACTTAGTGAGAGAAAAATCGCAAGCTTATGATTACAAATGGAATCATTGAAGACGAAAGGGTTTAAACCATATGCTCCCCTTGTTGCGGAATCCATCGTTAGATGGCGCTAGTTGTCCTTGAGAGACACTCCAATTCATGTAAATGTTATATAGTCAGAACGAATAAATGGTTTGTTTGAAACAAGATGTGTTTATAATGAAGTCCCATAAAATAAAACTGAACCACCAAGTATATTTTTAACATGGTGCATAGGGCCGAAAAATTATAGTCGAAACGATAGAAATAATGTGTGTACGGTGTTCGGCAAGGCAGTTGGTGTTATTTTTTTTGGGTAAAAGTGAGTTACTGAGTGACACGTGCATAATATTGTAAGTAGTTTGTTTTTGGTGTTAGTTATACATTTATACTATTTCAATTATTTTGAATTATTGTTAGTTAGTGAAATAGTTATCAAAATGAAGACTGGTGATGTAGACGGTGAACAGGATTCTGCTTTGATGTTAAAGAAAAAACGATCCGCTATTAGGACGGCCACCAGTAAATTAATTACTAAGATAGAAAATACTTTTGTGGCCGAACTAGGCGATCAGTACACATTGGATAACCAATGTGAGGATTTAAGGAGTTATTCGGATCAGTTAAAAGATAAAAGTAGTTCTTTAAAAGATATTGATGACCAAATTTTTGGTCTTTTGGACATAGAAGAAATCGAAACTGATGCTTTGGCTAGTGAAGAATATTTCGAGAAAATTGTGAAATATCGTGGTAAAATAGAAAGATATGTAGCAAATATAAGTTCAAAGCAGAGTTCCGCTCCCGTTATTGAAACAAGGTCAGAAAATGTAAATTATGAATATTGTACTCAGATGCCACGTGGTGTACATTCAAATGAATTGGTTATTAATGACAGCAGTATTAAGCAGCAATTAGTTAAATTACCGACGTTAGTAATTTCTAAGTTTTATGGCGATGCCATTAATTGGCTTGAGTTTTATAATCAATACGATAATGCTATTCATAGTAATGAGTTTTTAAGTAAAATAGAGAAGTTTACGTATCTTAAGAGTTATCTTGGTGGGTCAGCCCTGAGTGCCGTTTCTGGTTTTGCTTTGACACCGGAAAATTATGACTCAGCACTTAAGTTGCTTAAAGATCGGTTTGGGCGAACAGATTTAATAATTGGTGCACATATGAAAAAATTGCTCGACATTCAGAGTGTAAAAGATGCACGTGACGTTAAGGGTTTACGTAAGTTTTATGACACGTGCGAAGTACACATTCGTAGTTTAAGCTCTTTAAATGTTACGGCAGGATCTTACGGTAGTTTATTGTGCCCTATAATATTAGAGAAAATTCCTGATGAAATGGGATTGGAATATAATCGTAAAAGAAGTTCTAGGGACGAGTTTAACATAAATGAGCTTGTTGAGTATATACGAAATGAGGTAGAATGTCGAGAATCGGCGATCACGCTTACGAGTCAGAGCACGAATTATCAAAATTTTCAAAGAGGTAGAGGCAGGTCTGACCACCAAAATTATCGTAGGTTCAACAATTCGTCGGCTGCTGCATTTAATACTGCTACTGTTTCGAACTGTTTGTTCTGCAATAAACCACATGATAAATTTAAATGTACTGAGGCTACATTAGAGGATAAATTGGCTAAGTTAAAAAAGGAATTTAGATGCCTGAAATGTTTCAATAAATTTCATGGTTGGCGAAATTGCAGAAACAAAAGTAATTGTAAATGTGGATTGAGATCCCACCACGAGTCAATTTGCAATAATGTATCAGCATCTGTACCAGAACAAAAAGAAAACGAAACTCAATCGTTCAGCTCAGTGTCCCAATGTCACAGTAATATAGTCGGACCGAGAAAGGTTATTTTGCAGACATGCACAGCAATCGCAAAGTCAGACAGCGATAGTAAATTTGCTCGTATTCTTCTCGACCAGGGTTCGCATCGCACATTTATCAGTGAGTCATTGGCAAGGGATTTACATTTAAATCCAATTAGACATGAGAATCTTTCTGTTTTCGCATTCGGTGCAAAGAGTGCCAAACCAAAAGTATATCCGGTTGTTCGCGTTATGCTACAGAATAAGAAACAAAATTGGAAAAAAGCAGTTGAATGTCTAATAACTGAAACAATAAGTTCGGCTCCCATTCTCCCGCCGTCGGAGGGAGTAATAAATAAAATGAAAGAATTAGGAATGGAGTTTGCAGACGTTAGTGCTAGTGAAGGAGAGACATGTGATTGCGAAATATTGTTGGGTGCCGATGTTTTCTGGGATGTTGTGCTGAGCGAGAGAGTTAAAATATCTCCACACTTAATGGCAATTAAATCCCATTTGGGATGGCTCGTGGCGGGATGTGAGTTTGAAGGTAGTGTAAGTCAGACATTTTCAATTGTTGTTGGCAATGCAGTATTATTGAATGATTTATCTAAGTTTCATGATCTGGAGAGTTTAGGGATAATTGATAAAGGTGACTCTTCTTGTGAAAATGAACAGTTAGAAAAGTTCAGATCAAATCTTAAATTTAATGGTAATAGATACACAGTAAATCTTCTATGGAAGGATAATGCAAAGGAAATGTTAAAAAGTAATTTTGAAGTGGCGTCAGAAAGATTTCGGAGATTACGTTTGCGTTTTTTTAAACGATTTGGATCTCTTTAATGAGTATAAAGACGTAATTCAGGGTTATGAAAGCGAAGGTATAATAGAAAGGGTTGAAAAAGAAAGTATTCAAAAGGGAGTTGAATTTTATTTACCACACCGAGCAGTTATTAGAAGCGATAAAATAACCAGTCGTGTGAGGGTCGTGTTCGATGCTTCAAGTCATGCAAAAAATGAGCTATCGTTGAATGACTGTCTCCATGTTGGACCCAATTTGTACCCTGATATTTTGGATTTGTTGCTTAAATTTAGAGAGAATCCCATCGCATTTACAGCAGATATACGCCAAGCTTTCCTTCAATTGCAGCTCGATCAGAATGATAGGGATGTATCTAGATTTTTTTGGGTTAACGATCTTAGTGAGGAAAATCCAATTATTTATAGATTTTGCCGCGTGTTATTCGGCATAAATTGTTCTCCTTTTTTGTTAGCGGCTACAATAAAGGAACATATTAAGAAGTATGCTAAGAGTTTACCATCAACATTTCAGATTTTAAATCAAAATTTGTACGTCGATGATTTAATAAGTGGGCAGAAAACAGTTGAAAATGCGTTCCAAACTAGTCTTGAATGTATACAGATATTTAAGGACGCAGGTATGGATTTACGGAAATGGCAGAGTAATAGTAAACAACTTCGTGAAATGTGGGGAGAATCAGATGTACATGTAGAAAACGAAAACAGTGAGAATAAATATCTAGCCCAAAGTGACTTCCCTCTTAAAGTTTTGGGATTAGGTTGGAATCCGGAAAAAGATACGCTTTATTTTGATATAAGAAACTTAATCACTGTCATTTCAACCCCAGTTTTGACGAAACGTCATATTCTGAGGGTAGTGAGTATGATATTTGACCCCATTGGTTTTCTCGGACCTCTAACGATTCGTATTAAAATGTTGATTCAATTATTATGGAAGGCCAACGTAGATTGGGACGAAACTCTATCTTCAGATATTGGGTCAGCATGGGCACAATTGTGTGATGATATCCGAGAATTAAATTTGTTTAAAATTCCTCGCTACTACTTTTTTGAAATAGGGAATAGGGAAATAGATAGCCTTGAACTTCATTTCTTTTCTGACGCCAGTTTGAAGGCTTTTGGTACAGTTTCTTATTTCAGAATCATTACTAGAGATGGAAAAATTGTTACCTCACTAGTCTCCGCAAAGGGAAGAGTGTCACCTTTGAAATCAACAACTCTTGAGTCGGAACAAACTTTGCCTCGTTTAGAACTTATGGGTGCAGTGTTGTCAGCAAGACTAACTAAGACAGTGTTGAAGTCCTTTAGTGCAACATTACGTGTGGACAAAATATGCCTTTGGACGGATTCGTTAATTGTGCTCTGCTGGGTGAAAACTTCTCCTCTCAAGTTAAAGCAGTTCGTATCGAATAGAGTCAAAGAGATACAAGAGTTGACTTCAGGAGCCACCTGGTTACATGTGTCCGGTAAAGATAATCCAGCGGACTTGATATCTCGTGGAGTACCTATGTCTGTACTGCGAGAGTCCCGACTCTGGTTTCACGGTCCCGACTGGTTGTCACAATCTGAAGCAGACTGGCCGTCTCAAGAGCATCAAAAGGTTGACAACAACTCACTTGAGATGAAGAAGATGATAGTTCACGAATGCCTTGTACAACCGAAGGAACAGCTACTTGACCTTTCCAGATACAGCTCGTACCTAAAAGTTCTGCGAATCGTAGCCTGGATGAGAAGATTCGCTACAAGAGCCAGAGGAGAAGCATGCCAAGGTGAAAATCTGACAGCCCAAGAACTTGAAGAGGCAGAGAAGATCTGCATACGGGAAGCTCAAGCCGAGTTCTACCCGTCAGAGATGAGGAGTCTCCAACAGAGAAGACCGGTGGGCCGGGACTCATCAATCTTGACCCTGGCTCCATTCCTTGATGAAGATGGCATCATAAGAGTGTCAAGCCGTTTAGATGAAAGTGATCAATTGACGTATGACGAGAAGAAGCCAGCACTTCTCCCGAACAAAGCAGTGTTAACAAGTCTCATAATTCGCAGAGAACATGAACGAGCCTTTCATGCTGGAGTTGACTACACTCTGACCAAAATGAGAAGGAGGTTTTGGATACCAAAGGGGAGACAGTGCATAAAACAAGTCCTTCATCGTTGCCTCATCTGCCGAAGATCAAATGTGAAACCAGCGTCGCAGATGACTGCACCTATCCCAGGAGACAGATTGGCCATGACGCCACCCTTTTGCGTCGTAGGAGTGGATTTCACAGGGCCAGTCTTCGTGAAGGTGGATGAAGAGAAAGAAAAGGCTTACATTTGCCTTTTTACCTGTGCAGTAACAAGAGGGGTACACTTGGAGCTCGTATCTAGCATGTCCACAGAGAAGTTTCTTCTAGCACTTCGTCGTTTTCTGGCCCGCAGAGGCAACTGTAAAGTCATCTACTCTGACAATGCCAAGACATTTAAGAGTGCCAAAAAGGAGTTGTCCTCCCTCAACAAAATCGTCAGGGACTCAGCCATACAGAATTTCATCTCTACAGAAGGGATAACCTGGAAGTTCATCATGGAACTATCCCCATGGTGGGGAGGGTTTTATGAACGCCTAATGAGAACAATCAAAGATCCACTAAAAAAAATCCTTGGAAGAGCACTACTAAGTTTTGAAGAGATGACAACAGTTCTTGCAGAAGTTGAAATTGTTGTGAATCACCGTCCCTTGACTTTTGTATACAGTGAGTTTGGAGAACCTGAAGCCCTGTCCCCAGCCCACTTTCTGTACCCCGACAGGAACACTCTTGATTACCCGACGCACTTCGTGGAACTTATTAGCAACGAGTCATCCAGAGAGAACTTAAACAGAAGAAAGAAGTACCAAACTGTGCTTTTAAGCAGAATTTGGAAGAAATGGAAAGACAACTACCTACTGCAACTAAGAACTGCGCACAATTCGACGACTCCCGTCCCAAAGGCAGAACTCAAAGTTAAAGACGTTGTACTCTTAGAAGGAAACACCAAGTCCAAGTTTCTTTGGGACATTGGAATTATCGAAGAGACATTCAAAGGTAGAGATGGACTGATAAGATCTTGCCTCGTTCGAACACGAAAAGGATCATATAAACGGTCAGTACAGTTACTATACCCTCTGGAAATTAACTAAAATATGGTCACTCAGTATACTCACTCATTTAGGACAATAGACATTATATATTATTGATTTTCAATTTATGTTAAATATGTCAAGTTCTTAAATTTATATTTTCAGATTAATAATTGGTGAACTCTGTAAGCAGAGTTCAGGTGGGGAGTGTTGCGGAATCCATCGTTAGATGGCGCTAGTTGTCCTTGAGAGACACTCCAATTCATGTAAATGTTATATAGTCAGAACGAATAAATGGTTTGTTTGAAACAAGATGTGTTTATAATGAAGTCCCATAAAATAAAACTGAACCACCAAGTGTATTTTTATCACCCCTAATTGTGGTGAGCAGTGTATTTATTATAAATTGGGAGGTTACACATAATGTTGCTAGCATTTTTTTGGAATAACTTTATATAAAATGTATTGACATTACCGATACAGAACGGATTGCTTTACGTCATGAATGACAACAGCTCCAAATGTCTTGCTTTTATTATTTTTATTTTTGCATGGAATTACCTTTGTTTTGGATTTTATGAATGAGATTTTTAAGAATATCTCACTTCTTAAATTTTTAAAATGCCAAATTCTTTCTCTGCTGTCATAGAGGTAGGAAGGAGGTGTAGAGAGGTCCCCCAGTTTAGAGGATTTGAAACATGGGGGATGTCAGGTTTTTCGAGCTACTGCGCATAACATACTGACACCGAGGCATCCCAAGATGCACCGCTCTATTCTGCTTCATTTGTGCGAAACAGCGCATATACATGGACCTCTCTTTTCTCCTTCGTACCTCTATGTGTGCGGTTGATTGCTCAAACCATTTGTTAAAGAATGCTTGCATAGAAGAAAAGTTTATTTTCATCTACACTCTAAAAAACGAATGCTCAAAAGCGACGAAATTTTCCTTAATTTTGACGATTCCGTTACTGGCAAATGCTCCGAGTTTTCGTTTCCTCAAAGTGAGGAAATTTTAATCGTCATTTTTATGAGGATTTGAATGTCATCTAATCTAAAGAAATATTTCGTCATTTTTGATAGCATGTGAGTACAACAGTGAGATTCAGCTTCCTCAAAATCACGACACAGAATCGTCAAATCACGATCGTAAAAGTGAGGATTCGCGTTTACTCAAAAGTCAAGTGATAGTTTGACGAAACAATCCTCAAAATTAACGAAATGAGGCTTGAGGATTCATGAATCGTCAAAAATGAAAGTGTTATTTCTAAGAGTGTATGGCGGTCATTTTGAAAGTGAAACCGAAATAACCAATGAAATCGCAGGTCGCGGAAAAATGGACACAAAAGCGTTGAATCGTCTGAAACATTCCATTGTACATCAAATTGACTCACGTTTGCGAGCGTTATCTCGAATTGAAGAGCTTCCATGAGTTCTTCTTCTGCCTTCTGTTTGTCTGCTCCGAGTTTCTCGGCGGATAGCATCATCAGCTTGAAGTATTCGGCTATCGCAGGGTCGTTCAGTCCACGCAGAAAGTAATATTTGTCAGGCATTCCAATAGTGGTTTGGCCCAACTGCCAAAAGAAAAGAAAAAACACCATTCAATCAATTGGGTTGGTCCGTCAATCAATCAATGTTCAGAAGCAAGTAGTAGCCAACGAGCTAAAACGCAAAAGTTTGGTCAGATAACAATTATGAATAAGACCTACACTCTTAAAACAAAAGAGTGAAATCCACTCCATTTGGAGAAGTGCATTTTCGACACTGGGAAAGGCATGCATATTTACTCAGACTGAGTTAAAATCACTCGTTTGGAGTGATCCTGTCGGAGGTTTAACACACAAAGGGTCCACTCCAAAAGGAGAAGCGCATTTTCCAGTCTGGAGGAGTGAAATCCACTCAGACTGAGTTAAATTAGGAGTGTTTGTTTTAGGAGTGTAGCACACACAGAGTGACTCAAACGAACTAATGCGTATAACCATTTACATTTGGGGCCGGGATAGCCTGGTCGGTAAGGTATTGGACTGGAACCCTTAAGGTTGCGAGTTTTAACCTCCCTGCCTTCACAAGATCCCGTGTACGCTAATGGTGACTGGTGCGCGTTAAATCCGCCGAGTTCACCAAGTCCTCCAAGTTCCCATACCAAATCGATACCTGGGAGTAACACGTCAATTCTGGGGATCCTCTAGTTGGCCTCTGTCTCTAAAAATTACTTGGATCCACTTATGTGTGCTGAGTCTGTCTTGTTTGACTAAGGTTTATAAGCGGGTCTCTGACCAAGCGCACACACCTCAATATATATGTCTATCAAACAACCAATTTACACAAGATTTGTTCACGGGTAATTTAATCAATAATTAACATTTATAAAAGGAAAAGTATCCATGATTTAAAAACTATTAGCCATTTTTGGGGAAATGTCACTTACATATATGGAGTTAAATTTGCTGTTCCTTAAATCTGGCATCACCGCCATGCTTAAAATTATGTCGGAGAAGAGTCCATGCTTCTTTAAGGTGCTCAAAACATCTATCCAATCGAAGTTCGATTCGTTCCACTTACTGCCCTCTACCACTGGCCATCCGCCTAAGGATTTGAGAACTTTTTTCAAGGGTCCACTCCCTGCTGCCTCGATGGCCCCTGCAGTGAAAACATGAAATTAATATATACGTTTTTATACTTGAAGAGGTACGGTCCATACCCGATTTTGATCCCAGAACCTACTGCTAGCAAGCCCAATACTGAACCGTCTGTGACAAAGTATAATTACTCGGTCAAGAAGCGCGAAGTCCTACTAGTAGAGATCCACTAGAAGAAGGCCCTACTAGTGATTTGAAGGAGGAACGAGTGATATTTTTTTTTCTTCTTCGGCTTTACAGCTTAGGACAGGCCAGGGCCGTCTCAACGAGTTTATGCCAACTTTTCCTATCGGAAACAATTGACCTCCATTTAGTGGCACCAATCAATTTCAGGTATTTTTCTAAGCTGTCGACCCATTTGATTGGTGGTCGGTCTCTCTTTCGGGTTCTATCTGGTTTTGTAAATGATACAAAGATACTTTTTTAGTTGATTCATTGTCGTCTGATCTGTAAAAGTGTTCTATCCATCTAATACAATTTGCTTTGATAATATGAGTGATATGTGGTTGGCTTAAGTAAATGCCAAAATTGTAAAGGGCGCACCACCTGTTATTTTCGTTAATAGCGCCGAAAATGATATATGGCTTGGTAAATTTTTATTGCTGCTGCCTTGTACTGAGTCTCCGAACTTTGCTGCTTGGTTTGAGACTCAGGATTTTTTTGTGAAGGCTATCACATGTGCGCCTGTAGATGGTAGTGCCAAGTCTGATGCCATCACGGAAAGGTATTTTTTATCGGGACCTCTACACTGTAAAAAAAACCTGTAAATTTACGAGCATTTGCCCTTCAATATTTACGGACTACACTCTTAAAACGAACGAGCGATTTTAGCTCAGTAGTCTGATTAATTCTCACTCCTCTAGTCTAAAAAATGCACTTCAACTTTTGGAGTGGATCCTTTGTGTGTTAAACCTCCGATAAGATCACTCCAACTAGTGATTTTAACTCAATCTGAGTTAATATTCACTCCTTTCCTGTGTGGAAAATGCACTTCTCCTACAGGAGTGGATTTCACTCTTTTGTTTAAGAGTGTACCCTAAAGAGCCTTAGATACTCTTTAGTACCCTATAAGAGTCTTACACTCTTAAAACGAACGAGCGATTTTAACTCAGTCTGAGTTAATTTCACTCATCCAGTCTAGAAAATGCACTTTTCCTGGAGGAGTGGATCCTTTGTGTGTTAAGCCCCCAACAGGATCACTCCAAACGAGTGATTTTAACTCAGTCTGAGTTAATATTCACTCCTTTCCAGTGTCGAAAATGCACTTCTCATACTGAAGTGGATTTCACTCTTTTGTTTTAAAGAGTGTAGACTGTAAGAAAATATGGGCGATTCCCGTATTTTAACAGTTTTAGCCCTTCAATTAGCTATAGGAAATTACGGGCATAGGTGTTTTTTAATGGGGTGGGGCAGGAATCTCTGCTGCTGGTCTTTGCCCGTAAATTTACTGGGCTTTTTTTTAACAGTGTAGCACTCTAAGCCCAATACCGAACTATCTGCGACGAGGTAAATTACTCGATCGCGAGGGATAATATTGGGTATATGTGCTGACCGCTACAATGTAAAAAAGTTAATTATTCTATGTTCCCCACATTATTTATACATAAACATCATTATTACTTACTATCATCCATGCATGAATCATATAAATCTTTAACCATTCTTATGAAATTTGGTTCGGTTCCATTTAGCTTCTTCTCAAGCAAGGCTAGGATGAAAAGAAAGATATAAATGTATTTAAAATTACATTGATAAAACTAAGGGTGTGTAACACTGCAGGAATTTCAATTGCCAATTAAAAAAACAATACACTAAAAAATTTATGTACATACCTCCAAAAAATTTATTTCTTTAACTTAAAAAATTCTATTGCAGAAACCATTCACGAATTCTATTGCAATTAATCTATTGCAGTTTCTATTTTCCCGGTAAAAAAATACAGTTTTGAACGGTAAAAAAGACAGTTATTAACTAGTGTCAAAGTTGACAGTTTTTAACTGTAAAAACAGCAGGTGGCTCCTTATAACAATTTGCTCGTACTTTTCAGTTGTAGGTTAAGCTCGTTCTGCAGCACCGAGAACACGTCGACGGACCCCTTGTTCTCCGGGATGGGGTGCCCAGCCTCCCACCCCCCGCAGGCGAACCGGTAGAAGTCGTCGCAGGGATCCGCGCTCTCGTCTATATTCCTCAGAATGTCAGCAGCTGAAAGTAAGGCAAATATGCTAGGTTATAGTGACTAAAAGAGACTTAAGGCTGCTCATCATCCCCATACCCGGTCCTCCTTCGATCGGGCTTGCTAATGGTAAGTCTATAGGGAGAAAATGGCTTTTGGTCCAAAAAAAAAAAGCGATGAAATTATAGGAATATTTTGATGCGTTTTTTTTAAAATTCATAAGACTCCAATAAAGTTGTGCTTATAGAGGTTATTTTTTAAAAAAACGTTATTTACTTTTTTTTAATCTAAATTTTTTCTTTTAAAAAAAAGATAAATAATGTTTTTAATAAAGAACCTCTAAAAGCACAACTTTATTGGAGTCTTACGAATTAAAAAAATAACGCATCAAAATATTCCTATAATTTCATCGCTTTTTTTGGAACAAAAACCATTTTTTCCCCATAGACTTACCATTAGCCAGCCCGAGCGAAGGAGGACCGGGTATGGGGATGATGAGCAGCCTTAAGAATGCAAAAGAAAGAGAAATGTAAAAAAGTATCTAAAAGAAATGACTGCCGGCCCACCGGCGCACTGGTTAGAGTGCTAGCCTCTGGAGCTCCTGGGCTCGGGTTTGAATCCCGGTAAAGGCATGGATGTTTGTGTTTGTCAATAAATGTTGCTATTTGTCGATGTGTTTGTAGCGTCATTCTTTGTGTGTCTCTTTTGACTGTCTCTTCTGGCGAGCGGGGTAGTTGGCTAAAAAGCCTATACTCTTCCCTTCTAGAAGGCGCAATCACTGTCATTTGTAATCTAAAAATGACTTGTTTCGTTATCGATCTCCATTTAGAAGATGCTGGTTAAAAAATGGCGAAACTATGTGTCACGTTTTCCGATTCTACACTCTTAAAACGAACGAGTGAAATCCACTCCAGTAGGAGAAGTGCATTTTCGACACTGGAAAGGAGTGAAAATTAACTCAGACTGAGTTAAAATCACTCGTTTGGTGTGATCCTGTCGGGGGTTTAACACACAAAGGATCCACTCCAAGAGGAGAAGTGCATTTTCCAGACTGGAGGAGTGAAAATTAATCAGACTGAGTTAAAATCGCTCGTTCGTTTTAAGAGTGTAGGTTTCGAAAAAAAAAGTTATGGATTTTTAATGGTATGCAACTTATAATGCTTGAAGGGTTATGTAATGGGAAATGTAATCGATTCTGGCTGCCTATTTGTAGCCTCATTTAGGAGCTTTCACACAGCCATATTGCTTGAAGCAGGATAAGAGACCGTCTATACACGCGACGGCATTTCAGGGCAATTGAGCGCCTGAGATCACGAGCAGTTCAAGCACGTCCGGCATGTGATCAAGTGCACTCTTAAAACGAACGAGCGATTTTAACTCAGTCTGAGTTAATATTCACTCCTTTTCAGTGTCGAAAATGCACTTCTCCTACTGGGGTGGATTTCACTCGTTTGTAAAGAGTGTGCGTATGTTTGCGCAAGCGCAATTTCTTAAGATGCCTTTTTCTACTCCCAGATTTTTTAAAAATAAAAATTTATACCTTAAATGTATTAATGACAACACCATTTATGGGGTGTACGGTCTTAGAAAATAAACCGGTTTTAGATATAGTTGATACAGCCTAAGCACCTGCACTCTTAAAACGAACGAGCGATTTTAACTCAGTCTGAGTTAATATTCACTCCTTTTCAGTGTCGAAAATGCACTTCTCCTACTGGGGTGGATTTCACTCGTTTGTAAAGAGTGTGCGTATGTTTGCGCAAGCGCAATTTCTTAAGATGCCTTTTTCTACTCCCAGATTTTTTAAAAATAAAAATTTATACCTTAAATGTATTAATGACAACACCATTTATGGGGTGTACGGTCTTAGAAAATAAACCGGTTTTAGATATAGTTGATTCAGCCTAAGCACCTGCACTCTTAAAACGAACGAGCGATTTTAACTCAGTCTGAGTTAATATTCACTCCTTTTCAGTGTCGAAAATGCACTTCTCCTACTGGGGTGGATTTCACTCGTTTGTAAAGAGTGTGCGTATGTTTGCGCAAGCGCAATTTCTTAAGATGCCTTTTTCTACTCCCAGATTTTTTAAAAATAAAAATTTATACCTTAAATGTATTAATGACAACACCATTTATGGGGTGTACGGTCTTAGAAAATAAACCGGTTTTTAGATATAGTTGATACAGCCTAAGCACCTGCACTCTTAAAACGAACGAGCGATTTTAACTCAGTCTGAGTTAATATTCACTCCTTTTCAGTGTCGAAAATGCACTTCTCCTACTGGGGTGGATTTCACTCGTTTGTAAAGAGTGTGCGTATGTTTGCGCAAGCGCAATTTCTTAAGATGCCTTTTTCTACTCCCAGATTTTTTAAAAATAAAAATTTATACCTTAAATGTATTAATGACAACACCATTTATGGGGTGTACGGTCTTAGAAAATAAACCGGTTTTAGATATAGTTGATACAGCCTAAGCACCTGCACTCTTAAAACGAACGAGCGATTTTAACTCAGTCTGAATAATTTTCACTCGTCCAGTCTGGAAAATGCACTTCTTCTCTTGGAGTGGATACTTTGTGTGTTAAACTTCCGACAGGATCACTCCAAACGAGTGATTTTAACTCAGTCTGATTTAATATTCCCTCCTTTCCAGTGTCGAAAATGCACTTCTCCAACTGGAGTGGATTTCACTCGTTTGTAAAGAGTGTGCGTATGTTTACGCAAGCGCAATTTCTTAAGGTGCCTTTTTCTACTCCCAGATTTTTTAAAAATAAAAATTTATCCCTTAAATGTATTAATGGCAACACCATTTATGGGGGTGTTCGGTCTCAGAAAATAAACCGGTTTTAGATATAGTTGATTCAGCCTAAGCCCCTGTGTTTTCCGTTGTAACTGAAGTTAAAATTTGGGTTTTCAATTTAACCGATTCTGGTTTTCCACCACTTACCCCCCACATATCTAAGCCTTTTTTGTTTTGAGGCACCCTTTTCAACACGGATATATCAATCGCGGTTAGCACACCATGCCACAAATTCAACGAACAAGTCAGTCTACATTTATTTACCCGCTAATGCATGCTGTTACCGTTTGGTAACAAGTAACATAATCCACTTTAATCTATTAAATTAGAGCTCCTCCAAGACAAATCTGTGATTTTTTTTAAACTATTACATTTCATTTTAAAGTCTTAGTTACTAATAATCCTCATAGTTGACAGTAGTAAAAGTGTATTCAAAATTAAAGAGTGGGGTTAATAACTTTTGTGAAATTACGTCTTTGGCAGTATTCAAAGAATATTAATATTTGTACTAAATACTAATAAATTGTTTTGAAAATTAATCATAGTTAAAAAGGGTTGTTTTGAAATATTTTTAGTAGTTTTCTAGTCATTATTATCAAAATTGGAATTTTGCAGTTGGTTTTTGTCATATGGAAAGAATTTTAAAAATTTAAATTATTTAAATTATATTGCAGTTAAAATTTTTTATAGTATTTTTCCCATAATGTGTGAGTATTAAAGATACATATATATATATATATATATATATATATATATATATAATATATATATATATATATATATATATATATATATATATATATATATATATATATATATATATATTATATATATATATATATTTGGGATGAAAATAAAAATTCATTCATTAGAGGTTAACTTATTATTGGAAACCTGCAATTAAGGGAAACTTATTTTCCCCAACACATATGAAGAGTGCACGGGAATAACCGATTGATTTACCAGGCGGACGCCCGCAATTGTCTGCTTGCGGCAGAAAACTGGTTTCTCTCCTTCTTCTTCGCTTGGCCCAAGCGTTGGGATCGCCAATCGCCTGAATCTTGGTAGCTAGGAACCACACAGATAGTAGTTAAAGTTTTAGCGTGGCAAACATATCATGTGACCTACAACTCTGATTTCATTGGGGCTCTTCTGGGAGCTCCTTGCGCGTCCCGTCGTTAGCATTGGAGGTCACGTGATCTACCACACTATTACTCTAACTATGATCTCTGTGGTAGGAACTGGTTTCCATACACAAGTTTAGGCGATCACTCGCTATCATCGCCAAAGTGGCCTGCTAAGGAAACTTCTCTGCAAAATCAATCGGTTTTCCCGTGTACCTCTTCATATCCTTCATAAAAGTTCACAAATTAAATTAATTAAATTGATTCCAAATTTTGCACGACCTGCTTTGACGCATCCTGGAGTGATGCAGATACAGGAACGTGAGGCAAGTTTTCTGGACACGAAGCTGTCTTGGTTGTAGGATGCGGAATCAGCCTGTCTTGCATCTATAATAATAAAAGAAAGAGTCTGTCTGTGTGTATGTCTGTGGATCGCAAAAGACCCACAGATTAACATTGAGGCACTTGAGTTTGAAGACCCCTGGTATAGCGCGCCCATTCCCCCTTAAGCCACATTTCTCCGGCTGTGATGTTGAATATTTTTACAAACTTGGTTTTAGTATTGATGGGTATTTTTAAGAAATGTATACAAATAAAATTTTTTTAAAAAATTAATTAAAAATTAAAAAATGGATTAATGCAGTGAAAACAAGTTTTTTTTTTGCCAATTTACTTATCTCTTAGAAATATTGCATACTACACTCTTAAAACGAACGAGCGATTTTAACTCAGTCGGATTAATATTCATTCCTTTCCAGCGTCGAAAATGCACTTCTCCAACTGGAGTGGATTCCACTCTTTTGTTTTAAGAGTGTAGAACAAATCTGGCAATTCACACTGTCCTTACCTAGGCATCCGATAGCTGCAAGAATCGCTGCAAAGATTAACAGCATTGCAACTGGTGCAAAAACAGTTTCCTCTCTTAATTTTCTTCGTAGATTATTCTACCATGCAGTATTGCTGAAAAAAAGATGTAAGAGAGTTGACAAATGACAAATGACAGTGATTGCGCCCTCTAGAAGGGAAGGGCGTAGGCTATATAGCCCATTACCCCGCTCGCCAGAAGAGACAGCCACAAGAGACACACAAAGAAGGACGCCACAAACACATAGACAAATAACAACATTTATTGACAGACACAAACATCCATGCCATTACCGGAATTCGAACCCGAGCCCAGCAGCTTCAAAGGCTAGTACACTAACCATTGTGCCAGTGGGCCGGCTGTAAGAGAGTTACTTCAGTATTTTAATTAGGGGCGCGTGGCACCACATGACTTTCAATTACCCCAAGATAAATCTATACATTTAAAAAGATAATTATATACACTCTTAAGGGGTCATAGGAGTCTTAAAAATGTGCAAAGAAGGTACTACAAAGCATAGTTTGATCTTTCATGTCATTTTTGAACTACCCAATATATAATTTTTATTTTTTTATATGTAATTCTACAAGATTTATTTATTATAAAACAAGTTTTAAAATTTATGAAACTTTAGCCAAAACTAAAATAAATGATATTAAACATGAAGCTATTTGAACACATTGTGATTAGGTTTGCGCGGCAAATTGTGAGGTCAAAATTGAAAAAATGTCCAGGAAAATGACTTTATATTGTACAAATATGTACAAACAAAGACTTATACCTAAATTATCAGCTCAATTTTAATTATAAATTATTTTTTATTTAGACTTATTTTTTTCTAAAAAAATTAATAAATTTTTAAAATTTTGATTAATTTTTTTAATAAATTCTAATTAAAATTGAGCTGATAATTTAGGTATAAATCTTTGTTTGCACATATTTGTACAATATAAAGTCATTTTCTTATTAATTTTTTCAATTTTGACCTCAAAATTAGCCGCGCAAGCCTAATCCCAATGTGTTCAAAAAGCTTTTTGTTTAATATCATTTATTTTAGTTTTGGCTAAAGTTTCATAAATTTTAAAATTTGTTTTATAATAAATAAATCTTGTAGAATTACATATAAATAAATATACTTATATATTGAGTAGTTAAAAAATTACATGAAAGAACAAACTATGCTTTGTAGTACCTTCTGTGCACATTTTTAAGACTCCTATGACCCCTTAAAACAAACGAGTGAATTTAACTCAGTCTGAGTTAATTTTCACTCTTTCCAGTGTCAAAAATGAGCTTATCCTAATGGAGTGGGTTTAACTCTTTTGTTTTAAGAGTGTATACCTTAAAAAGTAATTTCAATAACTTTAAGACCCAAAAAGTTCTATGACAGCTACTTTTTGCCTATGCGAGATTTTCTCAAAAATGTTATTATGACGTCTGGCAGGAAGTAGGAACTCGTGTGCCAAAGTTCGGAAGTAACTCAATTAGTTCGAGCTGTAGAGTGGTTTCAGACAGAATGATGGACCAAAGTTCAAATGTTTTAGAACAAAAACGTGTAGAACACAACATCTCCATTTCGGATTATCAAAAACGTCGCAATACTTACATTATATTTCATATTACTTAATTAAAAAGTGAAAATATATTTACTAACAAATTAAGTTTTAAATAATATCAGCGTTGATAGATCATGATTCAGTGTTAATCGAATTTTTTAGAATGAGGTTTCATCAGAAAAGGACGGTAAAATACAATTTTCACGTTATCTATTTCGACTGTTGTATGTTTGTCCTGACTTTTATACTATATTTTTTTTACAATTATGCAGGGCTTGGAAGAACCCAGAAATTTTACCCAGAAGACGGCTTGTCCAACAATGTACCGTTCCTCTTTTAAAACTGACTCGTCAAACTCTAACTATATAAATTGCTTCTAAATAAATGAAAGTATATATTTTTTCTTATTTATATTACAAACATTTATACCAATTGTTCAATCAATTAGTAGTTACTAGGGACACATTACACTAGGGTTGGTTGATTGGTATACATATATTTTCAGGCTTGTGTGCTCTCGCTCACAGATGCTGCCATCTATCGCGCGCCACCTCCACAATTTAGACATGTCCCTGTATGGGAGGGAAATAGTTTCCAGGAACCTGTACCCGTGTGAAACTGCGCAATGACCGCCCACAGGACTTTCAGACCCAACAGATTCAACGAGCACGTACTCCGCATATACTCGGTGGGTTTTAAGCGGCCAGGACTCGATCGCGGGACATACACTGACCACAGGGCGCCCCACAGCCCCAATCAATTGGTAGTTACTAGGATTTATACAGTAATAAAAGAAATAGTAGGCTACTAATAGCAACCAGTATTTATTATAAGAAATAATTAAAAAAGTATCACAAACCTTAACAGGGAAATGGCCGTAAACGAGGACGTCAGATTCGGGAAATTCGTTGTAATCAAGGAATTTTCGACCGCCGAGGACGGGGGAGGACGGGTCAATTCTTCGAGCCCTGCAATTATGACTATTCCTTTTATCGATTCCTTAACCACGCAGCAAAAGACCATCATTTAACTATTTCATTCTTTCTGTGTGTATAATAAAGCAAAATGATGAGTCTGCGATTCTTTAAGAATTGTTACATTGAGACATAAAAATACAATATAAATGTTTTTGAAGACTTTCACTGTCTAGACAATATAAAAGCAATATTTCTGGTAGGAAGGAGACAAAAAAAAAGTAATTTATAGAGTCGCAAGATTTTATCATTGTTTTATTTGAGTCAATTTTCTATTATTCTTAAAAAAAAATTTTTTTTCAAATATTTACTTTCAATATCTTAGCGGCTCGGGGGCTGAGAGGTTAAACGTGTCCCGCCTAGTAAGCCCAAAGATCGCGGGCTTGAGACCTGGCTGAGCAGTCGGATTTTCTGGATGGGAAAGTCTTGGGCACGCATGTCATATGATTATGTGGCATATAAAAGATCCCTAGAGGCCCCCCTTGGTTAGGGTTCTCTCGAAAAAGTTAAATCTCTGTATAATAACACCCCAAGAGAGCACAGATTTATTGTAATCTGGGCGTCAAAGTTCTGGGGAATATGCCGAGTCTGCAAAGGCTTGACCGCCAATGTTGCCACCTCATTAGGAAAAAAACTTGAGTAAATTTCTATTATTTTTGGGGGCTGGGAAGCCCAGTTGGTTAAGCACTCGATTAGCATGTGGAAGGTCCCAGGTTCGGGTCCGGGCATCGCTAAAATAGCTGCCGACCTATAAACGGCCCGTGCAGCCAAAAATGCCCGACGAATAATACCCCGTGTAAGGGAGTTCACGTTAAATATCCTTCCAGTCCTAACGCTGCGTACGATGTCGCCCTTAACGGTTGCGTTGGGTGCCTAGTCAGGGTGTTGGCTCGTCACCTGACTGTGGTTCTAAAATACGACGCCCGTCGCCAATAGCCCTCGCGTAGCTCTAGTGCGACGATAATTCAAACCAAAGCCAGAAAAATATTATTTTTGGGATAAACTTTTTTCAATTTTTTACTTTCAATGTCCTTATATGAAATGTAAGGTAATGAAAATATTGCGATGGTATTCTCGTGCTAATTGGAGATTTCCCGTTTCTACACGTTTCGCAGGGTGCCGATTCCGAACAAGTGTTTTTGGTTTTCGTCTGTCAGCCTGAAATAACTCCACTACTCGAACTAAAAGAGATGCAGAATTTAAGGGAGAATGGGCGCGTTGGACCAGGGGTCTCCAAGCTCAAGTGCTTCAATGTTAATCCAATGGGGAAAAAAACTATTTTCTCTGCCACATTTCGCCGGCTGTATTAAATGTTTTTTACAAACGTTCTTTTTAAAAAATAAATTTAGATAACTAACAGGTCTATATAATCCCCCTTTTTAAAAAATTGCTTCGAATACTTTTTGTAAAATTATTTATTCAAAATTTTAAAAAATCGCACCAATTTGTCGGGACCTGTAAGTCAGCTACATTTGTCATATAAAAAATCCGTCTGTAAAAATATTCAACACAGCCGGAGAAATGCGGTAGAGAAAACATTTTTTTTCTCCATTGGGATTAACACTGGATACACTTTGCTTTGGTGACCAGCTATCCAGCTCGCCCATTCCCCCTCAAATTTGGTTACTTTTCTGTAAATGTTTTCTGTAAACGGTTTCTGTAAATTAAATTTCTGTAAAACCTACAGATTTTTTTCTTGCAGTGCATCTCTATTTTCATAGCCTTTGGAACAAAGGTGATGATACTCTTGGTTATTCCGAGTGGTTAGTTTGACGATAAACCCCCAGTTAACTTCCCAGACAAGCTTGGTACTAATTTATCAAC